>OZ026626.1:34524619-35042119 GCA_964020975.1 Hermodice carunculata
AAATGAACCATTACAGAGAAATATTCGGGTAAAAATGGCACTATAGACAGATATTTGTGTAAATGCCCCTCCCCCCCCCAAAAAAAAAATCCGATAAAAGTGCCTGCACAAATAAATATTCGAGGGAAAAGTACCATTATGTAGAAATCTACGAGGCAAAGGGTCATTGGAAAGAAATATTTTGGTACAATTTCATAAGAAAGGATTATTCAGGTGAAAGTATCATTACAAGCATACATTTGGGTAAAAGGATCATTATAAAGAAATATTCTGGTCTAAGTACCATTCCAAACACATTTTATGAAAAAGTGCTATAAGAAGGGATGATTGGGGTGTAAGTGACATAGGAATTTATCATTCGAGTAAAAGTGAGAGGAAGGTCAATAAATTACACGATGTGAACTTGATTCATTTCCTATTCCGCTCTGACTGAAGCTTTCTACAAGGACAAATTGTGCCAACATACATTCCATTGCACTGGCTTCCTGATTTATAGTGCAAGAAAGATGTTTATTCATTCATATTTGAACTGGAAGATGTATTAGATTCCTTCCGGTTAGTATAAAATACTGGGGAGTAGTGTTTGGCCTGTTGCGTCATCGTGAAAAAATTGCTTTTCTGATATTGGGTGGCCCTATTAACATTCTATCTGCTATGGATGGTACTGTATGAACATGTGTTGTAAAGTCGCGCAAACATAAAGATTGTCAACGGTGAATGACATTTTTTTCTAGAATAACACAAATAGCTTTGTTCCGAGATAGGGACAATTTTTGCCACCGGTGGCGCTGACTACTATGTTCCCGCGAAGTCACGGACGTTTCTCCAAGTCTCGGGGGACACTTTCAAGTCTCGCCATTTTTCCCCATTGGGTCAACACGGGAAAGTTTGTGTCATTTTTTTAACGCCGTTATTTCAATAACCTACAAGTGTAACTCCAAGAAAGCATGCCAGTGTACAACTGTAAGATACCAGGATGTACCATAGATAGCAGAAAATACGGTCACTATGAAAAATATTGACACAAAACCTGAGACAAAACCCATACAAATTGGGGCCTGCATTGTGGCACAACTAACCATGCATTAAGTCACCCTTGATTGACTCGGTGAGTTCTGAGGGATTAGCCTAGGGCACACTTCTGCCTGTGCTTTGAAGATCCTCGCGCTTGGCTGACCACTAACCAGATTAGCGCTTGACCGCTGCAATCAGAAATTAACAGTAAAGCACCTGACCTAAATTCGCAATACACTGTCTGCAAACTTTGTTACCTGATCACTGGCACACTATAGGCCTTCAAGCATTTTCATATCAGCTGTTACTATTTGTTTAAGATTGGCGACATTAAACAATAAATAAATATCGAATAAATATTATTAAAGCCAGTATGGATGATCCCTTCTTCCGTGACTATTCCCCAGACCTGGTTCAGTGCCTTGCCTTGCGAGGTTGGTCTTGTACAAAGTGCCTTCACATACAAAAGTTTGCATGGAACAAAGTTCTACAGCACGTGTAACTTAACCCCATGGATGTGCCCCTGTTCCGCAAGTTGGTAGCCCCTGGATTTGCGGCACTTCTGAACATTCTTGGGTGTCCAATCACATTTGCTTATTAGGTAGGCAATCCTTAGAAACTTCTTAAGGTCAACAACTTTCATCTTTGAGAATTTGTTGTATAGTTCATTTTTTGTCTGTTCAATCACGTTAATCGCCGCTCCTCCGTCGTCCGTATTTCCCCCCATGTTCACTGAAACTGAACGATCACTGTTGCATGTCGATTCTCTTATGGGTTTCGCTGTCACGCTGTGTTGGTCACAGCCTACTATTACCCCGGGAACGCTTGACCGCGGAATTGCGTTACCAGCCATGTCAGGCCTGCGCGGAGGGAAACAATCTACCATGCGAAGCCTGGTGTTAAAAAAAATCCCTAACTCGGAACGCCAGTATTCTATTAATATTTTCACAAAACAAATCTTTTCATAGCTGCTGAATCCCAGATGTTAGGCAGAATAACATACAATATGCAACACGATTTATTGATACCTTTGTTAAGCAGTGATTCGACAAGTCATGTCATAGATATATTAATACAGCAAGTTTATTTATTGAGTTCATTGAGCATCTTATAATATACTGTGGAAGCCAGGCAAGGTCTATATCTATTTACCTTTCGAAGATAGTATTACGTGATAATACGACAAAAACAAACATGCAATGTAGGGAATGCTGGTCTGGTGTTTGATATTTAAGTTGATGTCTAAGCTAAACAAAAATGCGGGCTGCAGGCACTGTGCTAGGGAGCAGTAAATGAATTGAACATAACTTAGATAAGACAAATAATTAGGCAATCATAAAAAATAAAATAAACGTACGACTAGGTTCCTCAAAAAATAAGAATAAGTAATATACAATCGGATTATGGATAAACAAAAAACATTTAAGTTACAGATATATGCTACAGTTGAGTTGTATATGTACTAATTCTAGTAACATGTACTTAAGGCTACTAAACGTTTCTAAAGTCAAGTTTAAAGTAGCAAGGTGGAGTTACAAATACTGCACGGGAGGAGCAATACACAATTTTGAGTTAATGTGAATCAAGTAAGTCTTTTACAAGTCACAAATTTTAATTGCTCTTTTAATGAAATTTTGCTACATTATGTCACATATTTCATGTTCATTATAGGTGATAGTCATAAAACGATGCCACTGTGTTGTGCAGTCTATTTTGCTATGAGCTGAGTGCTTAGCCAGCCAATTTTGGGGTTGCTCGGGACCTTTTTTGTTAGCATGGTGGGTTGTTCAGGCATCTGAATCAATTTAGTGACTACTTTTTCGAACACTAGTCGCCTTTAGTGAAGAAAATCCATTCCCATGAAATAATATGGACGGCCTTTATTCCTTCAATTATTCCTGAAAAGGTACACTGATTTTTATTTTTCACAAGCCAGATGGAATCCTATCGTAAATCCTTTGAACTCCATAGCAGTAAATTTGATTGTTTGACATGAAGCAGGCACAAAAAGCAGGCGAAACCATCTATATTAGTTTTTTAATGCATATCTGGGAAAAAATGCAGTTGGAGGGGAATATCAACCATCCTTCTGACTCTAGGTTATAGATCACTTCTAATGGTGCTTTTAATCTTAAATGTTGTCACTTTGTAATATGGTAGACAGCACATTGAAAGGAAAGTAAGAATTTATTAATTTCTAACTCTCAGCTGTAAAAGACAAATTTAAAACATGTACATTACTTAGCTGAACAGCTCAAAATTACGATAACGCAAGTTGCTCAGATTACCAATTAAAACCTACCCGAATTACTCGCCTGTGCCTGACATCATTTTGTTTGTGTGTTAAGATGTTTTAACGGATGACTCCCAAAACGAGGCCCATTTAAAGTCGTGGTTCACGTGTGTGTGAATCCAAATATGGGATTTGACCAGAATAAGGCTTGTGTTCATTTTGCAGTCGTAAATGCACAACCTCAACTTGTCTGATAGTAACACTTCTGGTAATATACCGCAATGTCGAAACATATGCAGTAGGGCATACATAGACATCGAAATAAAAAGAACAATCGCAAGTCAGCCAATATTTCAAAGGTAACCATAACAGTTCTTATTATTTACAGCATATCTGTATTTCTATTATAGGACGATTTTATGGTAGCCTTACGTGGAGTACCTAATGCGGTCAACAGGTATGTGAATGAGCAGCCACTTGACATGAAAGATGTAGGCAAGGTATGTAGCAAGATACTTCGTCGCCGGACAACTACTGGGGCTGATAACTTTTAATTGGTAACACATGGGACGTGTCATTCGGACTGAAAAGGTATATTAAAAACTGTTATGAAAACTACGTCCTTGATAACAGGGAGAAGTTTATCTGTTCTTTGGCATCACAAATATCGAAAGAAATGGTTATATAGTTTTTTGTATGTATGTATGGCTGGCTGGCTGGCTGGCTGGCTGGCTGGCTGGCTGGATGTATGTATGTATGTATGTATGTATGTATGTATGTATGTATGTATGTATATATGTATGTATGTATATATATATATATACATATCGCAGCCATTATGCTTAGAATGCACTTATTACCTCAGATACACCTGTGTGTTCATCATATTGCATTATAAAAATTAAAAAATATATTGCTATTGATGTTCTAAAATAATCGAAAGTACACTTTCCGAACATTAAAATTTCATTAATTGCCAGGTGCGAATGGAGAGAAGTGTGGCTTACAATTTTCGGCGTTAAGCAAACATACAACATATGCCTAGCTTTGAGTGACTTGATCTGAGAAAAAGACAAGTTAACATGGATGTGAATGGAAATATAAACGTTCGTCGTGCCAATAGATATTACAGAGTCAGTGCCCTTGGTGGCATGGTGAAACCAAGCATGAGCGACTTGAATCAGCCGACTTATTAACACGATTTTACAATTTAATACTTTGCCAATATTTATCTTGTGCGTGTCATATGCATGCTTTTGCTGATTGTATTACATTGTATATTTGCATTGTTCAGGAAATAGAAGCAACCAAGATTAAATACATTGATTGTATGACCCAGGAAATAAAATAAAAGTCAGATTGTGCTGAGTAACCTATCCGTAAAAAGGTCTACCGAATTAATAGACAAAGTGTTTAAATCCAGTTACAATAGTAAATAGGTAATGTGTTCAGTGATCTAACTTGGAGTTAGTGTGAACAGGAGTTAATCTTTGTATGTTATAGTAAGGAGAATTAGCTGTGCCATAACATGCCCACGGCAGGTTAATTGCATGTTTAACTTGATATCATTTATTCAAAAACAAAAATTAACAGGTCCCATTTCAGGACTTCAGTCCACTAGGCTTTAATGTCACCACGCGCAATGCTAATGGCACAGTGGTTAAAAGTTTGCTTGCAACTGAATAAAACTCATGCATGCCTGCCTTTTTCAAAATAATCCATGGTTTAAATACAAATGTTTATGGCAACCTGTTTTGGTATGAAGTTCCATTTGGCGACATCACTAAATATTGAAACGATATTGCTAAATCGATTGAAGATATGCCAGATCATTTAGCAATGTGGTTAAATATATAGAGATATTATTAAATACCTAACGATATTTCTAAATCCTTTAACTATATCGCTCAATCATTAAATAATAGAGCTGAATGATTTAGCGATATCGCTAAATGATTTAGCGATAATCACGAAATCATTTAATGATATCTGTAGATATGTATGACTTAGCAATATCACTATATGATCCATTTATATGGCCAAATCATTTGGCGATACCACTAAATTACATATTTTGTAATATCGCAAAATTATTCAGTGATACTTTTTGGAGGGAAGATTGATCACTTCATTCGCCCAAAATGTTGTTTCGAGAATGAATCGTCTTCTCTCGCATTGGCAATGGGTTTATTATCATGCTGCGAAGACAGTGTAGGCTAACTACTGATTTTGTCTGGTCCGAATACTCACACCTTCACGACAATCACCATGAAATCAAAATACAATTGCTTAGCATGCACCGACTCACTTATTCAGCAATATCTCTGGATCATCTAACGATGTTGCTTAATCATTTAGATACATCTATAGGTCATTTATGGATAACACTGAATGTTTCTGTAATATTGCCGAATGCTTCGGTGTTAACATCTCGAATTGTAGCAGATTAATAGAAAAAGAACATTATTTTAGAAATGTATTTTCACTCTTAACAAGGTCCATCAGAGGATACTATGTAGAACATTAAGTGCAAAAAATCCCAAATTATCATCCCTAGCCCAAATTCACCACCACCCTGACCCTTCCAAATTCTTCATCATTGCAATATCACAATACTGTGTTAGGAAAAGTCATGGGCATTGGACCATAGACACCATGTGTCTGTAACAGGATTTCGTGAATAATTATGCAAAACAGTTCAGAAAAAAATAATCATATTTTTAATTTCAATCCAAAAACGAGAGTGGAGTTAAATACAGCAAAAGGCAGATATGCTAGGATAACCAAAACATCAACATGAATTTCCGAACACCAAATGTGAAGAAATAAATTATACTCTTGACTTGAGACAGGCGTCAGCCATAAAAGGCAACTGGTGGTTTGGTCCTCTCAATCGTTGAAATGTTCTTAACACCTTATGCCCAAGAAACCTGCACGATATGGTCAGGCCATGCCTTGATGTGGAATGTTTCAAGTGCAGGTGTCCTCATGGCAAAGACAGCCCTTGCCCTGCATCTTGCAGTCGTTGTAGAGCAAACCGAACTTTGGGCTCAATCAAAACATTGTAAGCAAATCTACGTCACGGAATAAAAAAAAAAAACTATATACAAACACAGAGAGGAGGTTTTAAAATAAGATAGATTAAAGACCAAGTGGCCTGCGGCAGAACTGCAATAGTCAAGGTCAAAATTGACTGATTTATTGCAAATGGGACTAATGGCACAGCAACGTGTGACAGAAGTGCAGTAGTCTGGACAGAATCAGCCTGATCAGGATTTTTCCTGGAAGCATACCAAATTTTCCAAATGTCTACATGCTGCTGATATTCCTCAAATACAACAACTACAATAATTTGATGCTGTAATAATGTTGTGGTCTGCAGTTGGCTCACACAATATTTGAGTTGATAGTATCTGGGGCTTTTTATTACCCTGGCCCATGTCATGTGATATGGCATTCTTACCAGTAAATATCCAACCCAGATATGTATCCAGTAACTCGTTAATGCGCTTGCATCACGCAGCATGTGCAACATGTACATCAAATACTGCAATGCTCTACAGAAAAAGGCATTTGTTTGAACAAAGATAAACTTCTCTTTGCTAAGAAAGAGGAGAACTTTTGTGGTTTAAAGTCAAGGTCATTTAACGTTCCAAAAATTTTTAACCATTGCTCAAACGCATATTTGTTGGAAGCTGCATTTTAGATCATAAGCAAATTAATCAATTTAATATACCTTGAATTCTCGTGATGCTAGTTTCACTAAGCTCCATCAGTGGCGCCATTTTTGTCTACCTAATATTTCTGTAATGGTATATCGATACATGTGCACATGTCTAAACGTAATGACCAAAACTAAAATAATTTCCCGAAAATATACTCCCTGCAACTTTTAAAAAGGCCAAGGCCATCCAAGTGTGCAACACATTACTTCGGCATGTGATACAAAACTGGTACAATTGGCATCATTAGCCTTATTCTTTCTCAACATAATGCATTTAATGTGTTTTCAATATTTTTGGTCCTTATCGTCCGCTATACTGCAGGAGGCGCCACCAAATTTCGAAACAATCTCGTAATTTTGCCTTATCGAATTTTCCCCCGAATGTCCGAGATGTTCCTTGAAAACATTAAAAAAACAGCAAAATTTCAAAATTTGCCCAATTATTACATACTACTATAGGTGGCTGCACCCACATTGAACTCAAAATAGATTTTTATACGTTTTATGTAGGTATTGAATAATATATGAAGTGGTCGCATAAGATCTGTGACCTATGGTCAGCAGAGATAAGAGAACAACCTATCAATGATAGAATCCATTATATGGTTCCCTTCCAAATGATTCATAAATAAATGTGATTGTCTGTGAGAAACGAAAATGGTGGAGATTTCATCACGTGTATGTTACAACCCTACAAATTATTGTCACTGTACATTTGTGTGTGTGATATGTAAAACGGGCTCCAGTCATTGATACTGGCCAAGTTGCTTAAAGCACCAGGTTTCAGCACAATCCGAGATATAGTTTTGGAGAAGGAGTCAAAAGTAATAAAATCACAAACACAAGGAAAGGGGTCTCTAAACAGTATAGCACAAGTGACAACACCTATTGTTGACAGATTAAGGCCCATGCAACCCAAGCCGGTCCCTGTGTAATTTCGAATAAATTTGCCAAGTGGTTTCAGAGATTTATTTCCTTCGAAAAATTGAAGACACAAATCATAAAAAATACAAATATAAGTGGTGCATGACAACTTGTACAAACGCAGTAGAAACCGAAGTATATATATATATATATATATATATATATATATATATATATATATATATATATATATATATATATATATATATATATATATGTAATGTACCTTATTAATGTTATAGATCATTTGAATAGTAAGTTAGAATTTGGCGTCTGCTGTAGTTGCCCATGCCCACTAGCGGGAAAATGTAGCGTCTGTTGTAAATGCGCATGCCTAATATACAATATTGTGGAAGTATTAGAATGAGCTACAGGTTTTGTTCTTGTTGATGTTGTTGTTTTTCGTTTTTTGTTTTGTGTGTGACCAGTATCTCGTCCAATAGGATCACGTGTGCTCGAGGGTCCAATGGAATAAGCCAAGTGTTTGCCATAAATGCTCATGCTCACATATAAAACGTTCACGATGTAGTTTGTTGCTTTTTGTTTCTGTCTTCGGGAACTACCACCGGCTGGCCTGTCACATATTAAACACAGCTCAGTTCTTATCCATTCATTTACAATAATGAGCTACGTATAAAATCAAGGTTTTGAATCATATTCCTGTATACCATATAAACTAAATAGCCATCAATTTCAATCATATACTGAATACTGGACATACTTTTGTTATTTGCTTGACATGCTGGACCTGTTTACCAATTAAATTTGTACCATTAGCAAATATACGTGATACTTTCATAACAGCATACAGGATTTCTTTATAATATGTCTGGGATTCCAATGAGTCAAGAATTAAATAATATGTTTAAATTTTAAAAAAACATTACACTTTCAAAATATCAAAGGACCAATAACAGCATAAATAATCGTATTAAGTGAATATGTTACATTCGTCCATCCTTACAGTTAAAGGTATATTGGAAACCCTGTAATTTTTAATTAAAAAAATAGTAACATATACTCCAAGGTTAAAATATAATTCAATTACTTCATCAAAATATATACAATGCAATAATATAGGAAAATATATATCATGATTAAATAGTCCTTAACTGATACCAAGTGAAAAGTCAATAAACGAACATTTTGATTCCTAATTTAGGATATAAAAGTTTACAGCAACTCCAAAAAAGAACATGCCAAAGAGGTTGTATGCCATTTTCTGTCACATCATCTGGATCTACAAATTCCAATCCAGGAAATCGATTGTGCCCCCCGAGTCGGCGCCGGAATAGATGGCAAACAACCGATGTTGGTGCAATTTTTTGGTCGTGATCATGTGGAACAAATTATTTGTCTCAGAAACCGACTGAAAGTGGGTGGTAATGCCATGTATGAACAACTACCCCAAGCTAGAAAATGCTTGGCTAATTCACGGAAAAATTTTGTGATAACCAAAGTCGATAGAATATATCAGACAAATTTATTTGATGACCTGATGCTCAACATGAAAAGTTAGTTAATATTTCATAAGTGTATTTTTCCCCTTAAAATACCCATGGTATAAAGACTGGGAAGCTCACCAACCTGAATTCTGGATGTACATCACTCTGCTAGGCACGGCACTATTGTTTGTACAGCGAAATATCAGTGATGGATATGCCCCTGATGCCTTACGAGATCATTAGAATCCTTGCTTCGGCTCGCTGCAACTATGTTATATCATATGGCGAGATACAGGTAAAAGTGTACGTTAATTTACGAGAAATTATTTTTTGTTATTTCATTATGTATTCTGAATTTAATGAACAGTATGGAAGTTCGTTTGTAAAATAGCCACGTGGTTTTCTGTAACAAATATAATTGCACCGGCTCTGACACTTACAGGCAATTGCATATACTTCCAGCACCAGAGGCTAGTTTATACTGCCATGTTGATGCTTTCTACCATGCTCTGTTTCCCGTTAAACTGGATTTACATTGTTATGCTTGCGTCATTTGGTAACTGCTTTATTACTGTTTTTATCCCCAGCATGAACTGGAATGATGCAAGAAGAAGCCCATATACATATAAGACACATATGAAATTATACAAAAGCAGCCCTTGATATTTTTTGAAGTTTTCTTGATAATTTCAAATGGTTAGCAAGCTTTGTTTCCAATGATAAAGATATTTGTTATGACACGTGGTCAGAAAATTTCTTGATGCTCCTTAACATTGTATCGCAAATCAAATCAAATATGTTTGTACGTCTGACCTTGCATGGTACAGTTCATATTTACATTTCTTACATCTCAAAATGCATCAAGCATACTGCAAAGCTCGGGCTGCTGCCCTTCCACGTGATACCGTTGCACGGTCTTATTTTCTGCAGTTTACGCTATACCTGCCAAGAGCAACTGAAATCCGCTGAGCGTGACAATCATGAAAAACAACGTGTTTCTCTAAATAACTCAGGCCACAAAAAGAAAAGCTGGTGGCGTACATATAATTAGACAGTGTTATTACCATATCCAAACTGTAGTCCTAATGAAACAAACATATAAGAATTTTTTAAATTGCAACCATTCCACTCAGATTCTTTCACTAGTAGTGGACCATAAATTTTATTATAAACAACTTATCTAAAGCTTTTAGCGCAAGTCAGCTGAATTTTTGTTGTGTCCGTTAAAAAACAAACGTTACAGCGGCAAGAAGAAGATATTTTCACACAAGAGGATTTGTAAATAACCTGTGTGCTTTAAACGATGGAGATGAAATAAAGGGAAATCGGAAAAACATACATATTTCAAATAACTATTATCAAATCTGGAAAATGGAGGTGATACAAAAACTACTTGCCTTGATCTGGATATAGAAATAAAGAACAACCAGTATGTGAAAAAATAAATTTTGACAAGAGAGACCAGTTCAAATTAGATATTATCGCCCACTCTAATCTGATAGGAACCATTCCAGAGAAACAAGCCTATGGAGTTTGTATCGGACAAGACATACGTGTTGCAAGAAACACCACACTTTTTACGATTTTGTCAATAGAGTCAGAACTTTGTTGCAAAACCTACAACGCAAAGGTTATAAAAAACAACTACGCTGTTGAAATGTTTCCAGAGATATGGCCAAATACCTAAAAATTACAACAAGAACAAGAACATTAGTCAAACAATATCAAGATGGAGCTTGAAATGACAAAGTGTAGTCCTCAAAGTGTTTAGAGTGGTAAGAAGGAAAGTATCCGGGGTAAAGTATACTTATCCCACCCAGAGAATTTTCCCTAATCCGTCTTAAGTCGAAAAACCATGACCATACTCATTGTTGCAGGATTTCTTTCATTTCAACCATCATCCAGTGGAGTGGAAGATGTGGCTTCCAGCTAATGTCTTAGTACACTTTACCTCATAACACTTCTAGTTAACTTTGTGGTGCAAAATTTTTTATTACTATTTACCTGTTTATACCAGTGTCGGTATGGTGTAATAGTGTACGAAGCTTTTAAGTTTCAAAGGAGACGTCCGTCAGTCCTCTATCCACAATTCATATTTCCGACTTTTTCTGAGAAACCATTGACCAGACTCACTTGAAACTTGGTGGGGATATGTCTTTTGTGGATTTCTACCAAGTTTGTCCAAATGGTCACGCTCCAGTATTGTTTAGACTTTTTATGACTTTTATTTGGGGGGGGGGGGGCAAACCTTAACAAATCTTCTCCAGGACCACTCACCCAATTGCTTAGATATCACCCAGGAATACTCGTCGGGACCCCTTTTTCACCATGTGGCGCTGCTATACTTTCCTAATTTTTCATCATTTTTGTGTGTGTTTTTGTCTTTTTTGACTTCCTCTCCACAAACGTCTCTCAGATTAAGCGTAAACTTGATGGATATGTTTTTTGCAGAAGGGTGAAACAAAGCTTTTTTTACCAGGTGGCACTGCAGTGGATTCCTGATTTTTCATGAGTTCTCAATTCCGGTACTTGTCGGTAAATGCACCTTTCCTATTGATTGCTATGTAAGTCAATGGTCATTCTAATGCTATTTCACATTTTCAACTTCTTCTCCGAAACTGTCATCTAGATTGACTTCAAACTTGGTAGCAATGTACAGAGCTCTACCAATTTTGTTCAAATGATCAACCCCCAATGATTTTTTGAATTTGTATGTTTTTTTCTCTTTGTTCCTGTTTTGGACAAATCTTAAGAAATCTTCTCTGAAACTCCTCACACAATTGCTTTGATATCATACATTAAAACGCCTAGGGACTCTTACTCTTAATTTGTTTACCAGGTGGCGCTGGATATTTTTTTTAATTTATTTTTTATTAATTTGTGTGTGTTGTCGCGATTTTAGACTTCTCCAGAACCGTCCCGCAGATTAAGCTTTAACTCGGTGGATATGCGCTTTTTGAAAGCGATAAACACAATTATTCACTAGGTGGCACTGCTATGGCTTTCTGATATTTAACCTTTTTTTTTCAATTCGGGTAATTGTCGGTAAATTCACATTTACTATTGGTTACCATGTAAGTCAATCGGCATTTTAATGCTCAAATTCACAATTTCAACCCCTTGAAGCCGTTGATCAGAGTCTTTTCAAACTCGGGTGCAATATAGCTTAGGTGGGTCTCTGCCAAGTTTGTCGGATTGGTCCAGTGATTTTCGAATTTTTTGCCATGCACCTTCATGTTGCACATGCTATTGTTCTCACTGAGTATATGGGTGACGTTCATTTTATCCGAAGTTCACAGAACCACAATTGTGATGAATCACAGCCCTCTCGTTTTGGGGGTTTTTGGGGGTTGGGGGGTTGGTTTTAATTTTTTTTTTTTTTTTGGCTTTGGGGTTTTTTTTTTGTTGTTGTTGTCGTTTTTTATTTTTTGGGGTTTTTTTGTTTTGTGTTTAGTTTTTTTGTTCCTTTTTTGTTCTTTTGTTTTGTTTTGTTTTATTTGTTTTATTTTGTTTTATTTTATTTGTTTTGTTTTTTTGTTTTTTTGTTTTTGTTTTGTTTTGTTTTGCTTTTCTTTTTTGTTTTTGTGTTTTTTTAATGTTTTTTCTGTTTTTTGTTTCTTTTTCTTTTGTTTTTAATTTTTTAATTTTTCTTAGTTCTTTTGTGTTTCTTTTCGGTTTTTTCGTTTTTTTTTCTGTTTTTTGCTTTTCTATTTTTATTTGTTTTTGCTTTTTTTTTATTTGTTCTTTTTTTGTTGTTGTTGCTTTTTTTTCTTTACTTTTTTTCTGGTTTTTTGTTCTTTTTTCGTTTTGTGTTTGTTTTGGATTTTTGGGGGGTGTTGTTTTGGGGTTTTTTGTTTTTTTTGTTTTGTGTTTAGTTTTTTTTGTTCCTTTTTGTTTTTGTTTTGTTTTGTTCTATTTGTTTTGTTTTTGTTTTTTGTTTTTTTTGTTTTGTTTCGTTTTGTTTTTGTTTTTTGTTTCTGTTTTTTTAATGTTTTTTCTGTTTTTTGTTTGTTTGTTTTTCCTTCTGTTTTTCTTTTTTCTTTTTTGTTTTTTTTTGTGTTTCTTTTTGTTTTTTCGTTTTTTTTTTGGTTTTGTGTTTTTGCTTTTTTGTTTTTATTTGTTTTTCTTGTTTTTGTTCTATTTTTGTTGTTTGGGTTTTTTTGTTTTTTTTTCTTTTTGTTTTGTTTTTTTCGGGGGTTGTTTGGGGTTTTGGGGGTTTTTTTTATTTTTGGGTTTTTTTTGTTTTTTTTTGTTGGGTTTTTTTTGTTTTTTTTGTTTTTTGTGTTTTTAATTTGTGTGTGTGTGTGTGTGTGTGTGTGTGTGTGCTTTTTTTTCTCGAAGAATGAACCCTTGACCAGTCATCAGCTTCTCCTCCTGACCTTATCATACATCTGCCTAATAAAATAAGTCAAATTGCTATCTCTGATAAAGAGGTTTTTGATATTCTACATAGCTTGTATATCTCTAAGGCTACTGGTCATATTATATCAGGAAAGAGCTTCTAAAAGAAGGTGTGCCGGCCATTCATAAATCTTTTACTAAACTTCTCAACCTTTTTCTCAGCAACAATATTTTTCTATGGAAAGAAAAACAAGCTAGTGACGCCCCAATACAAGAAAAGGGAGTGGAAAATCGTTGTGACAAGTATCAACCCCCCCCCCCCCTTTTTTTTTTTTTTTTTTTTTTGTTGCTCATTTATGTCTCGAGGGTATTTGAAATAGTTGTTTTTCAACATGTTTTCAATTTTGTCGGACAGAGTTTATTAATTTGGGCCCATTAGTTTTACTTCATCCCTGGTGACGCTGCTGTTAAACTGTTCCTTATTTTAGATCAATCAAGGCAGGGGATTCGGTTAAACACATAATAACTCTTAATAAGTCATTTTATTATGGGATCAGAGATGTATCTCTGAATTGGCTTTTTAAGCTTGACAAATCGATCTCATTGTGTGCATTTTCAAAATGCTGAAACTGATTTCCAGTATATATCATGTGGAGTGTGGGTCAATCTTGGACCCTTTATTCTTTCCTCTGTATGTGAATGTAAAAAAAAAACGAATAGATTTGATATTGAATGCTTGCCTCTGCTCCTTCTGTTTATTATTTGTGACACAAATTTGCTTTCTCTTGACAAGAACATTGGTATTTAAATACTTAGAACAAATACTACTTCACAGTTGATTACAGAATGATTTTATACCAGCAATTTTCCCTTGAATCTTGAAAAAAAATAGCTTTACGATTGATTACATTAAAAAGCAGAGATATATGCACGGTAGCTTTAAAATTGAAATCAATGATATGAATATTTCTCAAGAGTCTAAGATTTTAATTTTTGGGAGTGTGGATGGACGATCAAATTAACTGCAAATTCTATATTACATATATTTCAGGTAAAATTGGAAAGGTTGTTGGTAATCGGAAGAAAACACGATGCAGTGTGGGTACACAGAGGCTTGTAAAACCTATTATGCTTCAATATATCCATATTATACTTATTGCAATATAACTTGGGCCAGTCATTATTAAAATAGCCTTGATTTTTTGGTAAAATTGCAAAGGAAAATGTTGAAGGTAATAACTTTTTTGCATTTCAATGCTTATACTGAACTTTGGAGTGAAGAATTAAGAATTATGAAATTTCAAAATTTGAATAGATATTTAACAGCGATTTTTATGTTCAAAATGGCATATGGATTAGTCCCAGCAATTGTTCAAAATATTTTCCGCAAAAAATGCTGATGTATATACTCATGTTACACGGAATAGATAGAAATTTCATATTTTTTCCTTGCCGAACAGCTCCCTTATTATTTTCAGTGAAATGCCACGGATCTTTAGTCTGGAATTAAACTAGGCAAAATAAATAACCCTGTGCTTAAATAATTTAATGGTGTACCCATACTTTTTCTGGTAATTTAAAGATACGCACATGTATGTGTAGCATAATCCTTTGATTACATCATGTGTAAAGATGAGCAGAGTTGGAGCCCATGCTTGACTGCACATGGGCTGAATGTGACGCAAAGTCAAAAAGTGCAATTCGCAGAAAGGATCATGTGTGGTCTTTCCTGTCCCTGTTAGGACCCTCCTGACCATTGAGTTTTCTCACCATACCTGTGTAATGTGGCCAGAAACTGTGCCAATCATGGGTTTAAAGGCATGGTTTTTTTTCTGTCAGTTATGGATTCGCCATCACTGGTCAAACTGTGAACATCACCATGCCAAGGCTATCCAAAATGGACAGGGCAAGAGCCATAGGTCGCATTGAAGCCGGTGAAAGTTGTAGAGCTGTCGCACAGGCAGTGGGTGTGAACCACAAATCCTTCAATGAGTTGTTCAGAAAATACCGAAACACAAATGATGTTGCAGATTTACCATGCCCAGGAAGGCCAAAGTTGACCACCAGGCAACAAGACCGTTTCTTCGTCAATGCTGCACTGAGGAGTAGGAGCCTCACAGGTCCTGATATTAAGAGCCAGCTGGAGAGAGCCAATCCTCACCAAAGACACATGTCCACCCAGACTGTTCGTAACAGGCTGAAAGCTGCTGGTTTAAGGTCCCGGAGCATGGTGAAAAGGCCGCTTCTTACCCCACGTCAGTTGCAGTGGACAAGAGAACATGTCCGTACAACACACGCAGGATGGAGCAATGTTCTCTTCACTGATGAGTGTCGCTTTTCCCTCCACAGAAGTGATGGACGTGTTCGTGCATGGAGACAGCGAGGGGAGAGACACGCTGCCTGTTGTGTTCAGGCCACAGTTGCATACGGAGGGGGCAGTATCATGGTGTGGGCGGGCATCTCTGCTAATGGCAAGACAGACCTCGTCATCATGGAAGGAACAATGACAAGCAGATGGTATATAACGGATGTCCTGGAATCCCATGTTATTCCATATGGGGTTGCCATTGGAGACAACTTCATGCTGATGCACGACAATGCCAGGCCACATGTTTCAGCTGTGGTTCGTGATTACCTGGATAGTGAGAGTGTTGAGGTGATGGAATGGCCAGCATGCTCACCTGACCTCAACCCGATTGAATACCTGTGGAGCCATATGAAAAGAAATGTGTACCAGAAGATGGGTCCTAACTCACACTTCGCAGATCTACAGCGTTATCTTCTGGAGGAGTGGGACAGTATACCTCAGGCACTTGTGAGAAAGCTCGTCTACAGCATGCTAAAACGTTGCCAACAGTGCATTGACAGCCATGGTGGCTACACATCCTATTGAATGGACATTTAAAGGTGCTTTATGTGACACAGTGATGAGTCAATTTCTGCTCTATTGAACTCAGAAAATGCCTTAACTTTAAGTATAGTCTGTGATAACTTTTGATGCAACCAAGCACCATCTGTGATAACTTCTGATGGGACTCTGCACTCAGTTCATATGAATGTTTGAGCGCTCTACAGGTACTCTTGCGAAGTTGTGATTGAGACTTTGTCTGCTTATTGACACTGTGCAATGAAGCGTAACTTCATTTGATCAGAATTTCCTCTACAGATGTACTCTAAAGTGTATACAGAATAAAAGAAACATTGATTATATTCAAAATATGTGTGTGGTTTTTTTTATTTAAGAATTGCTTTTAGTGGAGGGTTATTAATTTTGTCTGGTTTATTTCCCATTTTATTTCCGTCAGATTTAGTTATTTCACTTTATTAAACAAAAACTTAATTTTTTGTTTTGGAACAAGACTTTCACTATCCCAATTCAGACTAATTCAGTAAAAATTTTCTACACAATTTTAAACATGTTGAATTAACTAGAACACATTGCTTGCTTGTATGCGGTAATGCACTTAATGTTGCCATCCGCAGGTTATAAACCTATTAGAGTTTCACTCTCTATTTGTTTTTGTGTGCTGTATCCTTCTATGTATCTCAAAATACTTGAATTGACTTCGCTTTACTTCATAAGCATCTAGCAAGCGTCAAATTTCTTTTTCAGCATATTTTAAGATGACTCTTTGGATATATAGTTGAAAGTATTGTGTACGCCTATGGCGTCTCGTCCAGCAACAGTAGGTAGCAGTGGTACTATTCTTTGACAGGTTTGTCTATGGCATCGCCTTCCTGCAAGTAATGCTAGTGGTGTTGCGCAAATTTTTTCCAGTTGTCATCCCCATTTCCTTGTAGCGTTAGTCAATTTGATGGTTTCATTTTATGCATTTTTTGATGATTTCTGATCCTCAATGGCTTGATTCAAGCGTCAATTTTCAATATTTAACTTCTGCCACCATGTAACAAGACAATGAATGAGGGATGCTGGCCATAGAGATGAAACTTTGTTAGGTAACTTGATAGACCAGGCTCCAGAATTTTTGTAACTATGTACTTTTAGTGCAAGTGCTTGATACTGCAGACCCCATCCATTGGTATTCATTAAACAAGAAACATAAATGCTTCTCCTCACAACGTGTAAGAGAGCTGGTCACTCTAGATCATAACTAATTGCCTTTTCAAGGCAACCAATTACGACCCTTTTAAAGTAAAAGCAACTTCAACTCTCATTCTGGTATTTGAAATATGAACCATGCAAGTTGTATTTGTCTTAAATTAAAAGAAATACTACGACAGTTGTTTTCTGAAAGTCTCAAAGGGTTTACTGAGGATCATTTACAAATGTTTTTTTCATTCATAATAAAGAAAATCATCCTGATGACACTAACTTGTGATGCTGGGATCATTTCAACGCAAAAAAAATTATGAACTATGGGTTGCGCTTGATCAACAAGGGGAAGTATGCCTTGCGTTTCTAGATATTAGCAAGGCTTTTGATAAGGGTAGGCATGCCGGTTTATTATTTGAACTCGAGAAAACCCGAATTTGTGGAAATGTGTAGCTCGGTTTTGAAGTTCCCTTAGGGCCCAACAACATGTTGTAACTTATGGTCAATCTGCTAGATGGGGAACAATCCAAGCTAGGGTTTCCCACGGATCTGGCTTTAGACCGCTTATCTTTTTGATAAATATAAACGCTACTTTGGATCTTGTAACATAAAGCTGTTTTCTGATGATGCAACTCTATATTTTACTGTAGACAACCCCGCTACAGCTGGACAAATCATAACTTGGGATCTTCAATTGATAAATAAATGAACAAATGACTGGCGGTTCAACTTCATTGTTTTTCCAGGCCTGACATCTCTCCATAACGTTATTGCCAAATGATACATAGCTGTGTTATTGCTGCAACTGGTGAAAATGATGACAACGATGATGAGTAAAGCTTCCAGCTATGTATGTCGAATACTAAGAATTTTTACCTTTTTTAGCCTATTTGGAAAGAGCTTGGAGCGTGCCTAAATGAATGTCGTTTTGTCTTTGAAATCCTTTTACTGAAAAAGTCCTTTTTTCATATACTGAACCCCAATGAAAAGTATCCACATAAAAGAATTAACACATTAATTTTGTAAGTTACTAAGTACTGTGTGTGCATATATGCATGGTTTGGAGCCTACATCAGGGTCATTCAGGACAACTTTTTAACTTTTGCTAACTTTTGCTGGGTTGTTACATAATGCATGTGACTTTTTTGCACCGAATATGGCTTCTGACCACCACTCCTATTGGATGGCTAAAATGACCTGATGTTTTCAGTGGCTTTAAAAAGGGATGTTCAGCCAAGAAAAAAGCCAGTGGTCTCAGGTGTGTTGAGGCGATCATGCCGCGTCTGAGCCAAGGTCAAAGACACCATGCTTTGGGGCTTGCAGAGGGTGGAGTCCCAATCACTCAAATCGCACAAAGAATCGGGTGTACTTGGCGCACCATCCAACGACTAATTGAACGGCAACAAGAAACTGGATCCGTAGATGATCGGCCTAGGCCTGGCCGAGAAAGAGTGACAACACCTGGCCAAGACCGTCACATCCGGCTGATGCACCTGCGAGACCGTTTCCGTACAGCAGCCCAAACAGCCCGTGAGACTCAAGGGGTGAATCACCGTCCTGTCAGTAGTTCTACTGTGGAGAGGCGACTGAGGAGCAGTGGCCTAACAGCCAGAAGACCTTACAGGGGTAACCTGCTGACCCAACCCAGAAGAGAAAGACGACTGCAGTGGTGTAGAGCACACTCCAGGTGGACTCGCCAGCAGTGGAATACCGTCCTTTTTACTGACGAGTCCCGTTTTTGTGTCAGCAGAGCAGATGGCAGAGAACGTGTGTGGCGCCGGACTGGGGAGAGATATGCAGATGCCTGTGTCCGTCAGGCAGATTGATGGGGTGGACCCTCTGTCATGGTGTGGGCAGGCATCAGCAACCGCTACCGGACACCCCTAGTGGTCATTCAAGGGATCCTCAATGCTAGGCGGTACATTGATGAGGTGCTGGAGCCGGACATGGTCCCATTTATGGAGCAGCATCAAGATCTGGCGATCTTTCAGCAGGACAATGCACGTGCACACTCTGCAAGATTAACAATGAACTTTCTCAATGAGAACAACATCAATGTCATGGAATGGCCAGCGTTCTCACCCGATCTGAGCCCTATTGAACATTTGTGGGATCAGTTAGGCCAAGGTATTCAACGGAGGACACCTAGGCCTACTACCCGAAACCAGCTGATCCAAGCTCTGCAGGAAGAATGGAATAATGTTCCCCAACACAGAATTCAAACCCTGGTCAGCAGTATGCGCCGCAGATGTATAGCATGTGTTGATGCTCGAGGTGGCCACATCCCATATTGAACAGAAAAATTTGTGTGACTTTCAATTAGGGCAGTTAATGACATTTTTTGCCTGTAAGTGACGTTAATGTCGGTAGAGCGTGACATTATTTTTACGCCAGAAAAGTGAATGCTTTGTTAAGTTCTAAGCACGTCTAGGTATGAAATGTTTCAAGTATAAACAATAAAATACTTCAAAATTGGCATGTGGATACTTTTCATTGGGGTTCAGTATATTTTGTATATACATAATTTTACTGGCACAGTCTATTACAGTTTCAGGGTGCAAAATGTTTTGCAAAATGTATGCGGAATTCATTGTGATAGTATAGAATTTGGTTCTACCTTCATTGGATGTTTTTAACATGTTGATGATTGAAATAGGTTCGCATAAAGCCAAAGGTCACCAATTATTCAGATGCATCAGATACCTTGGTATAATCTGTAGCCTCATAGTCATCATCTAGAAACCTGAATCACAAACGAAGTGGTGCTAAAGAAATGTATATATGTTTGGAAAAATATGACAACATATTTTGTGCACTTCTGATCAGAACCGATGCTGCCACTTGTGTGAATTGATGGTTAACGAAGCTGAAGTTGTTACATTGTAGACACATTGCGACAGCTTTGTCATCATTATCAATCACGTGAACATGTTGCATGAGAAAGGCTCATGAAGCAGTAAAATTTAAGCAAAACAAATCTTTTTCATATGCACATTTGACTAACTTGGGCCCGTAGCATTTGTGGGCGGATGAAGCCCATTATAAATTATAAGTTCTGAAATGGCTGTGCCATCATGCTGCTGCTGTACTGAACATACATGGTTAGGGCTTATCGTGTCATACATTTTTAAACAATGCATAATTTTGTTTTTGACGATAAAAACTTGCCGTTCAATCAGACTTCTTTTTTTATTTATTCCAAGTTATTAGTCAATAAAAAATGAATCCATACTGAATAGGTGGTTTATATGCAATTTTTGACACATATTACCTTTTTTTGCTGTAAGCTCATCTGACTTGCAACTATTTGTACCTTTAACGCAAGTCATAAACTCTGGGTTTAAAATGGTGACGCCTACATGCTTTGGAAAAAAAGAAAGTTTATATTTAATGAAAAGAGTTTTAGAGGTTGAGAGGACTGGTTTGAAACCACCACTTACTTTTCATGGGTGACTGTCTGTCTCGAATCAGGACTGATATTTGTTTTTTAGCATTGGTATCGAAAGCTGAATGTTGATGTGTTGGTTATCCCTGGATATCTGCCTTTTGCTATATTTGATGTTGCTGAAATTGTTGGGGTTGAATTGATGAAAGTGTGTATTACTTTCTGAACTATTTCTATCCCTATCTTCTTTACAAACATTACAGAGACCTTAACGTTCAGGAAAACTCCTGTTGAAACTACAGTTCAGCATTTTGAAAGCATTCCCTCCATTACCTTGATCAAGTTATGACCGTCATAGCTCCACATGCTCTGTTGCTTTTCTTTTACTTATCCGTGTACTTTATTATTTTTCATGTCCATACTATGTAATAAGATGTCAGTAATATAGCAGACAAAAATCATTTGAAGAAGATAGCCACTGGTGATCAGCCAATCTCTGTCCAGACAATACATGATGTGGTATAACACATAAAACATCACATGACCTTGAAAACATACCCCCAGGACCACAAGACATTAATTATATTTGAAAGCCACGAGTGCGGTATGCGATGCTGATGTGTCTGTATGTGAATAGACCAAGCTGAGGATTAATCTTTTTACACCAAAACATCCAGATTCGTTTTGAAACAAAGCTGCATATTTCAAAATATATGTGGGCAGTAGGCTGCAAAATTACTTCGTCGTTTGCATTGTTGGAAAGCAAGCAGATCAATCCAAGGCCCAATCAATTAAGCATTTCCTGAAAATATACAAGTATACTGTTTAGGTGCAAAAACCCCATCAAGGCATTTATAGCTACATCTAGGCTGGAAAATGTCAACATCTATAGTCATGACTACTTTTTTGGTACATTTTACACGGAATGTATAAACTATCGTCTTCTAAACATTTTGACATGTATAGGATCAAAAAAAAAAACATTTGTGATATGTGTACAAATACAAAAGATACAAATAACAGGGAATATCTTAAAAGTAAATCCAAATGACCCGAACACAATTAATGCCTAAAGTAAATAATTACCACGTTAACATCAAAATCGGGTACATACTTATCTAGGAATTGAGTTAAACATGTTACAAATCAAGTTTACGAGAGACTGCAGCCTATAGAAGCATGGTGTACAAGAAAAAAAAATGCATCAAATTTCAATGCATAAAAATTGTTGAGTATTTCAGTCAGCATACAAGTTACACTGTGCTAAGAGCTTTCATTTTGTGGGTGTGTGTATTTGTGTAACTGTTCAAAGATATACACATTATCAATCAAAAGGAACCATTTGGGTTACTAGAAATTAATCTCCATTTTACAACCATGTATTTTATATTGCCTGGCGCTATGTTATCATCGTGACCACTTACTTATTGGTGCTATCATGATAATATGTCGTGCATCACAACATTCTTCCAACTGTTCCACCGATTTGAACGTCACGTTTGCTCCTGGTTCTATATCATCATGTGTGTTGGCAAAGTAGGCATACTCGCCCCTCGCACAGCCAGTCCTAATAAACCTCGGTACAGAACTGCCATTAATATAGCGATATCCCATGACATCACCTTCTTTTATAACCACGTCAAACAGGAGCAGATGATACGCCGATGGGCATGAGCTTTTGACTAAACGAGTTGTATATATAAGGCTAAATATTTTTTCTGTTGTATTCTTGGCTGAAAGGAACCTCCATATTTGAAACGATGTGTACCTCTGGTTATCAAGCCTGAAGTACCATGACAGTACTATGCCTGTAACTGGTGAGATGCTATTGGGATTTGGTATAATATAGCCATTCCCTTCAGAAGCGGTTGACCCAAAACCATCAGGTTTATTTCCGAAAGTAACATAATTACCTTCGAATAAGTAGAAATAATATAACAGACAAATGTGAATATGGGCTGGTTTTTTGGTGTTTATGAGATTTATGAGCTATTGGTTTCATTTTACCTTACAATTTATATTATTTTATATTTGAAAAAATATGAACGTGTCATAGAAATCATACTATAAAATCAGAATTTCCTCCCCTAAAATAAAATTAAATGAATAAAAAAAAAATGAATAATCACAAACTGAACAATGAGCACAACGTCAAAAAAGATGAAAGCAGAGATTAAAAAGCCAAAATAGCATGATCATTACAACAAACATTGTAAACAGCTAAACATGGTACACCCCACCAACTTGAAAGAGAATGTGAGCATTGCTTTTGGAGATGGCAAAATTGTAAGCAATGCAGAGATTTATGGATTAACGATGTATCACCACTCATCCTATACCTCGGGCTGACACAAAAATCAGCTGAGATAAAAACTTTGTGCTTTATGGACCAGCAGTCAGATTTGTCTAATAATGTAGACTTAATACACTGCAGAACGTCGCAGTACTCCTTTCAATACTGTAAATCTATTGTATAGCACCAAGGCCCATTTATATCTTTATTTGGGTTTCTGCAATAGTTTTTAGCTTCTGCCATTGTTGTGTCTGGAAACTTTTCTGGCGTATTCATATATTCGTTGACATGTGGAATTTGTTGGTCCCACCTTTGGCATATTCTTCCATTTTTCGTCTTGTTGATCATGCCAGTGTATTCCATTCCTGTCGTGCTCTGCCTGCAGGCTATAACAGAAGAGTTCGACTACATAACAACTAAAGATGAAATTTCCATACAATTTTAATAACGACATTTTTCTTAATTAATTATTTATTTATTCTTTGTACATAAGGAAATCACAATCAAGAGTGTTTTGAGCAAGATAAGTGTTACACTTGGCCACAGACCACAGTTATAAATCCTTCTATTTTTCACATTACCATTTTTCAGTCTAAAAAATCAGCATTTTGGTATTTTAAAATTACGTGAACTGCATTTAACAGATAAAAATGTCAGCAAAATATGGATTGAATTTTGTCATACAAGTCCCAGCTCGTGGGTTTGTGATAATTGAAATACGAAACAACACCTGGATGTCAGCTTTATACAGGCGTATAAACTGTGCTCTTGCTAGGGTCACATCATTGTCTTCCCCACCATAAAGTTCCCACCTGGCCTGGACGACAGTGCACCTATATGACCACCAATGAAACAACTCCGCGATGCAGCAAACCTGACTTAGCTAACTTTATTTAAACAGAAGCTACAGCATGCTGAAAACACAGTATTTTCACAATTACGGACTATCTCCTTTGGGATGCGCTACCAGCCAATCACAACTGTGGTCTGTAACCATTTGGCAAGAAGGCATGTGACATGGTCGCCGAAATTTTATCTAACAATCATAAATATGTTACCAACGTAACACTAAAGATAACAAACGTAAACACACACGGCATGAGAATAGGTACTTACGGTAAGAGCCATGAATATATCACACACACAAATATATATATATATATTTATATATATATTTATATATATATATTTATATATATACATATATATATAAAATTTATTTTTTTCTTCATTTATTTGTTTATTCATCTATGGTTGATTTTTTTTGGACGCATTGACCTAGAATAAGTTGATTTCTAGTTCATATATTTTTTCCCTCTGCACTGCTCAGATGTTGCTACACAAGGCATTAATGAACAAGCGAATATATGGGTGTCGCTTTATAAATATAATTTGATGGTATCACATCTATCAGACTGTGCAAACTGATAAATGCATATAAGTAGGAAGAAAATAAATGCAAATTATGCGAAATATATACTTATTCTCGATTTTGGTACTTTTAGGACTATATGGCTGAGAACATGACTATACACTCATACAAGCCCGGCTTAATAATAAATCAACGTCGTTAATATGTCTCTTACATTTAAGGCCACATGGTTGCTGTGATTAGAAATAAAATGATGTGAAGTACTTGTACCTGTGTTCCATGCAATACACACTGTGATGCAGATGTGATATGATGCTTGATGAGATATTTTTACTCAAGCTATAAGACTTAGCCTGTGCCAAAAAAAAGAGGGTCTCAGAAAACAAATACCAGCCATGGCCAGTACAGGCACAAAAGTATGCCTCTCTTTACGCTTCCAGCAATAAAACCACATTTGTTTATTTAAAGATATTTATACTGGGTAGCCCAGTCAGTCACAACTGTTCTTCCTTGGGGATCAGGTCGACAAATAAACAAATAAACACAAATATAAACATGTAAATTACATAACTGTATATAAAACATACAATATTGAGGAAGACATTAGGCGGTGATGATGTGTGACATTAATGAAAAATACAAATTATATATCATATGTAGTAATGTGACATGAACATCATAATATGCTATAAAGGAAGCACATTAATATCACACGTAAAGGCTAGTAGTTGTATGTCCTTTCCAGTGCTTGCTTAAAACGGTACCTATTGTCAGCATTGTGTAATTCGGAAGCACGATATTAAGCAGTTATTTCAATAACCCAGGTCATTTATGAATAGTTGGACATTCTTCTTAATCATGCCAGGTTTGGGTGCGAAGGAGTATACCTATCTGCTCCATTTTTTGGTACCTTTTAGACCAATGTAATGAGGATATTTCTTACCCGCTGAAGACCCTTTAATTTATTTGGGCTAATACAGCCTATGTCAAAATTTTACAGAGGACCGTGTGCAATGTGGACAATAGTACTTCTATGTAAATAAGTTAGACAGGGACAGGTTAGCTTACGGAGAGCTCGGACTGCGGAATAGGGTAATGACTACTAGGAAGTGGTTTTGGACAAGAAGACACAAATACAATACTGAACTTTCTATATATTTCCTTCGTAATGTTCAAAATACAAACGTTGACACCAACGGTACCACATGATGAGAGAACTCTGCTACTGTTTGCTGAACGGTACAGATGCTCACCATTTGGTTTTAGGTACCTGTTGCACCTGATACTCCCAACGCGCCCGTCACCAGCTCCAACAGCTGTATCATCTTCTGGTTTCAATTTTCAATACCAATTTCACCATAACCACCCTTTCATGTATAATTGGATTAATAGGAAACAAATAGTAGCTTTGGCGGAAATATATTTCACTAACCCCAGTGACAGGCATGTGTTACTGATAAAGTAAGTATATAGCCTGCTGAACCAAAATTGGCGCGTTTTCCGTTCCCCACAAAAAAGCAGGAAGCTAACCGGGTTCTCATTCTTCTTGTCATACAGTCACAATTGAGCTCCAGTAGATTACACAAAACTGAAATGCACATTACCTGTCCATATGAACACTGCTGATAAAAGAAGCATTAATTTCCAACAATTTGCTTCTGTTAAAACGTATTTAAACCTACTGTTTTTATAATATTGCCAGTGTTTAATCATGACATTCCACGTGGCTTATCATAATAACATTGTGTAACAGAACGGTTACCACCTCGTGCCATGCTGTTGACCTGTAGTGTACTAACGCTTATGTTCATTAGATCTATGTTCAGATAAATTTTGTATTCTCTCCTCCTTCTTACTTTCAGTATTTCTTTACGGATCATATGCTCTTTTTGAATCTGTTATTGCTGAGAATACAAAATACAAAATTTTGTATGGTGATTGCCCCCATCAATTTTCTGATTTCGAATCATTAATAGTATCAAAATCGTAAAATAACCGCCCAATAAACAGTTACAATCCTTCCAGCTTTTATTAATGGGGGTGCAGCTACAACCTCCAGGTTTGTCATAAATAAAAGGAATCAAATGTGAGAAACATTGTAGTATATCAGCCCGTAATAACTGGGCGTACTAAAACATTTAACATCCCAAATGTTTTCTGAAGATTAAGATATAGTAGCATTATTTTGACTTTCATTAACAAATCTCTTTTGCAAACATACAAGAACATTAAAATAACAGTTGTTAAATATTACTAGTACCAATCAAAGACACTTGGGAACCGAAATGTTGCATACAAGCCAAAAAATTACAAATACAAGTACCAATTTTAGATTGTCTTCGATTATTTTTTTGCCCTGTATCCCTATTTCGTGCCCTATTTACAAACTTAATTCAGTTATTCAATTCAATTTTTTAACTTGGACTCAATGACAGAGTTTTAGTCTTTATTGACGTAAGGAATTTGGACTTTGCAACTCTTGATAGCAGTCACCCACCTTCTTATAATAATCAGGTCGATAGTCAAAGAAAAGAAGACGTCAGGGGCGAAGACAATCACGGAAAAACAGAAACTTAGCAATGTGGATACAAAAACCTTGTCCAAAATTCACTATGGGCTTTCATTTATTTTGAGCATCTATTTCCAAAATATTTTCGGGAAATTGTGCATGCTTACACAACAATATTTAGACACCAAATTCTATTAAGGAAAATTGGATCAAATGTTTTCAAGCATTCTTTTCAAACACAAAATTATTGATTCACTGAACATTCAGTCCTTCTCAAATTGAAATTTGTTCATTTCATAATTCCCAAGGAAATACAAAATAAAAGATCCCTCCATTATGAGCTATAAATATGGCAATAATATTGGACAAAGTATTATGAATTACAAAGAAAAAAATTGGTTTCAATTCGTCTTGTGGAAATTGCAGTAAATAAAAATTGTGACTCTATTTCTGGCAATAAATATTCCAATTTTGTGGACACATACCACAAACATGTATTTACAGGAAATTTGGATATAATAAAAAATTCAGTTTAAAAACAATCGATGAAAAAGGGGAAAATGGATATGTTTTCAGTTGAAAATTGTCAGTATTTTTCAGGATACATGTAATGCATTTGATTCCTTTTGTATGAAATGGGCAACGAAAGAAAGCAACAGAATTTCAGAAATTTGATGGATGGTTATCAAACTTGAAAATGAGGTTTTAGACATAGACTTTTTTATTACAAATTCCACATTCAGAATTTCAATAAAAGCTTTAAACACTCTAAAGTTTTAGAAGCAGTCAAAAAACTACAAGAGAGATTTGAAATCACTAATATTGATAAGGTAGGTAACAATTCTGGGATCATCTGCAAAAATATTATCTGGATGTTTTGAAAGATGAACTTGGCATAAACAATATTTTAGACATGAGAGGAAATGACATATAAATTACACAAACAATCCATTGGTAATTTGATAGATACACATAAGTATGGATTGAAAAGAAGTTTATGGCATTAAATTTTTTAATGAGGCCTGCTCTACTCCACTTTTGTTCTGGATACCCAAAT
Source organism: Hermodice carunculata (assembly GCA_964020975.1). Classification (NCBI taxonomy): domain Eukaryota; kingdom Metazoa; phylum Annelida; class Polychaeta; order Eunicida; family Amphinomidae; genus Hermodice; species Hermodice carunculata. The sequence goes on from OZ026626.1 coordinate 34,552,971, forward strand.
CACATAAAAGCCCATTTAAAACAAGATTCATAGCAAGACCTTCAAAATGTAAAATTAAACAACTGTGAAAGGAAGTTACACTGTGTTTGACTGCAATTACGAATCATTTCCATAAATACTGTGATGCCATTTAAGTTTTAACTTTTAACAATACTTCCGAGTTTGGATCTGAAATCAAAGAGTTGTAAGCGAAAAGTATGAAATGTTTGCATTTTCCTACACTGTGCACAAATCTACCCATAGATGCAGTCCAAAATTCCTTTTCAGAATTAATCAGCAAAATGTTTAAACATAATGATAAACCATACATTAATATTTATTCATAACAAAGAAAGCATATTGGTTGCACAATATTGAAAACGTAACATTTAATCGTGCACTGCTGAAACGTTGATAGATGATATAAATTTTCTCTTCCATAATACTTTTGTTCAATTTGGAACATTGATTTTTCAATAAATAAAAGGCACTCCAATAGCTAACTGCCCCCCACCCGCACCCCCGTTACTCGCTGAGTAGCATTTAACCCAACTCGAATTTAAATACATGGATAAAGTGATGAAAAATAGGTTTTTTTAGCTACAAAATTATCAAACAGGGCAAGGTATATAGATGACATTGCCCAGTCTAAATGTGCATTTTTTATGAAATTGCTGAAGAAATTTACCCAAACGACATCGCCCTGAAAGATAACAATTCAGATGATTTCAGAGATGTTTTACTGGGTTTGGATATTAGGGTACAAATGACAGGTATGATATTAAAGTCTATCACAAAATTGTGAAGTTTAACTTTGATGAAGTCAATTATCCCCTCCCTGACAGTAATGTTCAGAAACTATTGGATATAATACATTTTTGTCACAAATTTTGAGATTTGGTCGCACTTGACTCTGTGTCAAGAACCAAATTCATTTATAACAAACTTGAGTCACGGGGATTCCAGAATATATGTTTGATTAAATATTTCTTCAAATTTTGCTGTAAAAATACAGAGATTGCAAAAAATGTTTCAATAATTCTCAAGATTTCAGACTTGCCTGTTTTGCTACACAATTTTGGCTTTCTGGCATTTAAGACTAACATTAAAGTGTACATTTACTCGATGTAAATTATTACTCAATTAGGCTGTCCCACACCAGGGCCGGGAGTCAGTCATGGGCCGTTCTGACCACTTTGTAAGAAATCGGCAGTATGTACTCAAATGTCATGAACTTTAGCCATTCTTTTAAAACTTTAAATCCCCGGCTGGGAGTCAGTCATAGGCTTTACCAGGCACTTAGCCAGAAATTGTCAGGGTTTACACGATTATTACAAATTTGATTCATTCTTTTGAAAGAGAAACTACGAGTTTACAACTAAACAGAACTTGTTTTCTTGGGTACTTTCATAGTACATCACATTTCTGGCACAGGATATCCATTGTTGCAGTACTTGTTAGGAATTCGCCAGGTTTATGCAGGTGTGTGGCTGTAATTGTTTATTTTGTAATCAACGGGATTGACCATAAAACCTCAGTTTGTTTCTAACTTAGTTAAACACTGATAGGTTGTTGGACTAATGTATCAAATACAGCTAGAAAGGGTACATACGAGTTCAGGGGTCAGTCACATTATTTTCATCTGAACTTGTTCTATGCCATTTAGAAATTATGTTTGGTTTGATAGGTATTCTGCATTCATATTGAAGCTCTACATTTATAAGGACAACTTCACTTATTTAGCTAATTCACCATTTGCCACGTTCATATTAATTCATTATTATGTGTGTTGTCTTTTCTGGCTATTTAGCTTGAACAAGGAGCCGCTTCTCAGAGAGACATACACTTGTACAGGCTCCGAAACATGTTCTGAGCAGTAACCAGCTGAAAACCCTTTAGTTTATTTGGACCGATGCAGCCAATGTCTACATTCTACAGAGGAATGTGTGCAATGTGGACAACAGTCCTTGCATGTGTATGTAGGTCAGGCAGTGACAAGGTTGCTTATGGAGAGTAAAGAGTTCGGACTGGGTAATATGTTAATGACAACTAGGAAGTGCTTCTTGACAAATGGACAAAAATAAAATACGTATTTATGTCAATAAATAAAACCCTGTTTCACCCAGTGCGAGCATAGTGTTCATGTTGAGAGACTCCACTTGAATTAACATATAGGAATTCCAAAGTGAAATGAAAAACTTCTAGTCACAGAATACTACACTTCAGAATAGAATGCATTTTTCGTTTTAAAACAAAATGTCAAGAGACGTGGAGGATCCCGGTACATTTGATAATATAAGTTAAAGTTCGTACTATAGAAGAAAGTATTATTGAAAGGCCATGCGTATTCCAGTGTCAAAAGACGTTGAAGTTTTATCATGTTTTTTCTGCCTGCATGTTGCCAATGGACCTGCAGGACTAGAGCCAACTCATATTTGTGGACTAAAAAACCTGTGTCTTAAACTTTACTTCTGTGCAGCTAGTATCAGTAGTGTAACTAGCAGACCATTTGTGTCAATGCAAAATTCGGAAGAGGAGTTCATGTAGGTCTTGCCTAACCACTAATTGTCATTTGTGACAATCTATGTTTCAACTAAACATACAATAGACGTGTATTCATACCGAGTGGTACAGAACTTTTCCAGACCTAATTAGTTATGCTTTCCATTGTTGGCTTGATTGTGCAATCAGCAATTAGCCGAGTCGGACCCACGCTGTCATATGTTTACAACAGATGCCACTGATAACGCTAGTGATTACAGCATGGATTTTGCTAAACAGTGCAAATCTTTTACCTAAAATGTCACATCAGTGGTGAAACGTGCATTTATAGTTTTCTGACGGGTTGAGTTTTTTGTTAAATTCAAGCACATCCTGCGTTTTACTTTCTTTTGCTTCGACGTGTAATCTGGCGAGCGTGGTCCAGCACAAAAAGTAAAAGCAGGTTGCACAGCCCGAAGTAAACCGAATAAACCCGAGTCCAATGAACTGGTCTATTGTGTCCATGTAATTAATTGCACAGATACAGTCCTCTCAAATGTATCTGTTTCACTACTGGTCAGGGCAAAAGAAAAAATCCCTGGATATTCAATCGATAGCTGAGATAGAAACACCTCCACGGTGTTAAACGTGAACATTTGTCATACAGTGATATATCCACAGAATCTGCAGAACTAATTTCTTGTGTTTCAACATTTATTCTGCAGCAGTCCAACTCTGTTCAAGTATTGAACAATAATAATTTTTAACGGCTAGGTCATTTTTTAATCACTGAAGCATATACTAAATACTACGCAGGTCATTGAGTGCTAAGAGAAAATCAGGTCAAATGCACTTTTTTTTGCATCAAACATACACATTTGTATCAATCATGACTTCAAAATATATTGTTAATAAATGATTAATTACAATTGGCACTAAAGACACACCATAGATATTCTAAAGCATGATATATCATCTCTTATGTTTTTGTTTCTTTCTTTTAATGTTTGTTTCTAGGTGCTAGGAAACGATTTTGGTGTCTCTATATTGTGTCTATTGTTCCGACCATGAATAATACTGGGTTCACGCACAGTACATCTCAAATTTGGAATACCTTGAGTTTTGTCCAGAAAGAGAACGATTAAAATTTGTGCAGTTTTTAACTGCAGAGTCCAACTCACCCATAGGAATTACTGTTTCCCAATGCTTGTACTGGAGACTCATTAAGAAGTATAATGCATGGGCCATCCTACAATTTAAATCATAATAGAAATGTTTTACACAGACACTATCTAAATGTTTTATCATGCAAACAATGCGTAGAATATCCATGATGCCAAGTCAAATGAACACGCGAAAGGAAAGTATTACAGTCACTTTATGGTAAACATTCACTGTATACTTTAAGATTTCCATAAATACAGGGAAGTGCGACATTAAAAAATATTGATCATCATACATTTATCTGTTGTCACGATCCCAAAGACTTGGAACTCGCGAAAACGTTTCTCTATCGACTGATCGGACGTTTTGACATGTACAAAAAGGCAGAACAAGTAATTAAACAATATGAATAGGGATACCATGATGAATTTGGATTAGCAAATTCGGTTAAGATACCGTATAAAGATTCGTTTCATGACAAGGGTAAAAATACATCTATGTTTGCCCTCTATCACGGACTTTTTTTTTTCATAACATCAAGTACAATCTATCTGTCCTGACTTTTAAGCCAGCTAAGCTGACTGACAAGCCATGCGTATATGTGTGTGTGTGTGTGTCTATACATATATGTATATATATATGCATATATATATATATATATATATATATATATATGTATATACATATATGTGTATATATATATGTATATATATGTATATATATATAGAGAGAGAGAGAGAGCGAGAGAGAGAGAGAGAGAGAAAGAGAGAGCTAAGCATAACAAAAAGGCCACAACGGACACTACGTTAAAGAACAATAAATGAAGTAATTGAACAGAGCTGGTCATATACTACAATTATATAGTGACATCAAATTGAAAACCTTTAATGTCATCTATCATGATGGAAACACTAATTCAGAGGAAGGACAGCTCCATACCCCTAGTAGATGAAAGGCCAGGTCAGGTACAGTGCGGGTTCCAGGTGAAGCTTTTATCTGTTCCTTGGCTCGCATATTACGCAGTGGGGTGCCAACTGTACCCATATGTTAGACAACGCAAACGATTAACATCCGTTGTTATCTGGTACTAGGTCTCTAAATAAATGCCTTTGCACTTAACTGTTTATCACTGATAATGCTGGACTGCATGCTATGCCTGTACATACACCTACTAGTTCCCAGTCCTAAGGGACAGTTTTGTAGCATGATATGGTCTTGAACAGGGAGGAATATCAGCTTATTATTTTCAAGGCAGCAGAACCGAAAAGTAGAGTTTGAAGTGTGATGGGAACAAATTTTATCGTAGCTGTATGTAGTATATTTTGAAGAATTAAATATCGAGGACAAGAGAAAAAGAAGTGCAAAACATCTTCAACACCAGTACCGCACACAGAAGAAGGCGAATCTTTCAAGCGGAATTGAAACAAATGTTTGTTAAGCTCGCTGCGGTCCATACGAAGTAGAGAATGTAACACAGCAGATTTTCTTCTACCAATTTTATGTTCGGAACGAGCGGGACTTGAACCTGCAACCTTTGGCACCAGTCGCCTAGCTGATATGGGAAACGCACATATCCGCTCGACCAAATCTCCATTCTTAAAAAGAATGGTTCAATGGAGGTAGTTATGTGCGAGTGCCATATCAGCACGGTTATGCAGTATATTTACTGAGTCGGCATTTATTTCCAGGATCGGGGACTTAAATCCACCAGCATTAACGAAATGCCGAAAATATATATTTTATGTTCGGAACGAGCGGGATTCAAACCTGCAACCTTTGGCACCAGTCGCCTAGCTGAAATGGGAAACGCACATATCCACACGACCAAATCCACATTTGTATTAAGGGGAAGCGTCTTCTACTGAGCGTTCAGAGGGGTCTCCATTTTTCTTGTAAACTGTGGTAAGGAAGGGGTATTCTGAGTATTTAAGGGCAAAAGGGTCCATAGGGGATTGGCAGATGGATAAAAGGACTTATCAGAGAGACGTGTACGAGGTCTTAAGTGTGGTAAATTGAGCCACCTGAGAGTATAATAATTGAAGGTCATATCAGACAACGGAATATCCGGAAAGATATGTCGCAGATAACTTGGTGCTAGATTATGAACAATTTTGTACATCTGAACCAACTTTGACTTCTGACGCCTCTTAGAAAGTGTCTCCCATCCAGTTTCTTCATAGAGTTTTACTGTTGGTTTTGACGGTGTGCAACAAACGAAGGAGATTGTGGTTCATGACATGTACTTCAAAGACTGATAGGGCCGGTTTGAAACCACCAGTTGCTTTTAATCGGTGACTTTCCATTTAAAGTCAGGACTGAAATTTGTTTGTGCACATTGATGTTGAAAGCTGATTTTTGATGTTTGGTAATTCTTAAATGTCTGCCCTTTGTTGTATTTGACTGCTGTCATTGGTTATTTGCTAAACTGAAAAACGAGAATCCAAAGACACTTTAAGACAAACGTAAAAGACACATGCAACATTTATTTAATGTTATGTCAGAATATGTATATTGCAAGATTGTAAAGTTCAACCGATGGTGATAAGATATTTTCCTACTTTTGCAAATTTGCTTGTACTTTTGTAATTATTAACTCCTTTAAGTGAACCTGAGGCTGGGTGTGTGTGTTGGTGTGTGTGTGTGTGTGTGTGTGTGTGTGTGTGTGTGTGTGTGTGTGTGTGTGCATGCGTGTATTCAAACATGCTACTTACGTAGCATAATTCGACTTCCATTTAGTTTCTTCGTTATGGATGATGCTCGTCAAGAGTACATGTTATTTTGGTTAATGTAGTGACACCAGTGCATATGTTAGCAGGCTTTACTATATTGTTCTCCAAATGTGTGAACTAAAGCAACTTCAAACTTGGTGGAAAAGAACTTCGGGGGGGGGGGGTCTGTAATCATTTTGTTCAATTGGTCATCCTCTAATGTATTTATTTTCGTATTTTTCTTCGTTCTTTTATGTTTATGGAAAGCCAGAAAAATATTTTCTGCTATGAAGGCAATTAGCCAATGGCTTTTAAAATCCAGAAAAAAGACTCTGGATACACCATACCCCATGGTAAGGCTTTCCTTGGGTTAAGCGTATCACGGATAGGTGAGGAACGGCTCTTCAGACGGTCTTCTTGTTTCACTATGTAGCTACAGGTATGTTGTCCTGAGCATATGCATAACAGTGAGAAGAGCTGCACTCCATATGTTATTGTTAATGTGGTCAAATACATGACAGTAGTAGATTGGTAGAAATACCAAGGTGGAAGACTCATAATATTGTTCCTGTAGCGGCACGCCTACTTGCACATACACCCTGCGGGAGCTCTGTTTTGTTGTTAAAATAATAAAGCTGTAGCTAATCCTTTGCTCAAGTTAAAGTATATGGCACTCTTTTTATCCCATGATACTAAACATTATCTGTCAAAATAATAAAGTATCATTATATTTATTCCTTTGACATGATCATTGCATATTTCACTAATATTGACACATCAGGTTCTGGTAGCAAATTACAAGCAAATTAGTTACTTTTCTCTTTCGTCTGATTCATCCCATTTTGACCGATTATTGTTAGGATTTCTGTAAGCTGATGAGTTGAACCACATTTGGTATCACCTGATTCTCAGCGATGACAAACCTAAGATGAAATACGTTTTTCATGTACAAGATCAGGTGATGCGACATAAATTTTGTTGTATAACACTGTAAATCTTATTGCTCATCTTTATATGGCAACTATCTATACATCAAAACCGCCATTACATCAATATAGCACAGACAGCGTATTTAAAGCCACATTCAAATGCAAAAGATGACAATAAGGGTTTGGGTATTTTTTGGAAGTGAATTGTGAAGTTCAGATGCACACTCGTACTCAGAAACAAAAAAGCAGATGAAAGCTGATGAAAGTGCTGAGCCCGATCTGAAGGTTCGTTCATCCAAGACACACCACCGTTTTGACCTGGAACTTTGCGAAAAGGTGAGACATGTGTTTTCCACAACGGGAGAAATGTTACCTACATGATCTGTGTGCTGACGTGACTGGTTGGTGGTAAATAAGATAATTCCGCGTTGATAAGCACTATCTGTCATTTGTTTTTGCAGTTACATATATATATATATATATATATATATATATATGTGTGTGTGTGTGTGTGTGTGTGTGTGTGTGTGTGTCTGTGTCTGTGTCTGTGTCTGTGTCTGTGTGTGTGTGTGTTTTCAGTCTACACTAAATCAAGAAATATATTTGTTAGGATCAAGGCTATGCTGTATCGTTCTTTAGGAACCTGATCAAAATCATATGACATTGACAATTACCAACCAAGGTACAGCACATGTAGGACGTTCTAATTATATGGATAAGTAGATGACGTAGTTACCATGTAGAAAATTATTATGAAGGAAATATGTCTTCCAAAGCATCCCAACATAACTTGCTTTATCATCTTTAGGAATGAAAGGCCTGTAGTGTTTCCTACAATTTTACTTCTATTCAGACAATGGACGCCAATGAGACTCGGCTAGCTAAAGTAGGTACACTATGATTTCAGTAATATAATGGCACACTTCCAATACAAATAATGCCACAAAGCATTAGTGATATCGGCATCAATGAAGTGCAGATGAAATCTGACCTAAAGTATATATGGTAATTTGTTACCTGTTAGTGGTAGGACTGCTTGGTTGTAGAACCATTCATTACAAAGTTGAAATTCAAAATGAGCTCTTGATTTGTAGAGGTCGCTTACTGTTTGATATTAGTAATACTGAAGATGTTAAATTGACGCGATGGGCGGCCTTGGAAACTAAATCGAGAAAGATTTCAGCTTATGGTCAACATCAAAGTTGTCTTGCCATAGCCCTGGTCCTTTGCATTCACGAGTCCACCGAACAATTAAATCTTGTATTGGCAAAATATACTTTGACTTCTACATTCTTCTCAGACCTCAAAATAATGTGTTTTCTCTGCATCTTATGTCTGTATTTAAATGAAAACTAGCACAATCTTTTGGGGGCAACGTTGCAAAATATAAACGTTACACTCATTTAGTAAAGTTGCGTCTATGCCAGAGAAAGATTTTTCACTGTTTCCTGACAGCCAGCAAATATTGCAAATACTGTACACAAATTAATGCTTTAGAAGATAAATTGCCAAGAAACGTAACGAACAGGATGCGCTTCCAAATGACAAAACAATATATATGGAACCAACGATCTAACGATGAAAATGCTTGCTAAGTGGCTGCGGATATGGACACGCCTTTATCTCTATTCAGAACTCAGTGATTTTGACGACAAAGGTCTGTCTACGTACTTGACTACTTGTATATCTGTCAGAACGCTGATGTGTTTTGCCCTGGCAATAACTGGTCCTTTACATTTACACTCTGCCATATCGACCATAAGGTATTTTCTATTGGCTGAAGTTCGGCTGTAAATCCATCAACAGTTACGCTTTTGAATACAGGTTTTATTTCTTTTTCCAATCAAAAAATCTTTTTACCAAACTTTTCTACTTCACCGTATTTTGCTTTGTTTCTTGTGTACCTATGTGCATAATCCTATACAGGATCATTTCCAGCATAGCCAATTGACCTTTTGCTTCCCACATTAATACAAGTATCGATTATCAAATCATATTTTACAATTGTAAGTGTGTGTCCACCTTAGTCCCACACAGAGATTATTTTTTTCAAAGGGATGACCTGTAAAGTATAAAACAAATAATGCAAGTAATTATAGTTAAGGTTGGCAAGTAAGCAGATGCTGACATGAACTTTGCTTGAGCAATTTAACCCATGCTCTTGCAGATTCAGGATAGGTAACATGTCAAAGCAATTTTGCACGTCATATTATACCTGATGTATTAGGCATTGCAATACTGATAATAAAGAAAAGTCCGTTCAATTCTAATTTACCAGAGAAGCATATGCCCATTACTTTGCGTTCAATACATGCAAAGTTGGTGTATTCTTTATTATACTTTTAAATGATATCTAGGATGTACAATGGGTTTTCGACTGGGGAGAGATTCATCCTTTTTATTTTGTAGCTCACTACAAGATATTGGTTTATATTTTAATGAAAGAAATTCTCCATTATAAGAATGCACCCTTTAATGCAAAGAAGTGCTTTGACCTAGTTTGGCATCATGGTGTAATGTATAAGCTTTTTTCTGGCTCTTCTCATTTCCACTGTATAGAAATATTATTTCGGTTGTAAGTTGGAACGGTGACTATGAAGCGGTACTTCTCTTTATCAAGGGGGTCACGACAGGGTAGTATCATTTGGCCATATGTATTTGAAGCTTATATATATGACATGCTGAAAGCGGTATGGAAATCATTACTTTCATTTCTTGCGGAATAATATCCGAAGCTTGGGCCTTTTTGGGGGGTAGGGTTGCCGTGTACATCCTCAACGTGCAAATTTACGAAAGATACCTATAACTGATCTACAGTGGAGAACATCATGCATGAATGTAGGGACAAAAACATGACAGAGACAACCAACACTTTAGGTTAGGGTAAAAAAAGTCACAGTTTGTGTTGGATATCTGAATTGGATCTCAGCACCTGAAAAATTTTCCCATTTTTCCCCTCCCTCCCTATTTGGTGGTTATCTGTTGTCACATGACTATAACGGACTTTAGAAAATATTTTTTCCGGTTTTTTTTTTTTTTTTTTTTTTTTTTTTTTGCTTTATTTCTAACAGTTACGTAGTCGATTTCTAAGTTAACGTATACAATATAATTTCCGAATCACAATGTATTTATGAATGCCATGTTAGCGGGGTTAACAGTTAGGCACCAGTCACGTGTCTAAGTTAACATAGGTACCCATCTCTCTCGTGCTCACATCCTGAATTACCATGTGTTCTGGCAAGCATTGCATCTTTTGGTCATTTCTTTTGATTTCATTTCACCCCTTATACGTCCATGGATGAGACAGCTTTATTAGCTCCGTTCAGTCCCCCCCCCCCCCCGTTCTTTTTGTCATTTCTGCATTAAAACGCCTCATTCCATAGGGCGCTTAGCTGCCTGGTATTTATCATAGGCAATTAAAGCATTTTGGCATAGTCACACCAGCACTTCCGTTGATGTAATCAGATTGACGAAGCTTTATGTTTGTCACACCTGTATATTGCAAAGATGTTCGTCTCACATAACGTCACGCGTTTAGAATATCCAAGTATATTGGTGTGCAAGATTCAAGGTCATTCAAAAAGCCTCAAATTCTCTGAATCATGTTCATGCTTAACTTACCAATATCATTTGGAGAAAACACGTAGAAAACGAATAACCCGGCTGCAAAATGTTAATTTGTTGACAGAACCAAGAAAATGGGTCGTGTTGGACGCTCAAAGTCTTGTTTATAAGTGGGCCTGTTGTGAGGTGTTCATTGCACGAGTCCTGCAAAGAAGCGGTCTGTGTCCCTAGGCAGCGATTTAGACCCAAAGCTTATTGGTTCCCGGACCTTAGCAGACTACGTGATAAGAAAAGATGGTGGTGGCACCTATGGGTCGAAAATGGCAGCTCCCGAGAGGGAGAGGTTTACAAATGTTACAAGGGCGTAAAAAAGCTATTTAGAAAAAGATTGAGGCAACAGGTTGATACTGCACAGAAAAATGGTTATACGAGACTAGGTAATATGTTCTATTCTAGAAAAATGACTGCCTTCTGGAATCACATTAAGGAGAAACAGAGGAAAAGGGTAAATTCATCTTTAAGAGCAGAGCAATTTGGTGACTTTTTTTAATAATATTATGGGTGGAGATAAACACTCTGCTCTGTCTCCTAGTCAGTCTGTAATCTCTCAACATGTCAATACTTTTTATACTGAGAACATAGTAAAAGATTTCTCTGTATCAATTACGGGAGATCAAATAAGTGATATGTTAAACTCATTAAATAAGAATTGTTCACCAGGATGTGACGGAATTAGGGCTGAACACCTTGTCTACGGTAAATCTAACACTCTTTGTGAAATACCTGCTTCTCTGTATTCAGTTATACTGTCATTTACAGTTGTGCCTCGTATTTTCTGTATCGGCATAATTGTACCTATTTTAAAGAAGCCGACACTTAACCCTAATGAGGCCAGTATTTATTTGTACTATTTGAAAATTACTTCATTGGCTATGTTGTGCTGTGGGCTTTGTTCTCCGACTCATAGCTTTAGTGGAGATAGAGTGTGTTTGTAATGTTCCAGATTCATAAATATCACAAAAACGATGTAGGCCTACTTTACTATTTTGCTGTAAACTTAGATGACTGATAAGTCGGGAGAACTAAAAGGTGATAGGCCTAACAGGTCTCTGTTTATTTTTGGCAAAAGTAGTGAAATTTGTGTCTTTGGTGGTTAGGCCTATACATTTGGAAATGAACTAGTGTCTGCAGTTAATGATGAATATTTCTAAGGTTGAGGGGACCGGTTTAAAACCACCAGTTGCCTTTTATCGGTGACTGCCTGTCTCAAGTCAGGAGTGAAATTTGTTTCTTCACATTGGTATTAGAAAAGAAAGGTTGATGCTTTGGCAAGTCTGGAATCTCTTTGCTGTCATTGTTGGGTTTGGAATTAATGAATATGGATCATGTTTTTATTTGTACTATTTCCTGGCGGTGGTGAGATGGAATGGACAATATAGTCGAATGTTCCATGTCACCACCGGCACCAGACAGGGTAGTTTGTTGTCTCCGTATCTCTTCAATATATTTATAAACGATATACTTATTGACCTGGATTCTACGGAGATAGGTGTGCGGGCTGGTGACTTTAAGTTTAACTCATATGCTTATGCAGATGATATCACATTATTTAGCCCTACGGTGTCTGGATTACAAATACTTATTGATACATGTATACGTTATGCTGATCACTGGCGTTTTAATTTTAATCCAGCAAAATCAAAATGTTTTATTGCTGGTCAGCATCACTTTTTACAGAAACCCAGTTGGTGGTTAAAGGGTAAGGAGATGGAGATAGTGGACAGTTTAGAAAACCTAGGTACTTTATTTTCATATAACAGGTTGGGTCTTCCCAATATAGAACATCGTTTGAATAGTTGTAGACGTTCGCTCTATGCTCTTGGAGAGGTTGGCATGGTTTATCCTGGCCTGGACTCCAAAACTGAATGTTATCTATGAAATACAGTCTGTGCTCCGACTTTGTTATATAATATTTAGTGTATGGATCTGAGTCATTCATTACTATGTAAAATGGAATCATTACAAGGATGTCTTATTAAACAGTGCCTTGGCATTGGAAAGAGACATCATCATTCGAATATATTGAAGGCTCTTAATATAAAATCTATTGAGTCAATACTGAAAGACCGTATGGCATCACTTTATTGTAGAATTTTCGAAACAGATTCCCCCGTTCGGGACCTAATTATATATATTTTCTTTCACAGTATTTGACTACGGGCACAACTACCAATGGTACTTTATTGCATAGTATAGTCCAGCATGGATTATCCCCCATTCAGTTGGCTCTGGGAGACCGACCTTGAAAACTGAACAAAAATATAAGCCCTACTCATGATGGAATCGTGGATTCTTTAAAATATTTACTGTTTCATGAAAATTTTATTAAGCCGTATGGGGAGGAACACTTACTTGTTTCCCTCTTAACGAAGTCATTTTAGTAATTTTTACTCATTTTTAAGAGCGCCAGTGGGGTGTGGTGCCGGACCTTGGCTGCCGGTGTTGTCCACGCGGCAGTGCGGTATTGACCTCACTGCTGTGTGCGCATTGCGGCTACCCGGGCCGGGTACCACACCCTCTCATGACCGAAAAATGTCATATGTGTCACAGTACGAACTGTTCATTATTTTCATGTTTGATTATAGTTTGTATTATTAATATCTGTGATGTATAATTTCAATAATTGTGACATGTCATTTCGATGTTGTCATCTGCTGGTCACTATGTGATATTTTCTGTACTTGTGTTTTCATATGATTATAATCTCGATGTATCTTTTAATTTCTCCATTCGTGGAGGTTTTAATAAAATTATTATTATTATTATTATTAAATCTCATTTGACAATTGTTCAATGTGTACATTTCAAACAAAAGTCATAGAACACTTGTGAAACTTAACATTTATTCTATTACGTGCTCGGCATGCATCTTGTCATAAGATTTTATTTATTAATTAAATTGTCTGTGCAATTTTGACGGTGTTCGACTTGAGCAGGGTAATAACTTACTTCCGAACCCTTTGTGTTCGCATTCAAGAGAATATTTTGCATACATTGAATAGCTATTATTAAACTCACGCAAAAAAAGCAATGAAGATCAAACAAAACATAAGGTTTCCAAACTCCATGCCCCCTGTAAGGTTTTGCTTTGTTGTCTGCTCAGTAAACCTTGGTGTATTATTCACAATGGCAGAAGATATTGTAGTCACATTTATTAACACAGACACCGGCTTTTTGTATTTGTTTTCCCAACAGTGACTTTGTGGGTCAGCTTTCCAGGCATACTCGTCGGTTTATGTGTATTAATTTCAGTATTTCTCAGTGAAATAGTTTTTGACTGAGCAGAAACTGTGTTTGCCACAGGGTATCCTGGCGTGGAAACTCCTGGACTATTTTCATTCTTGTGACAATCGCTAACTACGGTAATTGATGAAGGCAGTCTGTAGATTGAAGTGCAGTCCTCTGAAACTCTCTGGCCACGTAAGTCCAATATATTTGATTTGTAAACTGTCTTACATAGCGAGGGTTTATGTAAGAAATATTGTTACCAACAAAACTTAGTCTCTTTATGTGAGGTATCCAGTCTTGGTCCAGGGTCTGTAGGTGAGTTACTCCTATATCCACGCAAATCACCGTGATGTTCTCTCCAAAATACCTACATCCAGTGCCTGCTCCATAGCTCCGAGCATTATTATTATTATTATTATTATTATTATTATTATTATTATTATTATTATTATTATTATTATTATTATTATTATTATTATCATTATTATTATTATTATTATTGTTATCATTATTATTATGGTGATAATGATGATGATGGTTATTATTATTATTATTATTATTGTTATTATTATGATGATGATGATGATGATTATTATTATTATTGTTATTATTATTATGATTATTATGATTATTATTATTATTATTATTATTATTATTATTACTATTATTATTATTATTATTATTATTATTATTATTATTATTATTATTGCGTTCATCCGTAAGTTTATCCAAAATATGGAGATGCATGCATCATATGCCGTGCATATTTGCGTGGTTGTCTCCCGGTCTCCTCTACATTCGCATAAGTTAAGTAACACATAACTATGGTGTCAGAGGTCTTGAACTAAAGTGGTTCTCTTCATATTTAACAGATAGATAGCAGGACCCTTATTGATGATGCTTTATTGGAACCCAATACTATCACCTGTGGTGTTCCTCAAGGTTCTATTATCGGTCCGCTGCTGTTTATATTATATATCAATGACCTGCCGGATACAGTTATGGATTGTGATATTTTTCTTTATGCTTACGATACAGCACTTTATTTTGCTGACAGAGATGCATCTCATATTGAAGATACACTTAATGCAGAGATGCAAAACGTATCCTACTGGTTCAAGGCAAATAAGCTAACTTTAAATACAAAGAAAACCAAAGTCATGACTTTCGGCACTCCTCAGCGGCTCAAAAAGGTACCCCCACTCAACATACGTTGCGACGGTGATATCATCGAGCAAGGGTCAACTTTTAAATTTTTGGGTGTATTGCTTGACTCTTCCTTGTCGTTCTCAGCGCACATTGATTATATTTGTAAAAAGGTAAATTGCCGGTTATCTGCTCTGGGAAGGACAAGGAAGTTCCTATCTGCCAAGACTAGTTTGAAGTTTTATAAGGCATGAATACTTCCATATTTTGACTATTGTGATATAGTATGGGACTCCTGCTCTTGCCGCCTAAAGCAGAAACTCCAAATTTTACAAAATTGTGCCCTCCGGATTGTTACAAAATCTCATAGACGTACACATGTTTCGAATCTGCATGATACCACTAAAACCCTTACCCTCCAAAAAAGACGAGATTTTCATATTGATGATTTTATGTTCAAAGCAGTAAACAACCTACTCCCAGGCTATATTTCTTCCAAATTTATAGATAGCTCTGAGGTAAATCCTCATGTAACTAGGTCCACATCAACCAATGCCCTCTTTGTTCACCGGTGTAAGCTCAATGTTGGCAAGAGCAGGATATCCTAATGGAACTCCCTCCCTTACCGGTTACGGAGTGCTCCAAATATAAATTTATTTAAATCGTGGTGCTACCCTTCCACAACTATATGGATGCTCTAATTTTGTTTGTATTATCCTGCATATTTTGGACTCTGTCCGCCACTTGTGTTTCGACGTATCTTTCATTTTTATTCAGAGTTTTATATTTTATCTTGTTTTAATAATTTATGTATTATTATGTAATTTATATGTTCATCATGCCTCATGTTTTCAACAACCCGTTGTATCATCCAGGGCCTGGCGGGGGATCAGAGCTGCGGCACTGAGCCAGTAACCCTGGTAAAATAAGAAATAAATAAGAAATAAAAATTACTAAAAAATTGATGTAGAACTTCTGCTCTACCTTGATTGTAAATATTATCAGCAGTAATAGCATCCAGCATGTGGTTCCATGTATTCAGGGAATCTATATCTACGACCATTTTAAACCCGCCAGGTCATTGAGGACAATATTGCTTGACTTATATTTTGGTTGGGACCTAAACCATGCACCCATCCTTCGAACTATCTACTGAAAGCAGACTGTATCGGAAAAGTGACGAATAGTGTGTTTCTATCTTTGAGGGTTTTGTGCTGCTAAAGTGACTTGTGCTACTTTACTCTTTCAAAGTAGGATTTCATTATGGATTGTATGCCATTGATTAGATTTTGTTAACAGGATAATAGACTTAATCCCTCGCTACGTCACCTTCTATATACATTTTCCGGAAGAGATAGTTCAATACTATCATACTCGACTGTTTCAAACTGATTTTCGTTTGGTCTGCACAATGGCATGTAAACTCACTTTTGAAAGTAAAATAACCGAGTTTTGAAACAGGTCTTTTTAACTTGTAATTGTTTCAGTTGGTGACAGCAATTATGTTCCATGACGTCAAACAGACATAATTTGAATGAATCTGTTGTAAGCTTATCACATGAGTTTTTTCCCTAAATTATTCCTGATTTAATATGAATATACTTCGCCATTATTGATTCACTATGATTTCGATACACATGGTCCATTCTCTTACATTAGAGCAAACTCGATTGAACAGTTCATAAAATTCCTCATTCATGTCTTTCACCAGTACAAATTATACATTTCAGGTTGAGGGGGAGGTATGTCTATCGTGAGCGAGGACAACACTTTCCCCAGAGCTCCTGGAATTTGATCGTAATCGGTTCTACTTTTAGCTGGCAAAAAATGTTTGTCCACTCTCTTGTGCCATTCTTGTTACATTTTTTAATTTGGTTCTTCTGGTTTACCATGTACCATCATGCTGGCAATTTCTTTCCATAGGTAGTACAGATAAAGCCATTTGACCAAGTCTGTCATGTTTGGTAACAGTACTTGCTTGGTTCGAATGATATAGCCTGAGAAATCACTCACGTCGCAAGGTTTTTCGTAATGTTTCTCCTAATGTTTCATTCAGTCTTCTTCACTAAATACCCAATATTTGTGGGTAAAAAACACTCGGTTCCTATCGACGCAAGACACATTTTGCCACTAGTACTGAGTAAGCAGAGGCATGGGGAGACCACAGTAATGACAAGAATACAACATTTTGTTGGATGTGTAATGATACTATATTTTCAATTGATATATATATATATATATATATATATATATATATATATATATATATATATATATATATATATATATATATATTGCTACCTCATACTTATAACCCATGACATGTAACACAATAACGTCCAAGAAATCCTAATTGCGTGTCAAATGTTTCACCATATTAGACAAATCATGACTAGTAACAGTTTCATTGTACATTGTGTTATACCGACAGAAGTCAACTGATCGTCACACAACTGTTTCGCTAGCCACAAACAATCACGTAATTCTATCATTTCGTTCATGGCTATGTCAGCAATTGTTCTGCGAGTTGTGTTTTTTCCACTGCTCGGAGTACATCCACAAAATGCCCAACAGCTTGAGGTCCTCTTTAATTTAGATGCTACAGCAATCGTCGCGTCATGTTTTTTTTTTATTTTAAACAAAGACTATGACATCGCAAATTTCATTTCAACAATTCATATTTCAATATGAAAGGGAGGATTAAAAATCATCTGGATGATAATATTCATTGCTTGTATCGATTTAATTGTTTTTCAGTGGGCAATACACGAAATCCCTCATGACGTCAATGAAGCACAACATTTTTCATTCCTTGTGACATCAATGGCAAATAATATAAAATTAAGTCGCATCTTGAAAAGTGGCCCATAAAGTTACCGGAAACGCCGCCATTTTGAATTTGGCTCCATCCTTTATTATGCAAATTTGGTCACGTGACTTGCCCCATAATTTGTTCTCTATTATGTTAATTGAGATATGGACGCAATCTTGAACCTCGTTTTATGAGAAGTAGGTCACATGATCTCTCGAGATGCCCCAATGCTGCATAACTCGCAATATAGTAGTTACAGCCTTTTCTTCCAGGGTGACAACACCTTCATGTTGGGTTTTTGCCATAACTTGCAAGTAAATTAGACAGAATAATAATGTTCGCACCACTAAAGGTCACATAATGGAAATGTCATGACATGAAATTTAGTATAAAGGCTGTTCTTCTAGAGTACTGTAATCTTGTGCAATTGAAAACGCATCACTCAAAATATTTTTAAATCATTTTGAAGCAACGAACTTAAGTCGATATGTGACCTAGGGATATGTGGCAAGGCCATGGATCTTTTAATTTTCCGTAACCCATATTCTGAGGCAATAAAATAACATATATATTTATATATATATATATATATAAAACTCTCGATTTATCATGTGCAAAGACCAAGTGCACCATAGTGTGTCAGTGACCTTTGAAAGACTTGAAGGGTAACTTTCCGTTACAGAGGACCGTCATCCGGTGTGATATGAAAGTCTAAGTTTAAAAACTTCCTGGATTCAGCATATTTTATTGTTTGTATATAATTTTTTCAGAAAAAACAGAAATGCATAGAATACGACTATCTGTTCCTGATATCAACGCAAAGCGCCCCGGACTTGCGCAATGTGACACTGGGGAATACATTCTTGAAATTTATGTATGTGATGGCATTGGGGATTGTCATAGTGGGACAGATGAGAGAAATTGCAGTATGTATTCTAATTTTTGCGTGCTTGTGGAATATGCTGTAGACAGTAACTAATATTTTTTCTACTTAATTCTGTCCTTCTTTCTTGCACTTTCTTCAATACTTTGCTTTAAAATTTCATATAAGACATTCATGTCTTGCCGTCCATTGTTTCATCAATAGTTTCATCGTGCTTTATGCAGTTGCGCCAATTAAATGATGATCACTGATGACACTTGCCATCTCAAGCAAGATTGCAATGCCTCTTGATTAAAAATAGATGAACTCTAGGATAAAACACTCAATGATATTCACAACACTTCTAGCACAATATGAATCGAAAATCAGACACATACACGCCCTTTTTTCACACATGTGCCCCCAAATGCCAAATTGTCCAGTACCTCTCTATTATCAGAGGTAGGAAAACCACCAAACTTTTTGTTTAAACATATTTTTTATTCAGGCAAACTATCATTTTGTACATGAAATAATATACAGCAATTGGGAAAAGGGCAATGTCCTTTGTTAATTTCTCTTGCAGAAAAGGTAACAACATATAAACAGGCCATAACGTGACACACACATGTTGCATAAACGGTCAATGTTCTAAGTTGTCCAGTCATGCAACAGTAACAAGGTAATGAAGACGTTTATTGCGGACAAAAGACAGATAGAAAAGCATTCTTCAGGTAATTTTAAGCAGTAATTTGTATTCATTAAAAATGCAGGTAGAAAACTCATATGTATTCTGAGAAACGAACATTAATAATTAATTTTACCAATACCTTTTGGTGAAAAACAAGAAGTCAACATTATATAATCTTGAACCACTGACAAAAATGAAAAGTTTCTGAAAGCATAGAAACAAAAGAACCGAATAAAGCCGTTTGTAAAGAAAAAGAGTATATTTTGAGATAATTTTGTCAAGCTATGTACGTGCCAAAATATATGGTGGGCACGAGAAAAATAGGGCCAAACATTTTCGCAAGCTGCATCGCATTTGCAAGTAGGACTCAATATCACACCAATTTTTACAAGATTTGAGTTTGCTGCCCAAGCGTAAATGGGTATGTAAAATAGAAGCATATCTGTCTCCAAAGTTATACAATTCTGACGGCTGATTCTGCACAAAAGAAAATTTAAGTAATTCAAATAAAAAATTGGCAGCAATGACGAATTGCAAATTTTTGAAGCGGTAGCTCATTTCAGAGGCAAACTGTTGATGGGAAGAATTAATTATTAAACAGATCAGTGCGAGCTTGAAAATGAGGTAGGTCAAACCTTTGACGAGTATTGTGAGTAGATATTTCAGGATTGACAATATTTGGAATTACAAATTGAAGGTACTTTGGGACTTGCTGGTTGACAATCTTATATATCAGAATCAACTAAAAATTTTACATATGAGATGTGAACGTCTGTCATCCAAGCTCTACATACAGTTTTAGCACTTGAAGTGCTGGGCATTGCACCAGAAAATATTTGGGCTGCAGTATGCTGAACTCCTTCCAGCTTTTCGGCGTCTGTAACCATGCAGCCGTTCCAGACAGGACTTCCATACTCTAAAATGGGTCTAATAAAGGAGACATAAATGGTTTCAAGAGTTCAGCGGTCAGGACGGTATTGTAAACTCTTCAGGTTACAGACCACAGTTGTGATTGGCTGGTTGCGCATCCCAACGGAGATAGTCCGTAATTGGGAAAATACTGTGTTTTCAGCAAGCTGTAGCTTCTGTTTAAAAAAAGGTAGCTAAGTCAGGTTTACTGCATCACAGAGTTGCTTCGGTGGTGGTCATATAGATGCACTGTATTCCAGGCCAGGGTGGGGAAGGACAATGATGTGATCCTGGCAAGAGCACAATTCATACACCTGTGTAAAGTTGACATCCAGGTGTTGTTTCGTATTTCAATTATCGCAAATTAACGAGCTGGGAATTATATGACAAAAGTCCATCCTTGTTTTAATGACATTTTTATCTGTTAAATGCCGTTCACGGAATTTAAAAAGACCAAAATGCTGATTTTTTAGACTGAAAAATGCTAATATGAAAAATAGAAGGATTTATAACTGTGGCTGTGGCCTTCATTATAGTCAGTAATTTCCATGTCTTTAACAATAATATCCCTCATATGATCGGTCCACCACAAATCTTTACGTATTGTGATGCCAAGTTATTTATAGCCATTCATTTCCTGCAAAGTGGGACCTTGAAATTTAAGTCTGGGTTAACTGGAGGAGTTATCTTGCGTGCAATCATCAAACTATCAGTTTTTATGGCATATTTTCCCGACCTTGAAATGATCTGGTGTGAAGTTATGCTGCATAATAAATTTTTTGGCGGTATTTACAAACCCCAAATTCTTTTACCATTTTGGGCGACAAATTCCAAGATAGTCTAGATTCAGCCAAAGTTACTGGTGTTAATAACATAATAATATGTGGAGACTTGAACGCAGACCCTCACATGTCGCCAGGTAATAAACTTCATGATCTTGGTTCTTTCAACTATTTGTATCTTCATGTTAATGAACCAACTCGTATCATTGAACAGACTGCAACTTGTCCAGACCAAATTACTACCAACATTCCTAATTTATTGAACTGCCCCCCCCCCCTTCCGCAGCTAACTGCGATCACAGTGTCATCGGTGCCTGTCTTTTGTTTCGACACAAGAAAGAGCCTGTGCATAACTGGCGATTAAGAAATGTGTAAAAGCCGACCTCGGTCTTTTTAGAGACTATTTCAATGCCATGAATCGAGAATCGTGTTTCATGTCAAATAATGTTAATGCATGCTGCAACTTATGTTCGCAAGTGTTTATGGATGCTGCAAAACACTGTGTTCCCAGTATATGTGTAGAAGTTCGAAACAAAACTATTCACTTGCGGGAACAAAAAAACATAAGTTTGCACATATAAATATGTCCCAATTTACACCAAAAATAACGTGTCTTGTCTTTAAGTAGGTGATGAATGACTGGTAATTGATAAATTTATAGATATCAAGGCAAGAGCAGTTTTATGGAAAATACCAACATGCACTTCCAACACAAGATAATTTAGAACCATGGGGCGCGTGTGATAATGCCCAATGTTTTCAGTATTAAGAATTGTATGACCTTAATATGAATTCAGACTAAGTTGAAGGAGGCCAAACATACCAAACAATGAGGCAAAGTCGTCAATAATTGTTTCAGTGTGTAATACAGTATTTGTCCCTGCTTCAGGGTGAAGTGTCTTTAACACATTTAAACCATTAATAAAGGGTGGGACGTGAACAATATTTACCATTAATAAATTTTAATTAGGCAGCATATTTCAATAAGAATTCTTATGTGTTAAAATATTTCAAATCCTTGCAGGCAGCGAGCCGATCCAAGGCTTCAGATGCAAAAGCGAAAAATTAATTTCACTGTCCCTGTATTGCGACTTTTTTATGACTGTGGAGATGGGTCGGATGAAGCAGAGTGTGGTAAGGTACTATAACTGTAAACTCTTAATCCATCTGTGAAAATATTTTACTATTTAAGCCTGGTATTAAAATAGCACCATCACCAGAAGCGTTATCCGTGTAAAACATGACCATGTTTATCTCGGTCCAACGCAATGTACTTTGGTCCAAATATCTGTAATAATTTACTGACTGGGGTACAACACCAAGGTGTGCATGATGTACATTATGCGCGAAAGGATTTGTTTTAAAGCTAATACAATTATGTTATAAACACACCGAATGATTGAAAGACATATGCTAAAAAATGCTGTTCCTAGATCATACAGCTTTTATGTAGGTTTGGAAAGCACAGCTGAAAAGGTAAACAAAATTGGCTGCATGCCTTCTCTATTCCATCAGACATTTGGCTGCACTTACCTTATGAGTAACATGTTCTGGTATGTAGCTTCTTTTGGTAACTTATCACAAGGTAAAGTAATGATATTGAATGACATGGGGGTAACATAATTTTTGATGGCTGCGGATGGATATTTTCATACCATGCATATAGCCATATGGAAAACTCTTTCCAATTCAATGGATGCTCTTGTTTTGGGTCCGATGGTGGTCATAATCATCACTTCTTGTGCATACGCTTCTGAATGTTCTTATTTGCCGTATAAATCTGAAGCTTTTGCTTTCAAAACAGATCTACTGAAAAAAATTTACATAACACTGAAGAAATTTGCATTAACATAAGAAAACTTTGAACTGTCATGATACGTTAGTTAAGCACATTTCTTGGGCTATGATTCTCACTCAATTTGGAAACTGCCAGTTCCATAGACACGGGTAAAATTAACACAAAAGTTGTTCTTGTAGAACAATATATACATATAACATTTTTCAAAAAAAAAAAAACTTTTGCACGTTTAAAAAGGTGACTTTTTCAATGGAACATTACTTATTTTTAATGTGAAATTATTAAAGTGCCACAACTTTCGTTTCTTGGATGGCAACCAAGTTGTCACTTGGTTGCAATCCAAGAAAAAAAAGAGTTACCATTCACAACATGATAGTCAGGAAACTTGGTTTCGTGTAGTACCCTACACGTAAAAGTGATATTGCATGCGTCCACAGAGCCCTAGAGGCACGCAAACTGAACGAAACACAAATGGCCTGATATTATTATTATTATTATTATTATTATCATCATCATCATCATCATCATCATCATCATCATCATCATCATCATCATCATCATCATATTCACGAGTGCTTCCTTTTTGTTTTTATTCCTTAATCTTTTAATATGCGCATAAGGTGCCAGCCATATCAGTATTGAACCAAAGTGTATGTCAACTGTATTTATGTATATTTTCCCATTATCTCTAGGTTAAAATACATATAAGAACAATAACAAATGTCTGAATAATAACTTCCATGGGTTAATTTGCTGTCTTTGCAAGAAATATGACTGATTCTGCATTCACATTTTAATTTCCTTTATGTCCTTCATGTTTAATTCCCTTTAATATTTAGATTAACTGTATAAGGTCATTAAACACCCATTTCCGCCAGTGTTGAGTTTTATTCATTTGTATAATTTTGGCAGCAGCCACTTTTGTGTGTGCTTAGCAATGATGTACAATTCAATCCAAACCTTGAAAAAATATCCAAAATTTACGATCGGCCTAAACATGTTATATTCTGCTTTTGGTCTCCAATCATAGTAGTATGTAACAATAGGACAAGAGACAGTTTTTATGTATGCGTTATACGCTTTTTATTTAACCAGTTCTACAATCTAAGGGACAAGAGTTACAATGAGCAATTTTCCACACCAATAAGCTAAACAGGTCCTGCTGAGGCAAGCTTTGCACATACATGTACCACGGAATGAGCAGATATCACACAGTTGACTTATACTATCTATCTATCTATCTATCACCCGTAAATACATAAAGCAGTTACTCAGAAATCAAAAATAGCAATTGCAACTTCCCCCAATGCGCTTGGTGTCTTGTTTGGACCTTCTTCCCTCACATTTTATGTTTTTGGCTCAATAAGGCCACACAAAAGATGTTCTGGTGCCTATTTTTTTCTTTCTAGGCTAAAAATGAAATTTAAAAAAGACTTTGTATTTCCTTGACAATATTAATGTGATAACTGTATTCACAGCACTCTTTCAGCTGACCCTCTTTACATTTTTCTCATTTCTTGCAATCTAGTATGAAATGAAACTCATCTTCTATGCAGCCCATGTTGCCCTGTATATATTCACTGTCATTTAATGCAAACTTTCTTGTGTCTGCCCATTTCCAGCTTTAATTTGTGTGCACTTGTTCGCAACCTTGTGATCATAGCTTTTTGTTTGGGATTCCATAATATATTCAGATACTCTTCATATTCAAATTTTTGTTTTGCATACCTTTCAAAACCGCCACTTATTTCCTCTAAAAAACATTCTCTTTGTTTTCATGCAAAATAGCATGCCATAAACCTTCAAACCTTTTTCTCATCAAAACAAATACATCACACAAGCTGCAGTTGTCAAACTCTGCATCAAGGATATCCACAATGTCATTTATACCACCTGTGATCTTACAGGTTTTCCATGTGATCAAGGCATTTTTTCACGTGTTTCCGCATGATGGTATATAAAGAAAGTCTCCCAAACTCACCATAGATTGCCATATGTGTTGCTTTATCGTTGTAAGATATATTTACAAAAATTAACACGTAATGTTTCATGATTTCAAACTATAAGGCAATATTGGGTACTTTATGAACAGTTTTCACCAAGAAAATCTGTAAAATGTATACAAATTTACTCAACAGAGCGTTTGCGTTTTTATTTTAATTCTAACACTTTTGCACAGAGAGACGCCCATGTGAGTCTCATGAAAGGGCATGTACAAATGGGCAATGCATTGAACGAAGCAAGTGGTGCAACCTCTTAAAAGACTGCTTGGACGGATCAGATGAACAAGCATGTAGTAAGTGACATCCTACAGTAACTTACTTTGTCCACCTAAAGCGGCGCTATTCGCATCTTTGCTCAAAAGTATTGCTTATCAAGATGCAGAAAACATAAGTTATAATTATTAACAGTACCTCTTAGCATAGCCTGGCCAACAACATTGATATGCACGGGGTGTGTACTTACCCCTTTGTAGGAAATTGCTCCCTTAAACTTAATCAGGACTTGTAAACAAACGTATAATGGTGCATTATCACTAAGTGGAAATGTGGGTTGTGGAAGGGTCAATTCGGGTACTTGTTGGTAAATGCATATATTCCTTTGATTATTATGCAAGTCGAAGGAGATCTGCAATGGTATTTCACATTTCCGATTCCTGCAAAACAAACGGCCAGACTTACTTCAACTAGTGGGGATGTACTTTGGGTGACTGTCTACCAAGTGTATTGACCTGATTGTGTTCCATTGAGTTTTATCAAATTGTGTTTATTTTTTGGCAAAATCTTTAAACATTGTCATCCCCGAAGTGCTATGACAGTTTCTTTGAAATTGCATAGGAACACTTCTAAGTACTCCAAGACTTTGATGTTTTAACTCATGGCACTGTGATTTTTTCGGGTTTTATGCATTTTTGTGTGTGTTCTTTATTTTAAACTTCTCCAAAATCGTAACTCAGATTGTGCTAAAACGTAGTAATGATGTAGGTTGTGGAAGGGTCAAAGTTGTTCAATAGAAGGGGATGCTCCTTTACGCTGATGATAAAATAAATCTTTAATTCACCCCAACTCAATTGATGCTTTTATTACAAGACAATAGAGATTGCTATAGTAGTTCGTATATTCGATTTTTGCTTCTAAGCTACCCGCCACTATCACTTCACACTCGGCGACAAAGTACTTTAGATAGGTCTGTACCATAGATTTTCAACTGGTTGATTTTCAGCTTTTCTATGATTGTTTCTTATATTTTGGTGAATTGTTAAAAACATATTCCAAACCGCTTGGCCAATTACTTCGAAAGTGCATAGTTAACCTTATGGGGGTCCCTTGACTCTCATTTGTGCAACAGGTGTCACTACGAGTTTTTCTACTTTTTCGTGAGTATTTGTGTGTTTTCGCTATTTCCAACTTCTCCCAAACCACATATTACATTTTCTTCAAACATGGTGAGAACATAGTTGGCCTTCATCTGCAAACAATGTGTCCACTGCATGATAGCATTGCTTGATTTTCACGAAGTTTTTAAAATAGAAATTACTGATCAGAAACAAATACACGTTAGCATTGTTTATTTTGATTTACAGATAGAAATTAACATGTGCCATATTGGTATACCCTGGTAATAGTGGATCCCAGGCCCAGGGTTTCTTTCACACATCAGCAGGAAAGTGCCTATGGAGTATTTGGGGGGGGGGTGTTGTTCATCTGTTTTTTTCAAAGTAAAATTCGCTTATATCTTGGCAATGGTGGATACTAGGCTCATGGTTACCCTAAACACTAATAGTAAAGCACCCACAGGGTTTCTTTTGTTGTTAACTCTGACCTTCAGTGACATTTGTCAAACTGGCATGTTGGCTTATATTTTGCTGTTGGTAGAAACTGTCATTTCTCAACTGAAAAAATGATGACTCCAACTGTGAGTATGATGGACAGATATAAATGTAGATTATATGGTAAGACTCCATATGGTAAGAATAATCAAAATTAAACTGACATACATCTATAAAGTGAAGCTGTCTTCCAAACAATCCAAAGTTATTTCATGTAAACAATTAATTACAGTGAAAAAGACGCCGTTCATCAATATCTATAAGTACCAGCTTTGAACTTGATTTCATTATATCTAATGGATCATTTCATGATTGTTTATGTTTGATTGGCTAGCTTCTTGTCCAGCAGATGTGGCATTCCAGTGTTTTGATGGGACCTGCATTCCAAATAGTCGTAAATGTGACAGTAATGTAGACTGCTCAGGTTTTTTCAAAGAGGATGAGTCGCAAACATGTATGGTGCATAGTGCAGAATCTTGTCTGACGTGGAAATTAAGGGGCTTCACTTCAGGAAAATACTTTATAAACCCAGGGAAAAAAGGTAGGGCTTTTTCCAAATCATTTCGTAGAATTATTTGCACTTGAAAAAAAACATTGCAAATTTGCTTGAAAGGTATAAAAGATTTTCCTTATTGTAACCAACATTGCATAATTACCAAATGACTCTATGTGAAAGATAATTTTGCTCAGTAGAGGTGTCCACAACATTGGCCATAAAACACAGTAAACTAAAAATAAGTCCAGCAAAGGATACTTATTTTTAAAATGTACATAAAGGTAAGAATTGTGTTTTGTCATTGTCATTCGTGTCACTTGTCTGTTGTTTATACAGCAATTGTACAAAGTGAACGTACAATTTTCGTAATTTTTCAGTTTGAAATGAATTCAACTTTTTTTATTTTTCATTCAATCTTTGACACTCTGAAAATTGGCAAAATAAGGTACAAGAAGACTTGACATTGAGTATTTTCCCCTTGCTTCCGCCCATTGGACCCTGAAATGTTTTAGTTGTCCCATTATCACATTACAGAAGCTCGTGCAGACCAATTGAATATATATGCACATACCTCATTAATGATGCGCATCTCCGCCACCCTATGAGTAAAAACACAGCTCTTTGCTCATACATATATATTTGTATTACTATCTTCTCTTTCAGAAGATTTGTTTAAATGGAATACTTATATTTTCCGTGTCCACTTTCTTCTGAGAAAAGAAAAACTGCAAAAAAAACATAGCGGTACTCTTAGCATCAGTGTGCTTATGATGTATGCTGATAATGCCGTTCTCAGTCTTTTTTCTTTGTTTCTCAGGATTAATTTTACATTATACATTTGTATTTTTCAGATTCAATGATTGCACCATCACATTGTTAGCAGACACTATGCTTCTGACATTACAATATCGTATAACACTCTTACATATGCTGTGAAACAAAATGAGCATTTGTCATGAAATAAATGACAGACCACTGTCAATACAGGACGTTTATAGCACCAGAAATCAAATGTGTAAAATTATGAACAGCTGGTTGGAATCAATAACTGTATTATGTCTGCATGCACTGAATATAAAACTATCACACTCAAAGTATGAATGTGTTACTAAGTAAAGATAAAAAACTACATGTACTTTTTGCACCATGGCTTGAGACTCCCATGAATGCACAAAGCACTTTCAACAGAATGTGACCAAATGATGTGCAGAAAGTATGCACCAGGTATCACTTTAGTTGTCTCCATACAATATTACCGAATGTACTACTGTATCATTTTATGGCAAAAGAGTATAATGATTCTGTTCAATACATGTACTCAAAGCACTTTCAATTGAACCTGAGGTCAAATCACAGGTAAAAAGATGAATACACCAGGCACCACCGTAAAATGTCTTCATTCAATATATCTTAATCTCAAGTACCCTATTTCTATTTTTCTACCACTTCATGGCAAAAGTTAGCATTGATTCTAATAAATACATTAACACAAATCACTTTCATTAGAACCACACGTCAAATCAAGTGTAAAAACACAATAACATACCAGTATCACCATAAATTGTCTGCATGACCCTAAATACAAAGCTATTACATAGTAAACCTTTATCATAAAATTTAAAAAAACTGTCTCACGGTCTGTTGCTGTTACTATTTAATAAATGCACAAACCATTTTAATCAAATAGGGCATCAAATTATCTGAACAAACTATTTATGCACCAGGTATCATTATCTTATGTCTCCATACAATGAAATATGTACAAATGACACAAATTTAAATAAATCTGTATAAAACAACAGACCAGTTTTCTTGGCAAGAGATTGCACTACATCGCAATGAATAAAAGTACTCAAAGCACTATCTGGTGATATTTTAAGTCTTACCATGGGTACAAACATAAAGTTACACACTAGGTATTACCATAAAATGTCTGTGTACAACCCTAAATGTAAAAATATCATGCTAAAAATAGTGTTAACTTGACACTGATTTGCAGAATGGGTCACGCTTGCTGACATCAGGTATTTGCAACACCAGATAATATTTACAACCCATGCACTGCAAGGCAATTTAAATTATAATTGAGATGAGTAGAATACCAGCTGTTAGTTGTAAAATTCATAAATGAAGTACTGCAAATCAGCTGTACCTGAATTTAAAAAGGGAGAAGTTCTATCAAATCTTGGGTAAACAAAAAATTTCAAACTTGCCATCACTATATATGCTGCATTGTTCTGTCATGTAAACGTGGTCTCGGAAAACATTTCATTCAATGATTGTTCAGTGTTTGGCACATTTATCTTTCAAGAAGAACCAAACAATCGTTGTTGTCATCATCATCATTATCATCATCATCATCATCATCATCATCATCATCATCATCATCATCACATTTAGTGTTATGTTTGCCTGATTCCCAATCAGAGAAACCAGGCTCCCGTTTTCAAAGTGTTTAAGGACCACCATTGATCAACTGTAGCACTTGGGTCATAGTTTTCTGCTTCAAGGCCCTCTATGGCTATGTAGAGAAGATGCCACAAATTGTCTGTTACCACTAAAGATCTCCAGTCCATCTTTATTCACTTCATTGCTGGAAAACCTCTTTCACACGCAGTAGTGCTGCATGGGATAATCATATAGATGTCAGTACTACCAAGCCAACAAAGTGCCCTGTGCATTGAGTGATGACAAGCGACATTATGTTTATCATGGGGACACACCTTCGTTTCTTGGCAAAAACTTTGAACCCATTACATTCTGCACTAAGATCGTCTTTTGACACACCTTTACTGGGTAACAAGACTTCAAAGTGAAAGTACTGCTCCTGCAGTCCATCCCTGCCATATGTGTCAAGTTGCTGTCGGTCAGCTGGCTATGTGAACGGGTCAAAGATGCTGAAGGTGACCACAGTGCCGTCATGCTGAAGCTTGCTGAGCCAGTCCTCCAGATGATGATGAGTCCATCTGTTAAAAAAAAGGTAATTGTAGTCACGTTCATTACATAAGAGTGAATACACCTGGTACTTTTGCTCACTCAAAATAGTTCACAATGTTGCAATCAAAGATTAATTGAGTAGTTCATGGTATTCAGACATCATAACTTATGACTATTAAACCTTGACACATGTGAACACGACATTTCGTAGAAATAAGTAACTGTGATGGTAATCATGTTGATATGTTTCATGATTATTTACCTGTAAATCTTTTCCTCTCTCTGTGTAGAGTTGTGTGACTGAAGCCCTGCAGCTCCATGGCCTTGTACCTCCCCTGTCCGTTGATAGCAGCCTCAATGACCAAGCTCATCCTGGGATCTGGGCATTGCTGAAGGCTTACAAGATTCAGGAAGAGGCCTCCAGGTTTTTCACAGCATCACAGGCAGTGAGGGAGTCCTACTGGTATAAGAGGGCCAACTTTGTCAGGTGCTCCAACACATCACACATCATCAAAGTGAAAAAGAAGGAGTCATTCTTGGTCAAGAAGTTAATGATGTGGTTAGCTTTTCCAATGACAGATGCACATAGTTCTCTGGGCTACATATTTCCTCAAAATGGATCACTATGACTCACAAGCTTTTACAGAGAATCTGCAAAGCTAGGTTCAAAAATATTTTGATTGGAGGAAATATATGAAATGGGAACAGGTCACCAAAACTGAAGCAAAACTTATCACATTAAGTACGACAGTGACTGTAACTTCCACAGCTCATACTGAAATAAAAGAGAGTTCTAAATGTCTGACCCTACTTAAATTACTTAAAATATAAAGACAAACATAAGTCAACCAGACTATGCACATGCATGTATGAAATATTTCATTAATTACAATGAATGATAAATACTGAATTGTGTGTTTTTATAGAAAATTATACAATGACTGATTTTCAACTAACCTTTAATGCCCTATGGACATATGGTAACCATCTAGCCACTCCCAGATTGACTGGCTTCATAACTCTTTCCTCCAGGGCCTCAGCAACCATTCGCAGTTCGCGTAGACTTTTGGGACTGTAGTGGTACTCCCCGTACATCATCATGAGACGGTCCCGTAATTTCACAAGTTTTTCATTCTACTTGATTGCATCCAACTTTCCAAACTTCAACCTATGAGCTATGCACTGGACCGATATCAGATGAGGGATTTCCTACTTCAGTTGGGCTGCCACTCCATTCTTTTTCCCAGTGTTCACAGTAGCTCCATCTGAACCAAAGGCCATTAGTTTTGCTTTATTTTCTGTGGCAGACACTCCATACCACTTCAGAGCGAAAGTAATCGGATAAATAAATAAAGAAGTAAATAAATGAATGAATGCATAAATTAAATAAATAAATTAAATAAATAGATAAATAAAATTTATCACATGGGAAAGTGTTTGTCACAGTGATTATGAAATGCTATTTGCATGTACCTCAGGCAGGAAAAGAAATTAAAAAAAAAACTTACTGTAAAAACATGAATCAAAACAACCCTTTGTTATGTTTAGTGTCATTTAAATCAACCATTCATTCCATCCAATTATCAATGCATAAAAATGCCTACATGTTTACCTGTATACACCATTTCAAGGACTCCATTGGCATTGGCGTAGATGACACCCTGAATGCTAAAAAAGACGCTAGCAGGCTTGCCATCCTTCAGGAGCCGAAGATACGCCAACTCCATTTCCAGTGTTGCAGTATCTGTGGCCCCGTCAAACATAACAGTGATGAAGTTTGCATCCCTCACTTCATCTTTCAAACGTTTCACATCAGCCTCGTATAGATCCACTTGTGATAAAACTCAGCTGGAAATGTATATCATTACTGTAGATATAATGACTGGGGGTATAACCTGGCGTAAAACCTGGAAAATCATTGAAAAAATGATCCTGCCAAAAATTGGAACCATTGTGAGCGTAACATGCTGATCCTGAGTATCTTCAAGGAGATTTTTTCAATATGAAGATACTTCATTTTGCCCTCAAGGTTTTATTTTTTTGTGTGTGCTTGTCTGTTGGGGAAATCCACTAATAGCTTTTCCTCCTTTGCTACGAAGTATGCAATATGAAAAACTTTGATCATCCTGTGTCTGAGCTCTTCGTCCATAGACTGTAGCGTCTTCCACAATGTCCCTCTCCTTTTGGCCTTTCAGATGCTAACTTCGCCTCCACATAGGCAGTGTGGTTAGCACTCTTCTCATGTGAGGCAAACCCATCATGGCGAAAGCTGTATGTCCCTTGCACAAATACTGAACTCTTGGAAAAACACATGAGCTGTATCAGCATTTGCTCAAATTTATCTTTCAGTACATGTTTACATCTTCATTTGGGGATTGCTTTAATAAAGCTGATCATCTGCACTGTACTTGTCAAATTGCACTTAATAACATACCGGCACATAATATTCTCTTCATGAAATGCTCACTCTCCCACTCTTGTTCATCAGTTTTGTTGTGTTACATTGATAATTGTTTAGTATTAGTGTAATTTATTAGTAAGTAAAATCAAAGGCGTCAAAAACTGGAGCAATTTGTGTGCCATACAATGCTCTTACATAAAGGCTGACGCCATAAAATTGGCAGCCATACCTTTATATGTCCACCGCAAGGTTTCCCCATATAGTTTGATAACTCTGCAAGATAATGCAACCTTCCTGAACCCATAAATGACTGTAGGAGTTTCATACTTAACTTTTCAACATCATTGGCCATGGTTTATGGGCATACTTTTTTTTTTAAAAAGTTGCATTTTCCTCAGAATTTTGCACATTAATCTACCGTGTTGAAAATCAATCTTTTCTCTTTTTTAAATCAAATTTTTTTTCTAGTATTTTAAAATCAGGATTATTAAATGAAATGATTCAATCTACAGGCAAAGTTACTCCTGTGTGCAAAAAAACTAGCCTTAGGCTCTGTGTTGTTTTTTTTGGGGGGGGGTGACCCAGCGTCAGCACAAAGAAATGAAAATAACATTTTTATTAAAAGTTTACTGTAAAATTGAAGCAGTGTGCGACATATGGTGCTGGTACATAAAGGTTGACACCATAAACCTTGCACTCATTTCTTTATATTTCCACCCATATAGTTTGATAACTCTGCAAAAAAACTGCAAGCTCCCTTAACCCATGAATGACTGCAATGTTTGAGTTTGAGGCTTTAACTTATGAACATCATGATGGGCCATGGTATAAAATTTGGGCTTATTCAATCATTTTTTTAAAGAAAGGTTGCATTATCCTCAGAATTTCACACTGTTCACTTTCCCACTGAATTACCCCACAGGCAAATTTACACCTGTTTGAATCAAAAACATCCTAAGGCTTTCCGTTCATTGTTTCGATTTGAGTTTGACTCAGTGTCAACGCAAAGAAATAAAAACAGCATGTTAATCCGCCTAAACAATCAAATGTATGTGCCTCTCAGATGTGTTTTATTTAAAGCACAAGAGTTTGTTTCACTGTATACAATAAAAAAAAAGAAAATCGGTGACTTACGGTTTTGCTATTTCTGGGAACTACCTGCAGAGAATGCAAAAAATTACATTCCCTTCAGCGTCGTACACTAGCCAGGCGAAGTCTTTCTACCTACCAGGCTTGAATGAGCGTGATCTCTTGTAAACTTCATAGTTGTGTTCTGGGTCTACTGGTGTTTCTGGTTCTGCCACTTTTCTCTTCTTTTACCCAGGCATTTGCTCAGCCTCTGGGGGCTTTAGAAATACGATTCACGACATTCAGTCTTTGCTGCGTGTCCTGTGTGACCTTCACCCTGCCCTCTTGTGACCCTATTTCCGTGGCTCCGGGTGAATATATTCATTTACTTGCGCTTGGCGAATACGGAACACTTCGCCTGTCATTCTGCTTGTGAAATGTCTACGAAGTCACGGCTGGACATCTTCGTTATCACAAAAATATAGAAAATCAGTGACCGATATTGTAAACACTGGTGAGTCAAAATGGTGTTGTGTGGCTAACCGCAATCATGGTGTCGTGTGGCTGACCGCGAACAAAAGTCAGCTAACCAAATTGACAAGTTGTCCCCCGGAAAAAGTTAGTAGCCCGATCTGGCTGGTAGACAGATATATTACTAGCCCGACAATAAAATTAATCTGTCCCACACACTCAGGCAGTCCTTAATTTCAAGCCCTCGGGTGAATGCAAAAAGCAGGTTCGCGTTTTGCGAATTCTGCTTTCTTTGGTTTCTAGGACTGTCAGAGTTCCAGTCCAAACAATAAGCCTTTTAATGCTAAAGTAAGATGTAAATCTTTCAACATCAAACAGTCCTAGAAAAAAAGCAATGCAAAACTTGCAAAAAGTGATACCCGCTTTTTGTATTCACTTCTTATAGTTTAATTTGCCAGAAGAATTTTATAGTTTCAGTAAAAAATAAACAAGATATGTTTGTAAAACATAAATGTCCCCTACCGTCATTATGTATGCCCTCATTACCCTGTTGGTAGTATTAACGGGGGCACTCATGACCATGGGAAGTGGATGTAGAAACCAAAATCAGTAAAGTGGCCACGTAACCTTGGAAATTAGGTCAAGGTTGCCCTTCTTTCAAGCTGATCTAGCCCTAATAGAAGATTATAGGTATCTAGAAAAATATAAGCTCCGGGTCAAAACATTCTGGAGTCATTAAGCAAAAGCCAAGTTCAGTATTGTACCTCTGTGACCTTGGGAATTGACTCAAAGTCACCCATTTCAAAACTTAATCTAGTTCTTACAGAAGGCTATATCCCTATGCAACATAAAAGCCCCAGGTGAAACACATGTTTGGTTGTCATGCAGAAACCAAGCTTACTAATATGACTGTAGGTGGCAACCTTGGGAATTTTGTCAAGGTCATCCATCTTCTGAGCTGACCAAGCTACCATCCAACTCACCGACCAACATGAGCAATGCTTGGAAGGGAAAGCATAAAAAGTTGAATCCATCTGAAAAGAAGTTGTGACACAAATGATAATGTCAAAACACAATTCTCCACTTTGTGCACTTTTTGGAAATATATACTTTGTTGGACTAACTTGTAGTTTATGTGTTTCATGGCCAATTTTGTGGACACCTCTGCTACGCAGAAGTATATCATTAAAGTTTGTTCATTATGTATTAAGTAGATAAGGGTAATATCATTTTCAAGCATATGAAAAAAAAAGTCCTAACTACGAGACATATCCTAAGTCAAATCATACCTATCGAGTGTCAAGCACAATGAAAACTTTGCGCACCCTGTATCTCATATGATTGCGGTTGTGAATACAAAAGTTGTTACATTAAAATGTGTAGTTTGGTCGAAATGGAAGAAAATGTTCAATTGAAGCAAATTACATTTCGTTTTTAGGCCAATTGCAAGTTGAATGTGACATGACGTCATATGCAGATGAAGTTGTGACCATAATACATCATAACAGTGAAGAGCGACGCTTTGTACAGGGATTCGAAAGAGTTGCCTCCTACAAAAGACACGTGAAATATTTCTTAACCAAAGCCCAGCTGATAGCCGTAAAACAAACATCAGATAGGTTTGTACATCATGTCGCAAATGCAAATTTTTATTAGTCATGCACAACTGGTTTCTATCTGTCAGTGCAACCTCACTTCTACCCGATATACTGTGTTTATTTTTTCAAAAATGTACTACCATTTAGATATCTGGTTGCTGGAAGAATAGCCGGGCATTATGTGTACCCATTGTCATGTGCACATGCAATTTATTATGGATTGAAGGAAATGTTAAAGGCCCCTTCACGTTGCAATTTGTAAGACATTGGCTTTGTTTCAATTTTTATTTGTTTTTTTTACGGGTTAATTGTTCAGACCACCCAAACGATGTATCATAGAGACACGTCCGCCTTATTGTCTCGGATCTAGGGCCTTAAAAAACGTAAATTGTTTCAAATTTGGAGGGAATAACTAGCAACAAATTAATTTGGGATGTAGCAAATCGGTTTTTTTGTCCTATATTTCAGATGCGAACAATTCATGAGCATAGAATGCAAGGAGGCTACCACAGCTGGGCATGGTGAATACTGGGTTGATATTCATGGAAACAAGAACTTCTACGCGCAAAATGATCCACATCGCTGTAAATGATTCCTGGACGATATATGCAAATATTATTCATCAAACGCGAAGACGTAGGTGAAAGTGTGTAGTCTTTTTAAACCACAGACAGCAATCCCAGGCAATATGCCTGTCACTAAACTTGCAACCAATGCAGCTTTGTTGTGTAAATCCGTGGTCAAGGCAATGACATTATTTGTTTCCTATTTCTATTGCATAAATATTTTAAAACAGAAGATTATACATTTTTATCGGGTGGGGGAGTAAATCGATTTGTTTTATTTCGTAGGGTAAATACTCATATTTGGTAGCCTGTATTCCTGTAAAATGGTGCATTTCAATATCGTGAAATACAGTTAACATTTCTTAAATGCAAGTTCACAAAAGGTACAAATCCATAAGTATTTTGGGATATCTTGAACATATTTACATTATACAAAGAGAAGCAACAGTGCCGCATTTTCCGTCTAATTTTAAATTAAAACATAGGACAGTCCCTGTACGCTACATAGCCACAGGCCCAGTGACTGTCTTGACCTCAACCTACACTTAAACAAATCACTGTTATCATTTTTAATGTCATTGTATTGTCCTATAATTCACTAAACCCAGAGTTTTGTCCACACAGCCCAGATTTTTGCTTGGTTGTTTAGTACAAAATCCAGGAATTTATAAGCAAAATTCTGTGTTTGTGCTTGCAATGTTCAGTTATTGACAAAACGCAGGGTTTTGTAGTCCTACCTCAGTGTTTTGTGCTTGCAGTGCTTTAAAAAGCACAATAGACGTCATAATATCAAGAGTTCCGCTCTGTTATTTCAAAATGGGATTTAGTATTGAAACCCTGAGATGTGTCCAGGGTTGATGGAGGTAATGGATTTGATTCAGAAAAAACAGGATTTGGAACAAACAGGCAGAAATGGAATTTGCTCTGTTAATAATATTTTGCACCAAAACCCAGGACTTGTGACAAAACCATTGGTTTTACGCACGAAATCCAAGGTTTTGTGACAAAAGTCTGAGTTTTATAACAAATCATCAACTCAACGTATCTGAAACCCCACGATATCCTTATTTCAATTGATGGTATAATTTTATTACCTATAAGATATCTTGTTATCAGATCAGGACATCTCTAAATTCGATTGATTTAATATATCTTTAATACACAAAAAGCGTCTTCAGTTAAGTTAAACATCTAATGAGCTGAATTACATTTTTTTCAAAATAATGTTTTTTGATAATATCTCTATTTCAATTAAAGGTATATTTCATCCAAATTAAGATTCTTTAAAATCAATTTAAGATATGATTAGATTCACACAATGCAAACCAGAATAAATGCAATTTAAATTATGCTTAACGCCAGAGGTAATGAAATATTGGAGTGGAGAGAGTTATTTTAACCAAACAGGAATATAACATTCTATATGTATTTATTCAAGAAGTGCAAAATCAGTCTTTGTCTGTAACTACTATATAGGTCTCGAATTACACAGTACAAAAGTAAATATATTTTTCCATATAAAATACTGTCAGTTGAACTGGGTATCAGTACTTCCACAGTGTATTGAATTACCGGTCATTTAATGCGACACAGGTAACACTGAAAATTTAAAAATAATATTAGTTGGATACAAAAGTAACATGTATTAGTATGCGATATGAATAAAGCACAGAAGAAAATCCGAAAATTCACACAATAATGTAAGTTCACATTATATACCTGAAATTATCAGCTAAACTTGTACTCTGGCAGACGGGTATCGCTTTCACTTCCAGCCAGAATAAAAGTACTTTCCTCATGCTATACCCACATTACAGTAAAGTTTTCCCTCCTCTCTCCCTATGTATATATGAAATTATTTGTTCAACGTAATCAAACTTTATGCAGTGTGAGTGAATAAGCCGCCCAAACACTTGTATTGTCAATGCAAGGGCATCTGACCTATGGATAGTGATACAGATCAAACCATACAGCCTCTATGCCACCAACGCACCCACGTACATGCACATATTCAGTCAATACGTAAAGAAGTCATTTTGCCCTTTGGGCTCCATTATGCAGTGATGGGGGAAGGGAAGTAGAGACATTTGCTACTTTTATCC
Source organism: Hermodice carunculata (assembly GCA_964020975.1). NCBI lineage: Eukaryota > Metazoa > Annelida > Polychaeta > Eunicida > Amphinomidae > Hermodice > Hermodice carunculata. The sequence goes on from OZ026626.1 coordinate 34,591,552, forward strand.
TGCTTGGCTAATTATGGAATAGGCATGCAAGATGTGACACCATTGGTCATGCGGCCTTGTTTGCCTGCTCCCTGACACAGCTTTGCTAAGTTATACCCCAGCTACACCTAGATGGGGTGATTCAGGCCTAAGTATCTTTCAAACTTGAACTATGCCGAGCGGTAAAATTACCCTGTCTAGTGCCCACTGCATCTATGTATTTGGGGAGACAGACAGACAGACAGACAGACAGACAGACAGATAGATAGATAGATAGATAGATAGATAGATAGATAGATAGATAGATAGATAGATAGATAGATAGATAGATAGATAGATAGATAGATAGATAGATAATTAGATAGATAAATAGATATTACAGATCTAACCCTTGAAAAAGTGTACACATAATGCTAAAACAGAAAAGCACACTTCGATGCAATCAGGGAAGTAGTTCTACTGTGCTACACTGCCACACACTGTTTTGGTGTTATTTAGGATGTCAAAGAAAAACTCAACGAGACACTATCCAATCCCGTGCCATTCAAACTCACCATGAGGTTCAATTAACCATGGATCACAGAAAAAAAACTCAAGGAAGATAAGTCGAAAGCAACGGTACTACACTAAAGGCAAACAGGTAGACCAACAGCAAATCTAACTAGCATCTGTACCATTGACTTAAGAAAAATAAGCCCCAACAATGCAGGCAGCACACTATGATTACTTCTATGCCATAATCTGAAATGAACGGAAGGGTACCCTCATAAAAGGTTTGGGTATTTATCAAAAGTGAGTGACGTGAACCCTTGGAAATAGAATGCAATCACCAAGTTTGACACGGTCCAACTTATACATCACATAGAAAGCATAGGTGATCAGTTCAAACCAGTTGTTACTGGAAGGGCACATTTAGTATCTCCCCGCCCCCAGGCCTTAGTCACTTTCATGACCTTTCACGTCTAATGATCTCATCAAATAACGTCATCGAAATAATTGGTCACCAACATCATGCAAGGCTACAAGACCTGATGCAATTCCACCAAATCTGCTAAAACACATTTTGTCATATGTAACCCCATCCAATGCTTTCCTCTTCCACGGGAAACTACCAATACATCTCCCTAACATGCACACTTGATCTGCAAGACCTTGAAATAATTGATTATAGCGATTAATAGCTAAAATTTAGCATGAAGCTACGTAAAGCAATGCTTTATTTGGCCGTCATGAGGAATTGACATGTTGGAGATGATTGATTCAAAGGTCATGAATAATAAACATAAAGATCACCACATGTTAATTAAATGCCTTGCCACACTACACATACGTGCAACCACTCTTCTATAAATCTTATTTGTATGGACCAAAATATAGCTTCCATACAGGGTTGTGCAAAGTAGGAAAAATTATCAACACATAGCCATGTCCACTTTCTATGAACCTTTACATTCGAAAGGTGATTAATATCAATCAAACAAACAAGTGACCTAAAATCATATTAAATATTAACAAAAAAGGAAACGGAAAACTACTACAAGTATCACGCCTTCAGGCCGCACACATGAGGTACAATTTATACACACAGGACAAGAAAAAACACGTAGGGAATCTATGTACACACTACTTACATCATCGTAGTGCAGTTTTCCCGTAATTACTAGTGTATTGGTGTTGGTTCCAACTTACAGGTATACAAATGTATTCATACTATGACACACAAATATATGATATGATATATTATTATATGATTTGATATGATCTGATATGATATGATACCACAGATTCCCTGTCTCGAAAGTATCTGTTAATAATTAAAGTCTTGAGCACGACATAATTCTCTCATGAATGAGCTTAACTGAACATGATTATCTTTGAGCGATACCTTTGTTGCGTTTGACATGATGTGCTGTACAAGAGGGGATCACACTGCATATTTATCGAAGCCATATTTGGACGATGATTTACAATTAAATTCAGTGAATGGCCAGTGTCAGAAGAATAAGCATTAAGAGCCAGATGACCACAGCACTTACACAAGCAAGAAGCACGTTTTTACTGTTTATTGCTTTGGAAAATTTTAAGAAAGGTTTTTGTGTAAATCTACTTCTGAAGATACGTCTTCTCAAAGGAATGGTAACACTATATTAAGACTTCTGTCAGTTACCAGGGAACAATGTTGAGAAATCTGCATTGCTGCCACAAATCATGTTTCTACTTCTCGGGATTCTATTGTACTCTCTACTCTTTGAAAAACTTTGTACCAATATAGAGCAATTTTGACATAACTGAGCAATAAGCACTTCGACATCAGAATATGCCAAACAAAATCGCGAGAAATGATTTGAAACTAATATATGAGAACACGTCGTTGAACTAACAATCATGACAATCATTTTTTGCAATAGTCAAGCACTCCGTACTGAAATATGAAAATCGAGGTGAGAGACAGTGAGGTTCTATGTTACTGTGTTCTACTGCAACTACATTCTACCTAAATGTTATGTGAAACAGCTTCAGCCAGGAAGTGTGCCTTTTGCGGCATTCCAGAGACAAGAGCAAATTTCAGTTTTTGCTATCCCTGTTTTAATAATATAGCATGGATTATCCGTTACCATTGTCTTGTTTACTAGTCACCTTAGGGCAAGGAATCAGATTGACTTTGTTGTACTGATGTGAACCTGAATCTGTACGGAAAATCCATTCCTAGTTAGTGTCATATTTATATTTCGTATGGTTCCATCACCAAGTTTACATGTTTAATGTAGGGACAGCCAATTTATATCAGAGTCATGCTCTAATGGTTTTTATACTTTCTGCTGTATTAACTGAAACCTGTGATCATGTAGGGGTCCTGTTCAATCCACGAGTAGCCCTGTACTTGTGTGTACTATTTTATGTGTAATTTGCTCTTGACAATCTAATAATTTGGAGTTCTGTAAATGTTTACACAATGACAGAAGCCGGCTATAGACAAAAAATGACATCTTGTATGTATTCGTGAGTTGAATATTCTGAGGAACTGCAGAGAATAATGTACTACCTTAGCCTGCATGTATGTGGTATATATTTAATAAGCAATGGAAGCTGAGGTGCTCATTTAATAGCAATACAGGAAATACAAATGTTATATCATGGAAATGACCAAGCACACCCAGTTCCACTTTGATTCACACTTGGCTATTCCAAGACAAATGAAAAATTTTTGACAGCGATGATTAACCGCAAAATTGTTCAACATTGTGTCAATCACACTGTCACAGTGATAAGTGGAAGCAGTGTGTATGATGCTTTGGTAAACATTACGAATGAGTATTTGTTCTGCTATTAAGTTCACCGTTCATAGACTCGGCCTGACAGATTTCCCTGTCATTCGCTGGGTATTACTGACGACGAAATAACTTAACTGGCTCTATTGTTTCGGCAGTAATTTGTAACTATTGCAGAAAGCCTCACTGGTAACACACTATTGTACCTGCTCAACAAAATATATCATGTATTACATAGGTTTAATATTTTTGTCAGATTTTACAGTTGGTTCATATAAAGATATCTTGAGGAATTGAGATAGCAATAATTTAATTAAACAACTCTGTAAAACTTCAGCTCAAGATATTGTAATTTCAGCATTTAATAGCAAAACGGGTTATCATAGCCAAAAGCAGGAAAGGCCAATCGTGTGCAAACATCAGGATCATTTTCTTTGGAATAGATTTCCATAAGCAATCAGGATAAAATTGAACTGTGTTTGTAAAAATGGAAAACCACGCTACTTGGTATGACGGTGATTTTTAACTTATCAGCATACAAGTTATTTGCAAATATCTTTTACATGATATATTTTATCTGTGTACAGATTAAACATTATTTGCATGCAACCTAATGCATCTGAACGAATCAGGTTATGTAAAATGAGGGGGGGCAGGGGGGGGGGGTCTTGATCACAGTTCACAGGAAAAAAAACTGTTTTTACAGTTCACAGGAAAAATTATTCAGCTTATATGCATATTCACGATTCACGAGCAATGGTTTGATCACGAATCCCGAAAATTAATGTTATTGTTTCACTGATCACGGAAAATAAAAAGATAGGATCACGAGTCACGAAAATACCCTCCCCCCTAAAATTGTGACTCTTACTCTTGACTCCACAGCTGTTCTTGCTCATACAACGGTGATTCAATAGATCAGGGCTTTTTACGTAACACCACGCAACTGCCTCTGATGATGTTTACATTAACTGACACAGGTGACGGCCACGAGTACATCTACCACATCCTTGGTCCACTGAGGTGCTACAAAAGTGAGCAGTCTTTGTCGTACATGGAAGACCGGTTTTGTTCAGTTTATCATTCCTTGTGATTTGCATGTTTCTTGGTCGGTTGGCCAGCTATTGGTACATTTTCGCATAATCTTTGGACAGAATCTAAAAATCATTTATAAGTAATTTAATATGCAGCTCTCTACCAGACATTTTTTGTGCTTGCCTTATGTCAGGCAGTGTGCACCAATGATTGCATATGATTCCAATCCTAGAATAGGAGCCTTCACAAAGTAGACATCAGACGAAATCTTAGATAAGCCTGTAGACAGACGTAAAATGAGTTATGTATGCTTCCAGAATACAACAGGTCTGAAGCAAAGCTAAGGTGCAGGAATGGCCAGTCCTACACTCCGCAGCAATACTGTCTGCTTGAGCGAGATCAATAAGGCATATTGAAGGGATGCCGGGATGCAACACATCTGCAAAACTGTGGTTAGCAGTGTCCTTTGATATTACTGTTACATACATGAATAAGCTTGTGATGAAGAAACTTAGGTTTAACAGCATTTTATTTTACCTTTATTTGCCAATTCAAATCTGATTCTGTGTTTTTTGGATAATACTGCAAATCTTACCAAGACATGCATATCACACTGAACATAAAACATACTCAGGCAATGAGAAGAATGCTTGCGTTTAGATTCATAATTTGTTTCATGCACATAAACTTTTTACAGGTGACAAAACTGCTGCAACAACGGACTGTTTTGCTGAATAATTTGGTATCAATCTTACCGCCAAGAAATGAACTTGCCATTCCATCATTGATGTGTTACGTTGAGCTACGTGGTTTGTGAACTTAGCACATCAAACTCTGTGTGCAAAGGAAATATAAGATCCTCCAATTTCAGAATCATATACAATAAATCATAACGCACATTCGCCGTTGCTTTCCTCAATAGTCATGTCGTGTAGGGATGGGTATTTTAGGCCAGTTTTATGAACTTTAGAGACACTTTGGTTTTGCAACACCTTTCCAGACCAAATTCATGATTCAAATGTAACCCAGAGTCCTTTTTTTAGTTATCCGAGTATCCTGGATACAGAACGCGTTTTTCGGAACAGATCTGATATGCTTTCCTTTCAATAAACACTCAAAATGCCATATTGTTGCAATGAGACAATACCTGCTATCAGCTGAGCCTACACTCAAAGCTCCCAGGGTGCGCCAGGGAAACATACTTACTATTATATGTCATCCTAGAACATCTTCCCTGAAAATTCATTGAAAGTATCTTGAGATAGGACACTGTTCCCGAAATATCACCACTTGCAAGTGAGCCTGGAGAGAAACTTCTACCTTTGCTTTCACTTTCCAACCTTCCATCTGTTGAGGTTTTTTGTACCGTAAAATGTGCATTGTCACAATGACGCCCTGTATGAGTGAAATCAGATGAAAAGTGCCATAGTTATGGCTATATCAAAACTTTTTATATAGCCAAACGACCTTGACGGATGACCTTTACAGCTTTCATGTAAATTTGAAAAGTGTGCATTTAGATACGATTTCTACATTTTTAACCTAACAGGATAAAAATCAGATACAGTTAACCACCAAAAATTTTAGGTGGCATCTAATCTTTAGAAGGAAAATGACTTTGACCTTTAGAGGCAATATATAAATGTCTATAGTTTGAGCTTGGGTTTGGCTATGTATGTAACGAAACATCATCAAACTTCACATCAAAATAGTTTTTTTTTTTAAGTAGGACGAGATACACCCTGAAGCAGGTGGAAAATGAAGTACACTGAACAAATAGTTACGAAAAACATTACCCACATAATTAAATTCTAACCGAACAATGACAGCAAAGTTAAATACAGGCAGAGATTCAGGCATTACCAAAACATCAACTTTCAGCTTTCAATAGAAATATGAAGAAACAAATTTCAATCCCTACTTGAGACAGGAAGTCACCCATAAAAGGCAACCAGTGGTTTTAAACCGGTCCTTTCAAGCAACAAATATCGTTCATTAACTACAAACGTTAGATATTTCAGTATATGTAGGCCTGGCTACTTAAAATAAAAAAATTAAAAACATAACTTGTGCAAAAGATAAAGAGAGACATGGTAGGCCTGCCACTTTTTGGTGTTTTTGTTTTGTCAGTCAGCTGACAACAAAAGAAGAAAGTAAGCCTGCATTGTTTTGGTGACATATATGACCCTGGAAAATTACAACAACGCTCTACATGAATTATAATTATGAGTCAGTGAACACAGCCCACAACACAACCTAGCCAATGAAGCTTTAATCAAATACTTCAGAAAAGCATTACCCACATTTATAAATTCCGACCCAACAATGACAGCAAAGTTAAATACAGCAAAAGACAGAGATTAAAGAATTTCCAAACCATCAACTTTCAGCTTTCTCCACCAATGTGAAGAAACAAATTTCAATCTTGACCTGAGACCAGCAGTCACTCATAAAAGGCAACTAGTGGTTTGAAAGTGGTGCTCTCAACCTGTGAAATATTCAACTACAAATGTAAATTGTTTCGAAACATATAGGCCTAACCATATCAAATAAAAGATTTGTCAAAGATAAAAAGAGACACGGTAGGCCTGTTAAGTGCAGTATGTAAGGAACGAACTTTGTGCTTTATTGTTACAAAGATCATTTACAGGTCAGAGCTGTGACCTTTCAAATATTTACCAAAAAGTAAATAAAAACTGAAAATTGCATGACCTTCAAAATATGAATAAAGTTTGCAAATGAAATATCTGGTTAAAAATGTAGAGCACAAGTCTAAGCCGGCTATAATGATGATGACCAAAAGGCCCAAGCCATAGGTAGGTTTTTGTTGTAAGAAAACAAGCGTTATTTTTAGAAATGGCCACAAGACCTAAAACTTCACATCTAATGGCGTATGTATGTTTTTATTTATATGCAGCCAGACTCCATCTATCCATGGAGCTTAGCAACACTAGATTCGGTTGTTAATTTTTGAGCTATACGAAAAAGTTCTTTTTTTTTAATATGGCTACCAAGGAAATATTTGGTGCAAAACTTCAATGTAAGTGACACTGCGATGTAAGAACATCTTACTTTTCTGACAGTCTACCCATTCAAAATTATTAAGTCAAAAAGGAAGTTTTCTTCCAATGACCTCTGACCCTAAAAATAATAATAATCATAATTATTATTATCATCATCATCATCATCATCATCATCATCATCATCATCATCATCATCATTATTATTATTATTATTATTATTATTATTATTATTATCATTATCATTATTATTATTAAACAAATGTGCTAGGGGAACCACGTTTTTACACATGGTCTGTTTCACGTGATCAAATATAATAATAATTATGGAGTTATGGTCAAAAACCAAAGTAACAGCCGGTGCCATTTCCCAAAATGTAAGGCCAGAACAAGTGGGCATAGAGTTGCCTTGAGGTAAACTCTTGGTCTAGAGATCCAAGAGTGGGTCCAATCTTTTGCATAAAATAGGTGAAAGTCCGAAATCTGACTCAGGGAAAACATCGAAATCTGAAGGTAGGCGCTGGATCATTTTTTCACTGATGTTGGCCATTCAAATATAGTCCCTTTAGACGTATTTTGCTGTGAAGGATCAAGATGCCATCTGATCATGTTTAATGATTGAAAAAGCAATATCTTTTTTAAATGTTAACAGACATCCTTTGTGTACATCAAGCACTCCCATGGACTGCAGTCGTTTATATATTTATGCACAAAATACATATTACTAGAAGCCAAACTTTCCGGCCCATTCTTTTTACAAATCCTAATATTCAATTAGCAGTTTTAGTTAAAATGAGACAGAAATGCATCCTTTAATTTCCGCATCGCCTGACTGCTACTATAATGTAAAACGTGGTGTTTGTTGCACTGCCTTTTAAAGTAGCATGACAAAATAACTATTACAAACTGTGTGACAAAACCTACACAAAATTTTAATTCACACACACTGTCACACACACAGACACACACACACACACACACACACACATAATTATCTGTTCAGGATTCAACATTTCTAGCAGAAAAAGTTTCCAACTGAAAAAGTTTTATTACATTTGCATTTCCTTTCAACACAGAGACTTTTACCTGTCCAGAATTCTTCTCCAAGTGTCCAGACAGTTACTGTATACCACACCAAATGATATGTGATGGCGCCATTGATTGTCCACATGGGAATGACGAAATCAACTGTGGTAAATGTTGGCACATGCATAAGCTCTGTCATATTTTTGTTAGATTGGCAAAGGACACTATTTCAACAAATCGTTCTGGATAATTTCCTTTCCGTGGAAATATATTAAATGAAAAGCGTCCTTTTGGGCTGCATGTTTAATAAATGTAGTAATTTGACCCCATTATCGAATCGAATCAATAATCTATGTGGAGATTTAGTAATTGTACCTCTCACTGTATGAATGTGCGGTACATACATCGCACGCGGTAGTTTCTCTGATTCATCAAACAACAGCACCACACCCAAAGGACCAGAGACTAATAAGAAATTTTTGTCTGTTAAAATTTATCCACACACTTGACAGTCATTCTTTTTACCTCTAATTCCCAAGATTTCTTTCTAAAATTTGTAACTGTTCAACTTCAGCTTTAGTGCAAAAACACAAACAATTTCACAGACATAACGTTGGGCATCTATCTGTTTTCACTTTTAATTCTTAGTTCCAATAACATCATTAAACCTGTGAAACAAATATAATGGCATGTTGACGTTAAATTGTCACAGAAATAAAAAAATAGTAGACACTAAATAAATAATTTTCCAATATCTGAAGAAATATAACTGGACAACCAAAAATACACAACTGCAATGTATCACGTAGGTATACCTTCATTAAAATATTGTCAAAATGCATGCTAATTTAATAAAAGAGTTGCATTATGTACATTACAAAAATGAAATCAAAAAGAAAATAATGCATTTTTTCCTGTTAAAAGGAAGAACGGGTATCTATGGAGTATATTTTAAGTGGAAGGTTATATTTATGCTTCTAGGGTCCTTTTCGTGCGCAGGCATGTACAAGTGTCGAGGAAGCAGCAACTGTGTGCCATTTGGTCAGCGGTGTGATGGGAAGGTTCATTGTCCTGGTGGTGATGATGAGGTGTCCCCCAAATTGTACATGTGTAGGCTACGAATATCAGTGTGTTGAAGCAAACCTTAGTGCTGTACCAGCAGATGTTTCTTCAGAAGCCTGCAGACTAAACCTATCGAGTAAAATCATTGTGGCAGATACTAAAACGTTTTCAAGGTTTAATTATCTGGCAAAATTAGACCTGTCTTTCAACTGTATTTCTTATCTCCAGCCAAAGATATTTGCAAGGCTACCAAATTTATATGCACTTGATCTCTCATACAATGCGTTAATTACTCTGTTGAATAACACATTTATTGGCCTAAAATGTCTTGTTATGCTAAATTTGAAAGGTAACACAAGACTCAAGTACATAGAGCCAGGGACATTTCGTGGTTTGTCAAAACTTCCCCGTCTTTCACTGAAAACATTGTCCATCACAAAATTAGCCTCTCATACTTTTGATGGTTTGTTTGTTCTTGAGTGCCTTGATGTATCCAATAATAGGATTGCTTTTGTATCACGCAGTGCCTTTAACTGTCTTTACAACTTAAAGCGACTCAATATATCTGGCAATGTTCTGCAGGAATTTTCTAAATTTATGTTTAGAGATGTTCCCAAACTGACTGACTTACAATCTGATGACTTGACGTTTTGTTGCTTTGCTGAATGGGTGAGAGAGGAAAAGTGCCTTCCCAAAAGAGATGAGTTTTCGTCATGTGATGATCTCCTCAGGAACAACGTTCTCAGAATAGCTCTTTGGATCTTGGGAAGTTTAGCTTTTCTAGGCAATGGTTTCGTGTTGGCCTGGCGTCTTTAAATAAAGGAGAAAAACAGAGTCCCTGGTTTTTTGGTGGTCAATCTAGCATTTGCAGATTTTCTTATGGGGGTATATCTGATATCTATAGGTTGTGTTGATATAACGTACAGAGGCATCTACGTAGAAAATGCAGAAAAATGGAAGCATAGTGCTTGGTGTCAATTTCGTGGTTTTATTTCTACTGTTGCAAGTGAGACATCAGTGTTCAGTCTTTGTGTGATAACCAGTGATCGTTTCAAAAACATTGTGTTGCCATTCAAGGGAAAATCATTGAATATGCCAAAGGCCAGGATCATAATGACAGCAATATGGGGTTTTGTATTTCTCCTTGCTGTAATCCCTCTCCTACCTTTAGATTATTTCTGTGGACAGTTTTATTCTCGATCAGGTGTGTGTGTGTCGCTTCACATAACAGTTGAAACTACGCCTGGTTGGGAATACTCTGTAGCAGTTTTCCATGGTTTGAACTTCTTCACGTTTGTTTTCATATTTGTTGCCTATGGTTATATGTACCAAGTTATTAAGTTGGTTGGCCATGCAGTCGGAAGTGATCAGAGAAAATCAGACCTGTCAGTTGCAAGAAAAATGACATTCATTGTCTTGACTGATTTCTGTTGTTGGGTACCTATAAATCTTATGGGTAGGTATAATTAGCATAATAACTTTATTTAATATAACATTGTTTATCCGTATGAGTCGTTTATGATTATATGCATCATATCTTGCGGATACAAAAATTAATTGTGATAATACATGTTATATTAAATGTCATCTCTTCAGATCATCCATTTAGATGATAATACATATTATATTAAGTGTCATCTCTTCAGATCATCCATTTAGAACATTAAAAATGTATGATGGTATGTGTACCAGTGGTATATCCTATACTTACACCTTATTCACCTTATAATTTCACATGACTAGGTAGTGTGATAGCACCCATTCAACCAGCCTCCGTAACCTTTGTTAACAGAAATTGTTTACATAATCTAATACAAAGTATTATTGGAGCAAAATCATGTTCCATAGAAAACAAAATATGTCCTTCTGTAACCCTACAGAAACTAGCTATTTATTTTATTGGACCTTAGAATTCCGACCTCAACACAAATGTGTCAACACATTCTTATTGGTGCTATAAAAATGTTCATGGACAATCACTGGGCTTACATGTGGTTAAAAGGGTCTCATAGATTTTAATCAGACACTTGTTGCTATTTCAACACTTATATCCCTATGTAGGGTGCGTTCTCCCATGTTTTAACAGTGCATATTTGGGTGATAAAGATGGGTGACAACAATCCATGTGATAATCTTTGGCTGCACATAAGAGCGGTAAACTTCATGTGTATAAACCCTTTGTCACACTTTAGTGCCTGATAAAAATAATTTTACAAATAAAAATATTAATCAAATGCATATTTATAAAAATATACATATATAAAAACATAAATGCATATTTTATTTATGGATTCATGCCCGCCTTAAAAATGCATACCTTGGGTTTGTTGTTGAGATTAGTTTTCACTCCAATGAGCTACAATGGTTTTTAATCTGAGTTTTGTTCCAGGCGTGTTAGCCATGAGCGGCACTCGCATCCCAGGAGAGGTTTATGCCTGGACCGTGGTATTCCTTTTACCCCTCAATTCGGCCATTAATCCCAACTTGTATACCATCTCATCAGTACGAATTTTCCAGGTAAGTAGCACACAAATTTTTTTATCTCTAGGCGAGCTTTCAAATTCCGTGCCATTACACAGACATGGAGATATGATAATAATTACCACTGATAAATTTGTTTCAGTACTGTGTGAAGAAAAGTGACGATATCGGAACATCTGGAGGTGCCACAAAACGATCACAGAGTAAGTAAAACATGCTTACTTTAATAAAATATGCTTTTAGCATCTGCAAGTGATTAATAGATTGACTATTATATTCAACTTTGTATGTTGTAATTGCACCTTTGTTCCTTCTAAAATTACCAGGTTTGGTGCTAAAGTAAAAGCACTGAACATTTCACAAAAAAAATAGTAGAAATATCAGCAACTTTGCTTCAGCAAATACAGGTCTGTGAGCACTAAACCAGCCCTCGTCTGCAATATAAAGTATTTTACCTTCGTGTTTCACACATTTGTTTTATTATCCCGAAAAAAAAACAAACAGAAGGATTCGTCAAAACTCATCGAAAAATAAACTACTGTACGCTAGCAGTACTGGAAAGGGCAACCCCCTTGATATTCCCATCAAATTGGAAGTGAATATGGTTTGCATGTTTGGAGAAAGTCACATGCATTTACACTGGTGTCTCTGTATCAATTATGCACTTATTCATCATTAATTCATTGTGTATATCCATGTCACTCTACCAGATAGTTCCAGAAAGACATAGGCAACAAATGCAAAACTACAATGCACATTTTATAAATATTGAAACGTCGGAGTGCTACCCGTTCAACAACTTAAGAAGTTGACAAAACCAGACATCTTTTTGTAGGGTTTAGGGGCAATCTTTTTGGTGACTTCATTTTCCCTGAAAAGTAATAGAATCGGTCAATCATTCAAGTCCGAACTATTGTAACAGACTGGTAAAGAATTTCATTTGTATGTGTATACCAAGCGTGAAGAAGACTCGGCCAACTATTTCAGGCAATGATACATATACATGCATACCGGTATCCTGGTACTAACAATCTTTATTCGTATTGAGCATTTTGTAATTTCATACACACTCAAAGGAATCAGGATATAAGACCAACCAAACCATGTCTGTTGCAAAAAAACAGAATCTATCAGGCTGCTTTAAAAAGGAACTCAATTTTTTTTTCAAATACAAATAGGAAGAGTGCACGGAAGCGCTTGTAATGCTATTTTGAATCAATCAAAGAGTTGTGTCTAAAACGTATATCTGGAATTTGAGGGGGGGGGGTCACTGAAATAATCGAAAGACAGCTGACGATGATAGAGTCAAAGATGATAGTAGACCATAATAGCCTGAGATAACTGGCAGGCCACCTGAAAAGGAAAAATTTCAATTGTAAACGAAATAATTGTTTATTCTAACACAGAATATTCTTTTATAAATATAGAATTTGTGCAATTGGACAGAACTATGTTAAATACTATTATATTTTAACCGGCCACTGATCAGTTGGATAACATAAAGGGACGTGCGCCTATCAAGCAAAGATACCCTGCCACTTCGCACCACACAAAACATTACATATTAAGGCAGCTGTATGAAGCATATCGTCTAAGACTGGTGTTACTGCCTGTCTTTGTAATACATCCTGTACAGAAAGAAACACACGCGGGGAACATAAGGTCTCCATGTGTACAATGAGCAATGTAAAATATTTTGGTTGTAATAAGGAAGGATCCGAAGCGTTCAACGGGACATTTTTTCAACATAAATAAATTACATGACGCCTATTTTGTCGCGGAACTGATCCATTTTCACTTTATCATTTTACAGTTTTATTGTGAGAAGGAGCTGTGTGTATTACAACAAAACAAAAATTTACAATGTACAGACATGTTAATCCGAGCCTGGATGTTCATAATGTGTATGCAAAGGAGGCAGGAGCTCATATTCCAGAATACATACGAGTCTCTTTTTCTCGTCTCCGCTTGTCTGCTCACAATCTACGTATAGAGACTGGACGGTGGTCTCGGTTACCGCGGGACCAGAGGATGTGCAGATGCGGCAGTATACAAGACGAGGCGCATGTTATACAGCATTGTAATTTAGTTCAAGGCATTCGAGACTCGTACAATAAACAGACACTTCCATACCGTATGGCTGTCACTGAAGCCAAGGATTTAGCAGACTTTAAAGTGCTTCATAAAATTCTAATATATTTTGACTGATAAGTGTTATGATTTATGTAAAGATTTCTATAGTAATCTATATTGTAAGATTGAGCTGCGATTGTATTGCTTTATTATTATCATGATTCGCCTTATACATGTATTTTGCTTTGGACCAAGATCAATAAAACTACTACTACTACTATTCGAATTGACAAAGCAGAATATTGTACATTATGATCTATGTAATCTTTTCAGTTGATATCTGCCAGGATCAAGGATTTGGGAGCATGACCCTAACAGAGTTCTTACTGCAGACTAACGTCACTGATATCAAAACATGCTACAAGATAATAAAGGCCTTTGTTAATGCGGTGTCAGGTTTACACGATGCTGGTCTTTGTATGGCTGGGATGGATGTTGACAACGTGATAGTGCGACAGGAAAAGGCATGTGTGCGGTATTTACAGCTTAGACGTCCACAAACACTTCGACATGGATGGTGATAAATCACATCTGTTCCATTTCTGCACTGTATACGATGCTGAAGAATGTACCATTACAAAGAAATATTCGGGTTAAACTGCCATTAGAAGGAAATATATTTTGGGAAAAGTGTCATTACAGAGAAATATTCGAGCAAAAGGACCATTACAAAGAAATATGCAAGTAAAAGTGTCATTCGAAAGAAACATTTCGGTAAAATGTCCACAGAAGGAAATACTTAGGTAAAGGTGTCTTTAGAAAGACGTACTGTGGCAAAAATGTTCTCTGAAAGAAATATTAGGTAAAAGTGCCATTAAAAAGACACATTTGAGTAAAAGTATCATTATAAAGAAATCTTCTGGAAAAGTTGCCATTAGAAAGACGTATTTGCGTAAAAGAGCCATAAAAATGCTGAATAAACATTTGTTACAAAAACTCATATTTGTAGAACTGATGTACAGCGTATTGTGAATGGAAAAAATTAATTCTGGTAATTAAAGGCCTTTGAAACTTGGCATGCATGAGAAGCATAAATTTGGTTTTGATTCCGAATCAGCTTCATGTGTCTAGTTTAAAAATCACTTCAGATGAAATTTTTTGATAGTAAATGTTGCTCACTTGGTAATATCGTTGAGCGCACATTGAAAGAAAAGTGAAAAATAGTATATTTTATAAATTTTTGCTGGAAAGGGAAGATTTTAAAATGTACATTCTTCAGCTTAAAAGTTTAGAATTATGATGACGTATGTTGCTCAAATTACCAATTTACACCTACCCAAATTCCTCAAATGTGCTGTGCATGATTTCAGGTACGTTGAGATCTTCATACGAAAGACTCCTGAACGAGTCCTTTTTGCAAGTAGTAGGTCACGTGTCTGTGAATGCAAATATATTGTTTTACCAGAATGAGGCTAACGTTCCTTTTACAGCTGTGAAGCTGCCTCATAATTACACTTCTGCTAAAACCGACATTAAAGGTAACAAGCCAGTTCTTAGTGCTTAAAGCGTATCTGTATTATTATTGTAGGACGTTCTTGTGGTAGCCTTACGTGGAGTACCCAATATCGTCAATCGCTATATAAACGAACAGCCGCTTGACATGGAAGATGTAGGAAAAGTGTGCAGCAAGATACTTCGCCGCCGGACAGCTACTGGGGCTACGACCTTTTGAACGTTTTATCTGTTCCTTGTCATCAAGAATGTTGACACAAAGAATTCAATAGATTTTGTATGCATGTATGTATGTATGTATGTATGTGTGTGTGTGTATGTATGTATGTACACACACACACACACACACACACACACACACATATATATATATATATATATATATATATATATATATATATATATATATATATATATATATATATATATAAATATATATATATATATAGTTTGGGTCGATTTTGGTGCTATAAAGCATGTGTAAAATATCATATAGGTCAGACCTCTATGGGCCCTATAATAAAGTCATTAAAAAGTGCTATAATAGGCCTACTGTTCGGTAGCGTACCCATAACCGGAAGTGCCGATATCCGATATACTAATATGGGCTAAGCTACTTCGCCGGTAACAAAAAAGCGTCGTCTGCTATCAGCGAGACTGCTGAATCTCTGCTAGAACATCTCGCAGCTGGTGCAGCACAAGTTAGTGAAGTAAGCAAACAGAAGATAAACAGAACATAGCATTGTTTCTTATCGATACGAAGAATATCAACTCCCACCAGATACCGTGTAAATTATAGCAGAAATCGCTCGCTTGTTCTGCATATATCGCACACGGTGCTCGTTGATATTCTTCGTATCGACAATAAACCGTGCTATAATTTATACCTTGTATAAATATATATATATATATATATATATATATATATATATATATATATATATATATATATATATATATATATATATATATATATATATATATATATATACAGTAAAACCTCTCCTTGTGGACACCTGTCTACTGTGGACACCTGCTTAATGCGGCCGGTTTTGGCCAGAACCGAATATTTTTAAGTCATTTTCATATTGGTGATACCTGTCTACAGTGGACACCTGTCTATTGTGTATTGCGGACACTTTTTAGGGTACCAAATGCAAAAACAACCTGTCTATTGCGGACACAATATATCAAATTTTTTTGCAACTTGTTATATTCCAAGCTGTACAATGCTTGCATTTTAAGCTGGAATCAAAGACGAATTAATCCATTGTTCAGTGGCCTGTAACACACACTAAGCTCACTCAGCAAAGCAGTTAGGCTGCACTGCCTCAACGAACATACCAGGTGTCTCTGAGCACTAGTGCTGCTGTTGAGTGAGGTTGCTCACACTTTCTGTCTATCAAACAATTAAGCTCCATAGATCAATCATTAAGCCTAAAACAAAGGATCCACTGAGACTCATGTGAAGTTATTCACAATTTGTAACAATGGGATATACAGTTATACTGTACTCAAAGGATAAGATATCCCTGTGGTATGTTTGCTGTTTGTTTCTTTTCTGTTAGTGAAAGAAATTACGCAAACTTTCTTTAGCCTGTTAAGCCCTTACATACACAAATTTTCCCTCAAAAAATAAAAACCGTAAAATCCTAAGTTAAGATGGGTTTAGGTAAAGTGTCAGGGGTGTAATGTACAAAAACTGAGAGCAAATGCTGTATGATCACTTGTGCAAAAAGGCTTTACATAACAAACATTAACTTAACATTATTTTCATACATGAAGCTGTACTGGTTAAATATATTTTAGCCATTTATATTGGTTAAAATTTGTTTTGTTGCAATGTCATAAAGTTATCTTACTTTGAGTTTTCCTGTTTTTTCATTATAATGATTAAATGGAATAAGATGGGTACACATGTGCATATTTTATGACAGTCTATACAAGTTCACCTCCTTTGATACAAATGTACTCTGAGATCCCAAAAGTTCAGCCCCTGCCTATTGTGGACACCTGTCTATTGCGGACACTTTTGCCAGAACCACAGGTGTCCGCAATAGACAGGTTTTACTGTATATATATATATATATATATATATATATATATATATATATATATATATATATATATATATATATATATATATATATATATATATATATATATATGGGTGTTAACCATACTGTTTCAAATACAATTACATAAGTAGAATCCACGTGATGATCAGTTTGCATAATCAAAATATAATAAATCCTGTCGGAAGAAGTTTGCTTCATTACTGCCAGATAACATGTTGCGAGGTTCTTAATATGAATTTCAGATGTTGACCGCCACCTAATTCCGCCAATAATTTATGTTTAGACATTGCTACAAAAACAGAACTGTTTTTTTTTCAAGGCAGCCCGAACGATTGGATATTGATTCACGTATATTTAGTTATATATTATCTTCTGTTCTCTTCAGGAGGGATCAAAATGTGTTTGAAAAGAAATGATAAATTGGTTCGTAACACGCATTATCATAATGCGACAAAACTTTACTTACACACAGTTGATATACATTCAAAACTTTTCACAGTTACACTATATATATATATATATATATATATATATATATATATATATATATATATATATATATATATATATATATATATATATATATAGTGTAACTGTGAACAGTTTTGAATGATGCTATGGACTTTCGAATTTCTTAGGGGCCCCATGAACGAAAAATGTGTCACAAACTGCACCGTCATTTCAGGCTTCTAAATGCACCTTTGTGTTCTTGTTTCCCCTCCAATCTGTCGACACAAAGAGGTATGTTAGAAAGAGTACCATACAATAAAATGTCATGGGTTCAAACACAACGGTTATTGTGTGAGTGCAAGCTGGAGGATCCCCTGCCTGTGCTTTGAATACCGTTTTAGACACCATCCTAGTACTTCAGACAGTCAGTCACTCAAAAAATGTGAACAGTATGCATTGCCAACCAAGAAGTATACGGTTCAACATACCCATAACAATTACCTACATACTGCATGCAAAGCATGCTGGTCGAAAATAATCAAAAGTCCACTTTCTGAAGATAATATTTTCATTAATACCCCAGTTCAAATGGAGAAAAGAGTAGCTTAAAGTTTTCAGTGATTTGCAACAAAAACCTCTCTCTAGCTTTGAATAACTGCGTCCAAACGATGGCTAATTTATCATGGAAGCGAATGGGAATATACACGTGTGTCCTTCCTGTAGAGTTCACTTGGTCAGTGCCTTTATGTTACAGTGAATCCAAGGAAAAGCAGCGTGCATCAGCCGACCTTTCAGCACTGTAATACTATTAATATTGTTTGCCAATATTTTCTTTGTGTCGGTGATTAATTTTTAACTGTACTTTTTGTCATTTAAGTACATCCAATAGATGTATTGAACAGAAAATAGAACAACAAAAGAATACAAGCATTGATTTTATGTCCCAGGAAATATCATCAATGTCACAATGTGCTAGGCAACTTAGCCATTTAGGTAACTCTACACAATTAATAGATACAAAGTGTTTAGGTCCAGTGATGTTTCAATTAAATTTGAGATAAGTCATGTACTCTGCGTCTTCTGTAGAGGTAGTGTGAACGGAAATTAAGACTTGTATGTTTTAGTGAGGAAAGTTGCTTGGGACCCAACATGCCCACGGATGATAGATTGGGCTTTGAACTTGACATCAAATATTTGTACACAAAATACGCAGGCCGTAGTTGACGAGATCAGCGCAGTTCGCTTTTACGCCGCCATGCATTGTCCTAAGGGAACACTTGAAAAAAAAGTTTGCTTGCAAATTTTATTTCATTTGAATAATAAAAAATTATGCAAGTCTCTTTTTTCAAGACAGTCCATGTACAAATGTGCCAAAAATGTATGATTACCTACTGAATTGGAACAGATTAAAGAAAAGTGAGCACCTTTTATAAATTCTTATTTGTGCTCCTAACAAGGTCCATTAAAAGATTTCATATAAAACATATATATATGTTTCATATACAATTTATATTTGATCTCAATGGTATTAACTGTACACAAAACTGTGGTATAAATAGGGTAAATTTTTACATTTACGTGGTCAAACATAAAGGTGGATATGAATTACGTTTAAAAAATAATGGAATTTTATACAAACTATGCAGTTAATAACAGCTATTTGGCTCACAGCTACTTGGGTAATGGGGTGATATTTGAGGCACGCGGTGTATGTCTGTCAACGTGCAAAGTGTCCATCTAGCTGCATTACCATGGAATAAATCATCATACCTACTGATGTGGTTTTTTGTG
Source organism: Hermodice carunculata (assembly GCA_964020975.1). Taxonomy (NCBI): domain Eukaryota; kingdom Metazoa; phylum Annelida; class Polychaeta; order Eunicida; family Amphinomidae; genus Hermodice; species Hermodice carunculata. The sequence continues at coordinate 34,611,328 of OZ026626.1, forward strand.
TTTATTCGTCACCGAGCAACTGTGTCTAACAGGATACAATTAACTTTTTCCAGTCTTCTATAAGACATTTGTATCCACTGGCATCTCAAGGTTAAGAAACAAGCTCGCCAAAACGTAGACTTACACTGTATAGATTTGAACGTTAAGAACGCATAAAATGTATGATGAACAAACTTGAACGAAGTAACTGCAGTCGTTACGGCACTCTTTATTCGACACTTTCCCCCTCCCTTCTACAAAGTTTGGATCTGCCCCTGTGCGGTCACTGCCCTTTTGCCGGGGGGAGGGGACTCCCACTACTGAGCATTACGGATAGTCTCCGCGGGAAAGACCCCCATTTTTGACCACCTGTAGCTCTCAAAGACCCCCTTTTTTCAAACCATCGATCCTAAAGGCTCCATGTTTTCAAAATTATTGCTCCCAAAGACCCCCATATATTGTACTCGAGCTCAATTATGGTTCTTTTTCCCTTGTGGGATGTGTACTTCTACCATGGGACTTTGTCAATATCAGCTCTCAAAGGCCCCCCTATTTTCTTATTGATTAGCTCCTATTGGGTCTGGGTTTCATACCATCAATGGAGCATATCCACCCTAAAGTATGGGTAGTGCCCCCCCCCTCCCCCCGGCCTTTCGTGCCTTCAGGGTTTCGAAAATGAAGGGAGAGCAACGATTGAAGGCGCAGTGAGTTTTGTTATGTGAAAAAAAGTATCAATTTCACATCTTAATTTTTAAGAACACCGTATGGTCAGAACACCCATGAAAGACACCAGTGCATCCAATTTCAAACACGCTCAATGAGGCTAACGATTTAACTTCCGTTTGCTACACGTAACTGATGTTAAGATGACCTGAATTATAACAAAGCACAATCAACAAAACCATGGAAACCAGTTTTTGTACTTGTAAATTAGGTTATTTACATTCTATGTTATTCCGTGCATTTTTTTTAAACATTATACGTATATTAACCTCCTTCTACGTGGACATTATTTTATGTTCACATAAGCACAGGCGTAATCGCAGTTCGCAGTCACATGGTGAAACACTGGGTCAGGAACACTTCTGATGGCATTCTGCAGACCTGCTATATCACTGAGTTATAAGACATAAGCATCCGCCCAGCTGCTGTTTTGAATAATAACTCTGTAAGCTAAAACTATGGTGGATTACATATTGTGCTACTTTGAACTATATGCTTTTCTTGCATTTACCTTTGTTCTCATTATTGGGATGAAATTCGATGCTATGCGCCACTTTTTTAAGTATTTAATAAATACTTTATTGGTTCTGTTGTGCTGTGGGATGTGTTTTCCAACACATAGTTATGGTGGAGGTAGAGTGTTTTTATAATGTTCTAGATCCATAAATATCACGAAAACGATGTAGGCCTACCTTTTTTCCTTTTGCCATCAACTCAGCCAACTGACAAGTCGGGAGAACCAAAAATGACAGACCTGCCATTTCTCTTTTTATCTTTGGTGCAAATGATGAGTTTGGGATTTTAAGAAGTTCAGTTTATATGTTTTGGAGAGAAACTAAAGATCATACTTAATGAAGAATCTGTTTCAAAGGTTGAGGGGATCTTTTAAAGCCACCAGGTGCCTTTCATGGATTACTGTCCTTCATGATTCAGGAGTGAAACGTATTTCTTCACTCTGCTATTGGAAATTGAATGTTGATGTTTCGGTAACTCTTGATACTGTGCTTTTTCATTAATTCAACTTTGTACTAATCATTTGGTTGAAATTTGTGAATATGAATCATGTTTTCTGAACTATACGGTGCTTTTCCTTGGCGCATTTTGTCGAGGGGGGGATTGGGTATAAGAAAGCTTTCGTTACGCTTTAGAAACTATTATATTTCCTCTGTTAAGTTTGTAATCTGGCTTCCTGTTGCCTTAATGATTGATGGAAATTCTGGTCAATCAAACCATCCACAGGAAGACAACCCTGAACTCATGAAAAAGGACCTTTTTGAGAATATATATGCTGTTTTGGAAGGTGATTAATTTGTGTAAATGTAAGTATTAAACATAGCGAATTGGCAGTTCTCTCTCTATTGTCTTATTACTCGAATAGATGACTGTTTGGTGCCAGATTCCACAGGGGATTTTGACATAATCAAAAGTTATTGACCTTGGTCTAAAAATAGATCAGAGGGATTTCTATGGGTAAAAATATAGATATCCCTACAGGTGAGATATCAAATCTGGTTAAATCTGGAAGTTATACGGTTTACCAAGTCTCGATAACAATCATGAAAAAAAAAAATAGTCATAAATTTAAGCCACCTAAAAAATCTTCAGAGAATAGCTCCAAACTAGTCTCCCTGGAGAAACCTGGGCCAATAACGGTGTCACGTTTATCTGGCCACGTGCGTTTGTCTACAAATAAGCCATTAACATGTATGAATTACCTGTTGCTTATTTCTCCAATGTTTACTAGTAGAATATAGCAAACAATATGGTAGCAATCCAGACTTCACGACAGCCTTTGTTAAGTTTGACAATTTACCTGAAAGTCGAATATATAGAGAGAATTCAATGGATAGAGAAATTACCGTTAGCTCCATTGCAAGAGGGCAACCCGGTAGGATTCTACATGGACAATATTGGGACTGACTTGATTTATTTGCAAAAGATGCACCTGTACGTAAAGTGTTGCATTACCAAGCGTGAAGGTTCTGCTATAGGTGCTGTAGATACAGCAGGTATTGTCAACTTAGGTTTACACAGTCTGTGGCCAGATGCTCAAGTATACTGGCAAAACAGACTGATGAGTGGCAGATCCTTGAATCCATACAAAGCATACCTGGAAACGGTGTTGAATTATGCTGAAAATGTGAAAGAAAGTCAACTGCAAACTCAGCTGTACTGTAAAGACAATGCAGATTACATGGATGAAATGGACCCGCTGCTCGGTGTGAATTTTGGATTGACATTAAAAAACTCCTACACGAATAATGGTCAAAGTGTGGACATGTCAGGACTTCTGCATTCTGATACGTTTCAGCTAGCTTTTACTCAATGGGATACTAGTCATGGTCAATTTGCTACCTACTTCACAAGCATTCTGTCTGATAAGAGTGGGCAAAAAAACTACGAAGTGGATATTCAAACAGTGAAACTGTGGATATGTGCTGTCAGTTTGACCCCTAAACCCTACATGGAGATCAATCAATATCTGAAAAATATCACAGCCAAGTACCGCATCATGAAATCAGACCTCATGACACATACTGTGGCACAAGGTACTCCACACATTTAACTGGACATCTTATTCCAGGGTCGTGTATCTGCACAAATCCAAATTGGCCTGTTGATTTCTGACACTGTGAGGGGAAGTTACACCGAGAAACCCTTGAATTTTCAACTTTGTAGCCGGAATTACTCACAAGTGACGGTGGATGCCAACCCTCTCAGGGAAGGGCACTGGAACCAGACTATGCAAACAAACTGTACATGGACTCTGAACTGACTTTGTTCACAGGGACTGGTAAATGGAATACCAATGATGGAAATTACATCAATCAAGATGATTATCCTAAGGGCTACTGCCTTTATCTGTTCAACATTAATCTCTCATAAATTCAATGTTTGTAATAATGTGTTGCATCGGGTTATGCAGGGGCTGCTACTGTGAGTAACATGATAATTCTTTCTGGTGGAGGTTCAAAAGTCTGGTTGGATTTCTTTAGAAGTTTATGAGAGGTATACCTTCAAACCTGGATCAAAATAGCTTTCTGGATATGAACACAAGAAACCTGATTGTATTTGATGATCTGATGAGTGATACTAACAAAGATGAAAGAATCACAGATTTATTCACCAAAGGAAGCCACCATCATAACTTAAGTGTTATCATGCTCATGCAAAATTTCTACAAGCTACATGCTGTGACCATACGCAAAAATTGTCAGTATTTAATTTTAGGCACCATGCATATGGATTGAGTCAATGCATATTCCCAGACAAGCTAAAGTGTATGATGGACATGTACAAAGAAGCCACCTCAAAACCATACCGATTCCTGCTGATTGATTTGAAACTTTCACTGACAACACCCGATCATGAACAACTGAGAAGAAATACTACGTCACAAACATCTCCACAAAAGCGTAGATCTTATCAGCAGAACACTTGAAATCCCTTATGTCTATATCTAGTGTTTCAGCAAATGATAATGATGATGAAGAGGATGACGTGAAACATCAACAACCTGTGACAAATAACGACACACTGCTGTGCATGAAATGGCTACAAAGTCTTTATGGCAAGCCAAGTCAAGATCCTCCACAAAGAAAAGAATTTCTGAAAAGCATAGCCCATTGCAGTGATACTGATAAACAGTTCATTCAGAATAACAAAGCATTAGCTAATTTACGTGTGTATGAGTGGAATGGCGCGAGCCTGACCATCAAATACCTTGCCTCGTGTGTCCACAGACAAGAGTTGTCTTTGAGCTTATTGCATGTGTGCATTACAGGACGGTTGATACTTATTTAACCCCAAACACAATGGGCTGGTGGGCTACATGCAAACAACATGAAACATTGTGGGAGCCTCACTACTCCAAAAAGATGATTGAAATATTCGTGAATTGCCCAACTTGTAAGAAAAAGCATCTGTTGGTAAAGTGAAAAATAGCACGAAAAAGATATAGACTGAAAGTTATAAGTAACAGTTAAAAAAAATTATAAGTAGCAGGCCAGCTCGTTATGCTGTAAGAAAATGGACTTCATGTACTGCTGAGCAGTGAAGAGACAGTCAACTCTTATACCCTGGGATCCATGGAAATAATTTCTGTGTACAGTTACCACAGGAATTAAATTTATCGGGATATTGGGACGCTGCTGTGAGTCATATTCATATTGACCAAGCAAAAGGACAACAAGTCAACTGTTGCTGGTGTGTTGTGACATTGTCGACTATACTATCGTCAGCAACAGTTTAAAACAAATATTTTAAAGAATATCACCATCAGATAAACATTTTGTCACAGAACAGTTCACCTCTGTTGTGTAGAATCCCTTTTGACAATTACATATTTTTATATCAGACACTAAGGGTCAGCCTTCAAATATTCTTCATCATGATGTAGCATTAAATTTTCGGTCTTCTCCATTATAAGGATAAAGAACAATATACCTGGGTTTGGAGCCTTCAATCAAACATGGCAGCTTTTTGTCAATAAAAGGGAGGAAACACATTCAAGAGAAGCATCAACTGATTACCAGCTATATCTCCTGTCATTGCACAGGACCTCCAGATAAAAGCCAAGCTACAAAAGACAAATTAGAATAACAGCAAGAAATTTAAACCATTTCAAAATTTCGGTGATCTTGGCTTTTCTGTGTAATCATATAAAAATAGAAGTGATTATTTGAAAGCAGAAGCACTTGTTTATTTGCTTGTTTGTCTATTGATAGGGTACTTACTCTTTTTCTAAAACAACACTAACACACACAGGCAAGGATATTTAATGCCATGTACAAAAGAGACCAGAGATTTGAAGTAAGTAATAGAAAAGATAAAAAGAGAAGGGACCATCTTTATCCCTTCTGTCGATATACCATGCCACTGCAAGCACACACAGTCCCTCAGATAATTAATCCCTGAGGTCAAAGTGCACTGACCCAGTCAGTCCAAGATAACAAGCTTATTTTTAAACAAACCCATGTGGCCACATAAACCTGACACTGTAATTGCCTCTGCTGTCATCAGTGAAACTAGTTTGGAGCTAATCTATAAGGCTATTTTTTATGCAGCTTAAATTTATCACAGTAATTTTTTCATAATTGTTATCAAGACATAGTAAACGTTATAATTTCCAGCTTTAACCAGTTATGAGCTCTCACCTGTGGGGCTATCTATATTTAAATCCCTCTGATATATTTTCAGACCCAGGTGATTAACTTTTGATTATGTCATAATCCCCTGTGAAATATGGCACAAAACAGCCATCTATAGTAGTCCTATGGAAGGATCTAACATGATAAATGCAGAGAACAGTATTCTGATCATTGCGACCATGTTTTTTGGGGGTTTTTTGTAAGTGCCGTAAGTTTTCTTTTACATCTGGAGCACCATGAAACGTGTAAGGCATCACTATAAATTGTACACTGCATAGGTGGTGCATACTTGCATGCGATTGTGGGAGTAATTTATGCCCTTCTATCATCGTGGGAGTAAGGTATGCTTATATACTGTGGTGGGAGCATTTTATGCCTATATATCATTGTGGGAGTAACGTACATCTATCATTGAGGGGGTAATGTATACCTTCATATCATCGTGGGAGCTATGTATGCCCATATGTCACCATGATTCAGGAGGCAGAACTCTTTTATGTGGCATATGAGAATACCATACAAATATTTTACCTCCTGCAACCTCAGCAACCAGGGATATTAATTAGCATATATTTACGTGATGACATTGCTACTGCTTTGAGACAATTACATTTACAGTAAATCCATGTGCATTGGAAAGAGTATTTACAGGTTCAGTGCCTTCGTATACAGGCATTGAACCTGTAAATACTATTTTGAAAATTGATGCTTCTGTGCGAAAACTTATGCTTATGCAGTAGACGGTGTACCTTAGTAACTGTCAGTTACTAAACATGCCCTCTCAGCAGCAGTCTATTAGTTGTGGAATAGTTTACTGATAAGTGTCAGAGACGACCTATCTGCAATTCTGTAGCGTTACTTTTTAAACCTGATTTAGAGAGCATAATCAAATTATATTGCATATATTTGTATTTTATCTTGGTCCAGATATTATTAGGAACGCGACTATGTCAATAGTTGCACCATGGAAAACTCATATGGGCTAAGAAATTGGACTAAAAGTGGACTATTATATCAACTGTAAGTTTTTCAAGGACAATAGATCCCTGCATCCATGCAAAAAGCACTAAAAGCTGGGTGTATGATTGTGTAAATTCAATAAATCATTGCTTTTTATCTTATTGTGTTTTGCTCATGAAATTCATTTCTATAGCTATAGAAAGTGGCATTTGTCTTTAGTATCGTGCATGTTGCATATATACATATACATTTGCATATTACACACACACACATACATGCATACATACATACATACATATATATGTATATATATATATATATATATATATATATATATATATATATATATATATATATATATATATATATATATATATATATATATACCATTTATTGAACCCAAGGGAAGACTAAAAGTACATTGAGATGGATATATTCTACCCACATCATAATGCAAATCACGCGTCACGTTATTGCATTAAAGACATAAATCAAATGTTAATGAACACAAATGCACATTTTAAATAGCACAAAAGCATGACATACAATGAATCAACAAACCCAGGCAAAATTATAGGAACCAACAAATACAACAGTGTAGAATTAAATGACTAAAACTCCATCAGCTGGGCACTTTAATATGCAATACGCTTCAACAAACACACCTTGGGCAAAAAGTTTGACCAGCTGGTGCTGATCCAGCTTTACTCCTTGTAATGTAATCAGGCTAATATAAGAGTTAAAGTATTAATGAAACCATCTGTCTCACCTAAAGTAAGGTTCCTGGCAAGTTTCAAGTAGCTGAGTATTACTTGCACAGGAGATAATAGTTTGAGACAGATCAAACATCTATGAGCAATCTTCCAGGTGCTATGCTAGTTACGATAATTATTTAAAGGAACCTTAGCCAAATTATTCCATATGAAAAGGGTACTGATGTCACTCTACCAGCCAAGAAGGTGATGCCACAAATAACACAGTATCTAATGTTGGAGACATAGAGTGCTTTCAATGAAGAAGACTGATACATCCTTTTACTTATACCATACACATGCTTAATATTGGAAATATGTCCTAACTCTTAATTCCACAAGGTTTCGCTTTATAAAAGGAATACTGCTCAGCAACCCAACTCGGTTCCATGGATAAACTTTCTTTTACACAAGAATTCACACCCAAAAGGGACATGCCAGCCCTGGCCAGGTTGTACACAGCTCTCAGTGGTATGATATTGTTAAGGTATACTTGCTTAACTGAAAGCTCTGCATGGACCTTCAGTGGACTCTGGACACTGGAGTTCTGTTCCAGGAAATTCCTGGTTTTATGTCGAAGTTTTATAGCAACATTGACCTTTTCCTGGGACCTTTGTCTCAACAATAAGGCATGCTTGCCAACATGCTAAATCCACTGTTTATAGCAAACTGAAGCATAATATTTCATGATTCAAATAAAATTGCCTTGCATAGCATTGGCTGTAAAAAATGCTGCATTTTTCTGAAAAAGTTCTTTACTTGAGGTAGTGATTCACCATATATCTCCTATGACTATTTTGAGCAAATACGAATTCGATAAAAAATCGACGATTCAAATTCAATTGCAATATTACAAATTTACAGCAACAGGGTGCTACATGAAAAATCACAATGTGGCAGATGCATTATCAAATGTACCCTTCAGTAGCCCCACTCAGGAGGAAGAAATAGCTGAGATGGAAGTAGAATTCCATCTTCGTGCACTTGTGTCAAAAAAAAAAATCGGCATGAAGCTCAACTAAGACCATACGACCACAGTGCACCCTTAAAGCACGTGTAGATTGGTGTATAGTCAGCACATGCACAACCCACCCAGGAGACTGATTCATAAACTGTAACAAATCACAAAATGCCCTTAGATGGTTAAAATTCAACCTTGACTTGAATTTCTGATTGCCATCCCACTACAAACGTTGGGCTTATGTATTCTTACACATCCAGAACATTGATGCTGTTTGTCCTTTTTACCAAAACTAACTTGTAAAATTATAAACAATTTTACAAAAGTTGGAAAGAGGTGGTGTGGTATTGTTAAGATATACATGTTTATCTACAAGCTCTCATTGGACTTTCATCATCACGGCAATTGAAAGTCAGTAACTCAAGTCTTAGTGCTGTAGAATTCATATATCACACTTGGTCAATGTGGCATCTTTGCAAATTTCAAGCGAAAGATGACATCTGCACACCCACCAAGTCTTCTAATCACAGTCTCTGCTTCATGCCACTTATTATCAAATTCTGTTTGAACTAGCTCACATCTTGGGTTGTGTGCCAGTGAAGGCTCATTGCGCAGTTTACCAAGTCGCATAATATCTGCTGCTTGCGAAGTGTCACACACATCAACTGGTCTGTCCCATCCCCCCATAGGGGGCTCAAAACCAGGTAGCAATTTGCTGAACATCTTGATTAGTACTGATGTATCCAGATCCCCCAATTGCAGATGCCCATTACCTGGTAGAAGTATGTTCTTCATCCATTTCATTGGTCCTTTAAACTGCTGACATATGGTGTTTTTGTTTTCCTGGGCCCAAACATGTATATCTTTGCCAGATATATTGTTTTCAAAGATTTTCCGCAGCAGCTCTGAGCCATAAGCAATAAGTTTTGCATACCGTAAGTAATTCACATCAGCTTGCCCATATTGCTCGGTAAATTTTTCCAATACTACAAGCAAGCAAATAAAGCATTTAGTCACATAAAACATATATTGTTGAAAGAAATTTTCCAGAAAATAACAGTTTAAAGAGACGTCTTATCAATGAGGAAGATTATTGTGAGAAATTTGCAAACCACCCACAAATTGATATAAGTACATCCCAAATAAATGAGTGTTTGCACATAGTGTTATGGTAAATTACAGACTAGACAATAAAGGTCTAAAATACTCTCGTGTATAGAACAATTTCTTATAATTTTTAAGTGTAAACATTGATACTGTTTCAACAACTATACATCTGGCCCTTAATTTACCTCAGCGCATATTTTATAGGCTGCATGATTGAGACATTTTGCAGAATGTTGCATTTAATTTGTTCAAAGAAAAACTGCAAAATACGGATCGTATTGTATGCATCTTACCAATGTATCTGCTGCTTGAACTGTATACTGTAATCTTGTAATTTACATGTGGCTTGCAGCTACATTTTAGAAATGTCCTTACAACAAAGTGCTGTGAGTCCTGTGCTCCACTGGCCTTAAGTGCACAGACTGAAGTGGTCCAGTGAATTTTAGAATAATATCAAGGTCATTTTTGTTTAAGGCCATCATCACTGTTGCTGACATAAACATATCCCCTTACCGATTTTTCCGAAACTTGATAATCTGTTACAAATCAGAAAATGACAGCACCATCAAACAAATTTCGTGACGATCGAGTCAGCATATGTTCCCAATAAGTGTAAAGAGGATCAAACTTACACTCTGGAAGAAGAATTCAAGAAAAGTGAAAACATATAACACTTCTTTAGAAATAAAAAATAATCGCAACACCAACTGTTGAGCAAAGTAAAGTCTAGAGGTTTGCAGTCGTGCCTCTGTGCAATTTCAGAGCAGTAGACTTGGAGGTTTCGGGGAAGAAGATTTAATGTTGCCAAAAATTGAACCAAAACCATCATAAAAAATCCAAAAACAAAAGTCACTAGAGCTTTGTGATTTGGGCCATTGGTAAGGCCACCCAAGGTACATCCCAAGCTTGAAGTAAATCAGGTTGACAGTTGTGAAGAAAAAGTAAAAAATGTGGTCAATCCTTAATCAAAACCTCAATTTACCTGCATTTAATGACTGGGGATGCATTAACCAAAATTTACCCAAATTGAAAAACTCTTTAAAAATCAGAGATGCGGAACACCATCACCTAGTGAACAGCTTAATTTGACCCTTTCACAAGCTACATTCCCATCAAGTTTCAGTAGAATCTGTGAAGTGATGATTTTGGAATGAGAGTTGATAATAGTTTTAACAACGAAAAAATCGTTAAAAAGGGCGAAATTTGCAGCGCCGCCCTGATGACCATATGAAGGTTTTGATGTCCCCAGCAGTGGCCTGATGCAATACCGAAGTAGTTGACTTGGTGATGTCAGAGATTATTTTTCAAATTTTGCCAAAAAATGAGAAAAACAAGTTTAGAAAAAATACCGAAATACATTTGAACTAACTTGGCAGCGACCAACCCAAGGTACACCTGCATCAAGTTTGAAGAAAATATGGCCTGTTGTTTGGGGTAAGAAGTCGAAAATGTGAACGGACAGATGAATGCGTCAGCACCCTTCATATATGCTCTGTTGACAGATAAGTCAGCAGAGCCAACAATGGGAGATTCTACAGAATTTTTTTTTATTAATAAACAGAATATACATGTAAATTACGATATCTAATTTTCAGTACTGCAGCATTATTTCTTCAAAGAGTAAAACTTTCTGGTGCATGGCCCACTTAGACTATTATCCATAGTTTCAAGACAGGCACTGTCCATAAGTACATCTGGTGGACACTACTTATGTTTTGCCAGTGATTAACTGCTGATTTGGTTTAAATGTAGTGGCGTTCTAAACAATTCATAAATAACTGCAATTGATAATAAGGGACGAAAGTGTTGGGAGATTTTGCCAAGCTTATGTTACAACTCCATCAACTGTTGTCACTGCACATGTTCATGTGATAGATAATAGTGGCCCTCGAGTAACTGGCTAAGTTGCTTAAATGCACGACCATGGTATCGGGAACCAATTATATATATATATATATATATATATATATATATATATATATATATATATATATATATATATATATATATATATATATATATATATATATATATATGAAGGTCTTTGCGGTGTTTACATTTCGAGAGCAGCGGAGTTCACCTACAAGCTCTTTGGACAGTCATGCAAAGATGCGTCAGGACAATCTGGTTTTGTTGCTAGGCAAATAGCCGCAGAGTACCTCAAACCTTGATCATTATATTAATTTAGATATGCACAGACTTTGTTGTGATACTCTATTAATTCAGATACACACAGGCTTTGTTGTGGTATAACTGCTTGTACTAACAGGAATCTTTTTATTCTTTTCTCTGAAAATATGAGGATACTATTACTTTGCTACTTGAAAGATTCTCTTTACGAGGACTTTCAACCTGGGATTATAATATTAATTCATATATGTACTTGTGTTGTGAGAAGCACTGAAAGAGTTCAACATTGAAGCAGGTAACAAAGGTAACAAGCAGAGAGGTCTACTAACATGCCCTTGTTTTTAACATGAAAAAGAGTTATGGCCTATATTTAACAACATCAACATGTATAATATATTATCATGAATATTTTATTTGTATTTGCACAAAGAAATGTTCCGTTGTTATATGCATCAGAATTAGTGCAGAAAACCCATATTCAAATTTGCATAAACAATACGTACTTCTGAATGCCCAGTTCTGTATCGTAAAACAGGCATGAATGAAGCTTAAGCACTTTAAATGCAATTTTGGAAAGTTTGCATTTATTTGATTGCTCCTTATTCTAGAGGGGAAACATGTTGTCATTTTCGTCTCAAAATGTACGAGTCCTTATTCTGATAGAACTGAAAAAGATAACTGTAACCTCTGAAGATAATCATGGTTGTCAATTGCCCCATGCGCCCAAAGTATACACACAAGGCAGCTGCAACAAATGATTAAAGCCCACACGAATATATCTCCACCACTGCCTGTTGGACTTTAACTAACTGAATTTTAATGCACGTATATCTGCATGCAAGGCTTTACATTTTTAATTGGTCCATACTTGCTATTCTTGTCTATTTAATTACTTCCTTAGGAATGATATAGGCACTTAGCCAAGCTTCACAGGCACCCTCTGGGCACAGAACATCCACAGTACGCCCAAATTGTCTCACTACCCAAATGGTTAATCCGGTTAAAGTTTAAAAAGCATTAGTCTCTCTCTCTCTCTCTCTCTCTCTCTCTCTCTCTCTCTCTCTCTCTCTCTCTCTCTCTCTCTCTCTCTCTCTCTCTCTCTCTCTCTCTCTCTCTCTCTCTCTCTCTCTCTCTCTCCCTCCCTCCCTCTCTCTCTCTCTCTCTCTCTCTCTCTCTCTCTCTCTCTCTCTCTCTCTCTCCCCACATATAAAAAGATTTATACATATGAAAAAAGATTTACACATGTGAAAGATTACACATATGGACAATAAATTTTTCATTTCACATTTGTGCAAAACAATTTTATATATGTGAAATAAATGATTATTTTACTATGTGAAACAGACTTTCCCATATGCAAAATTTGTTTTACATATATGAAAAAAAGGTTTTCACATAAATACAATCTTTATTTCACATGCCTGTAAAACTATTTCATATATGTGTTAAGGAATTTCACATATGTGAAATTAAAGTAAATATTTCACACATGTGAATAAGATTTTTACAAATATAAAATAGTTTTTCACATCGGCATAATTTTGAATAAATGCTAAAATGGCTTGTCATAGATATTCAGCTACAGGAAAATAAGATTAGCAGAGCAGACCTGAGATGACCAGGATTGAACTGAACTTTTTGGCGCTATTATCGTATGGGTATCACTGATACAGACACTTTGGCTTAGTACTGTGGCTTTATGCAGATGTGCAGCTTAAACAAAATACAACTGTATGTGTGTCACGTTTCAAAAATAAGGCAAAGGGATAAATATTTTACAAACCAAACCTAAATAGATGTACAGCCCTGTCACCCACATAATCAACCCAGTGACCTATTGACCTACTTTTATAACATGAATGTATTTTAGTCTTGAGTATTGTGTCGGAAGTTTCATGTGACATAATCAAAGCACAGGGGAGTTGTAACGCAGAAATGAAGGATTTAGGTATCACCCTGATACCAATGCCACTGATAGTATCATGTAATTGAAGCATGTAACAGAAATACTTCACCGTGAATATACAAGTCTTTCATCATGTTTACCTCTTTGTAAGATTTCTCAACTAGAACTGATGAAAAGCAAAAATTACCCTTTCTTGGTGGATATATGTGGTCCGCAGGAATCATGATTTCATCCTCTTCATTTCCACACATCAACTTTTCATTTGGAAAGCTGCTGTCAACCTGTGTCATTTCAAATAGGTATGGCTTCTTTAGTCTTCTTTTCATGCAACTTGGACAAATGACGTACATGTCACATATGACACCATGCCACAGTTCCAATACTTTATTGACATCACGCTGTATGGGCAGTGCAACTTGCCATATGCCAGTAAGATCACATCCTCGGAAACAGATGATAATACTCTCATGATCATCATCCTGTTGCAATTCCAAAAGGAATTCCTGGTTCTCAATTTTTCCATAAACACCGGTCTTCCAGTCTTTACTGAACGACAATGTCTGTGTAATCTGACGCCCAGAGATTCAAAGAAACCTGGCGGTGACCACTTGGCAAACACCAATTTCAATACTACTTGTTTTGTCCCCATGGGTTGGATCCCAGTCCATTGAAGTACATTTGGTCTCTTATCTGGTAGATACCATGGAATTTGGATTGCAAATTCAGCAGTATGACAAAGGTGTGTTCCATGCGAAACATGCGCGAGGTCAAATCGAACCAACAGCTTTATAATCATATCCAAAGATCTTTCCTTGGATTCGTCATTTGGTAGAACATCTTTCAGGATACACAGGAGCAAATCTCTTTTGATCATCCCTTTTGATTTCAATGCTCTTTTTCTGCACTGAAGACTTTCATTTGAAAATTGATAAAATCTGGAATCCCTATTGGTTAGCTGACTTTCTAAATCATGGGAAATAATAGCTTTCAGGATGCTTATCAGTTCATGTGGTTGATGGAATACTATGTGTTTCAATACATCGTCATCTTTGTCCCAGACAATGTATCCTGAGAGATGTAGATACTCTATGGCTTGCTTCAAATTATCTTGATCAATCAGATCAACCTTTGCGCCAATATCGGTAACCTGATCCCAAGTGAGCCACGTTTTATGTTCTTCAGCTTCTGCATTGGCTAAACTTGACTGTAGCTGAAACCATGGTAATGGTAGGATCTGCTCTGGAAACGATTCATTGTCAGCAAGGAAACTGCAAATTGCATCCCATACTTTCTGTACACCTTCACATGTCTTAGAACTGATAGGGTAAATGATGTCTGAAATGGTGGGCCTTTGGTCAAGTAGATGCTGCAAGGCTGTTTTTTTCCTGCCAGTAAATTGTTCAATTTTAGCCTTGATTTGCGATCGTACAATGCTTTCCTCATGCATTACTCTTTGGGCAACAGAAGCTAACTTTGAATCTAGACCACACCAAACTTTATCTGCATGTGTTGCAATTAAAAATATTCTAGCTTTTGGTATTTTCGATGCTATCCATTCCACCCAGTTAGAAATAAGTGATTTGTGTCTGGCTTTTGTGTAGATGGATACGTCAAACAGGACAAGAAACACACTTTGTAGTGTCCAGAAAAGTGCTGTAGTTGCATTATAGCTTTCCTGTCCCCCAAAGTCATTTATACGGATTTTTAGAGGGAAAAGGCGTTGATTTCCCTGATATTTTGTCAATGTATGTCGTTGGAGAACGTGGGTTCGGTCTCTTTGTTGAGTCAATGTGCTTCTGTTTGTTAGGAGACACCCAACAAAGCTACTTTTACCAGCCAGGGTGTTTCCAAGGACCATGAGATTCCGTCTTTTATTTGGAATGCCGCCATATTTCTGCAACGCTTTGAGATAGGCCACAATGCTGTTTACCCCCAGGTTTACAGTTACCCATGGAATATTCAGGGGTTTTCAGCAATAGTCAGCCTCTCAAGGTTCTGCAAATGTATGAACTCACAAGGCAAGCCAATTAGTTCATTCTTATGTAGTTTCATTTCCCAAAGTTGGTTACATGCACTAATTGTCTTTGGTAGTTCTCTGATACGATTATTACTTACATCCAGTATCTTGAGCATATGCAGGTTTCCAATTGCATGTGGAAGTGTTTTTAATCGGTTTGAGTGGATATCTAGTAGTTCTAAAGACACACATTGCCCGATAGATGGTGTCATCCCAAGAAGTCTATTGTTACTTGCATTCAGAATTTTCATATTTTGAAGTTTACCGATTTCTTCCGGCAGTGTTGTCACACTGTTTGCACTGACATTCAAATGTTCCAGTCCCACACACTCACCTATTGCTGGGGGCAATTCGCACAGCCTGTTCTCACTAACGTCTAATATCCGTAAACTGCGAAGATATTTTATCTCTTGGGGCAGAGCTTTGAGCCTGTTGAAGGTAATATCCAGCTGTTCCAGTGCAACATAATTACCAACGGAAGCTGGCAAATTGGTGAGATTGTTGCATTGTAGATTGAGTCGTTTCAACTCTCCCAGCTTTCCCAGATGGTTTGGATAATGGTTCAATTGGTTGTAACTGACATCAAACATTTGCAGCCGTACACATTTACCAATGGCAGTGGTCAGTTCGTGAAGTTTGTTTCCACTCAAACATAAAGTCTGTAAGCTTATTAAGTTACCAATTTCATCTGGAAGAGTAGTCAGCTCATTGTACCCTACGTTCAAGTGTCTCATTGAAATACACTCCCCGATGTTTGGTGGTAGATCACAAAGATAGTTATCACTTGCATCCAGTGTGTTTAAACTGAATAGCTTACCAATTTGTGGCGGTAGGCTCCCAAGTGAATTTATGCTGACATCAATAATAACGTACATGCACCAACACATGGTCCTATATTTTCCAGTTTGTTTTGACTAATATATAATTTTTTCAATCTGCAAAGATCTCCTAATTCTTGAGGGATTTCTTCAGAGCAATGAAGCGAGCATCCAGCTCATGTAGGTTTGCACAATAATGTAGACTGACTGGCCATTTCCTGTGATAAGGAACACAATATTCTCTTAAACCCTCAAGCTCTTTCCTTTCACTCAGAGTGAGATGTTTTTTATAAAGTAAAGTATTCATAATTGTCATTCACCATCTGAAACATTCTGCAAAGCAAGAAAAACAAATCATTAAGGCATTTATCAATTAACTACATTATTAGACGAATATGCCCAAATGTTTAAAATATATGTGAATCCCTGTTGCAAGCATTTGTTTTGTGCAGTTTCGCTGCAAAAGGTTATGGATAAATAGCCATTTTTCATAATCTAATGTAAAACTTTCGCAGCATTCGTGTTGCCTTTCTATTTGCAGCAATATAATTCATACAAGACCGATTTGCCATTCTTTTTCACAGATTAATAACAAAAGGAAATGTGAGAATACTGATGTTTTGTTGTTTTTTTTTTTTTTGAGACAATTATATGTAAATCATCAGCAGCCAGATCATGTTATAAATGTCTTGTGCACCAACGTAGATATGAGCCTCAGATTTGAAGCACCAGCACTAAAGCCAATAGACGACAGGACACATGAAAAAATGTACAAGCAGTAACTGCCATACAAGTGTAAAATCAAACAGGCACGACAGGGTTGGCATTTGTGTCACGTCGTTGAGATCACTGACCATCATATTGATGAAAAAAGAAAAGAAAGAAAGAAAAGAAAAGAAAGCATTTAATATGAAGGTCTCAGGCCAGTAGCCTTTGCTACTTTTGGTCCCGTTATAAAAACTATATGTGCTGATTGATGTTAACATTGAAACATTAAAGGAGAGCCATGATTGATGGACCATAACTATAAATGTTAAAACACGTTTTAATTGTGAACAAAAAGGTAACGTCACTAAAGGGAAAAAATCCAAACGGCAGGAAATATTGGCTTTGGCTCCTGTTAATTGTAAAGTTTGGTCGAAACCTGCAATCATGGTGACATGTGTAAAAAATCACACACACACACACAAATATATATATATATATATATATATATATATATATATATATATATATATATATATATATATATATATATATTCATATAACATATATGTATATATATATATATTCATATAACATATATGTATATGTATATTATATATATATATATATATATATATATATATATATATATATATATATATATATATATATATATATATATATATATATATATATATATATATACTGGAATTCCTTGATCTAACATTGTTGCCACAAAACGATCCGTGAGCAGAATGCCAAAAAATGATAATGTTACATGCTCCCAACTGGAGAAATGGCCAGCAACTTAATGTAGCATGTATACTTCAGATGCAAATGAACTGATACAGAGTAATTGGTTACAGGTCCACGACCTGACGTATACTTTGCCAAGCTGAGAAGACTCGATCATCTCTATCATAAGCAACACACCCCCACATAAAGAACATAAAGACTAATCTTTATCATAGGCCACATTACCATACATGAAGACTAATCTCTATCACCGGGCACATACCTATACATAAAAATTGATCTCTGTCATAGGCCACATCCCCACACATAAAGACTGATCTCTGTCATAGGCCACATCCCCGCACATAAAGACTGATCTCTATCATAGGCAGCATATCTACACATAAAGACTTGTTACTATCATGCGCCACACTTTCACATAATGACTGATCGCTATCCTAGGCCACATACCCGAACAGTGTGCTATTTATGAGCTGTATATGTGCAATCGCGTTACTCTTTGATAAGAATCAGGATGCCCTTTATGACACTAATAACGCCCATGCTTATGGCATAGAGTCAGCATAATCTATGCCTATGTGCACTTTGGGCCAAAAGTTCTGGAGTTTTTTTGAATAA
The DNA here is from genome assembly GCA_964020975.1 of Hermodice carunculata. Classification (NCBI taxonomy): domain Eukaryota; kingdom Metazoa; phylum Annelida; class Polychaeta; order Eunicida; family Amphinomidae; genus Hermodice; species Hermodice carunculata. The sequence goes on from OZ026626.1 coordinate 34,629,910, forward strand.
AATGTGATGGCGTGGGACGTGAATCATTTCATAGAAACCGAAATTTAAAATATTACAAACTATCATACGGCTACATTTTACACTTTATGGCTGCGTTCAAGCTGATATTTTTAAATATGAAGTTGAGCAAATGTTTGGTGAAATCAGAAGCGATGACTCACCCTATTTTCCAATGTGTAAGAATCCCGGGAACGAACACTTTTCTGCCGGGTATTCACTTTTCGTCACCCCTCTCAGAATAGCCTGCTGCTTTAAATAACACAACCAGCAGTTGTTACCGGACCCGGAACTTGAACAACTTGCGTATACTCTGATTTCATTTAATTTCACTGAGTTTACTTTTCGCTTATTTCGCTGATGCTTCAAAGCCGCAAAAGTGAGATCCCAGTTAAAAAGATTTTTTTAACACCGTATGGCTAGGATTTTGTTTTAAGTAGTAAATTTTAAGTCGCAGTGAAAGGTCCAAAATTCAAAAATCCGACAAAATTAAATGTCCTTGAAAATAAACGTCTTCACAGTTATTGGTGACTCTTCCAAATAAGAACGAGATACCCGAGGTGACCCTTTGCATCCGCTCCTGTGCTCGCTGCGCAACACCCTGGCTACACGAAGAATGCGAGACGTAGACCGTGGCTACAGCACTAGCCTATTTTTTAGATTTGTAGCTAAGTGCAGGATGCCCGGTTAGATATTGTTAATTTTATTCAGCTGTTTACATGCTTGCTTCACAGGAACTGAACAATTACATATAATTACGAAGTAATATACAGTAGGTCATTTTCGTCAGCTGCACTCTAACTTTCTAGTTGCAAATAAAACATATAATTGCAATATAGACATTTTATAATGTCACGAAATTGTGCCAAATTATTTTCACTATTGCAGCTGTTGTAATTATTATTGTTGTTGTTATTATTATTATTATTATTATTATTATTATTATTATTATTATTATTATTATTATTATTATTATTATTATTATTATTATTATTATTATTATTATTATTATTGCAATACAGACATTTTACAATGTCAAAACCTATACCAACTAATATTTATTATAGCAGCTGTTATTATAATTATCATCATCATCATCATCATTATTGCAATACAGACATTTTACAATGTCACGAAATAATATATTATGATCATCATCGTCATTCATATTTATATTATAAGAATCATTCTATAGACTACCTAATAAACGGAATGTCGTTAAAGTATATTTTTTCGTGTATTTTAATGTGTGGCAAACCAAATGAGTTCCCACTTGAGATAAGAAACTAACTTTAAGAAAATATTTTGCCCCTTGGGATTTTAGCTACCTGTATTTAAAGTATTGGAACTAGGTGCAGGTATGAAACTTATTTTCGTCGCAACCTGGGTGCCTACAGATACAAAATACTTGAAAAGTATCAAAAGTTACCATGAACAAGAACAAGAACAACAAATTACAATGAAATAAAACACGCATAGTTATATTACTATATAAGGCATATATATATAGTAAAGGCCGAAATAGTATCACTTTCTTACCGGTCGATCATTGAGACGGTTCCTGCAATTTCCCGTATCATTTGGTGTCTCATATTTCTGTCCTTATATTCTTTCATGTTGGTGTCCCACAGAGACTGCGGTGTCTGTAGATGTAGCAAATATTGATTTGCTGTGTTTTGAAAAAGATGCTGCCGAGTGATTTTTATTGCAGCGGCCTCTAGTGGCCATACATGAAGGGATTGAGACAGGGTGGATAACACTGTGACGTCCCCTAATTTGGAATCACAAAGGCGTGCGGCTCAATAAAGGTGCGACCGGATTGACAAGTGGCACTCTCCTTGTTGGGCGGTGGAACAGAACAGTGGAACTTTGGAGTATGGTCTAGCGGTCACAGCGGGCTTCGGATCTTTTAGCCAGCGTGTTGAAAAGGGTAAGTGTATCTTCTGACTTTCTATGGAAAAGTTACTCATGTTGAAATGAGTTAGGATATACTTACCTGATTCAACCATGGTTGGGGATCTGGAAAATCCAAATTTTCACTGTACGTGTTCACGTGGCATGTTTAGCTAGGCGTTAATAAATATTGGGTGATCCTGGTCATGGTCCCGAGCCAAAGGCCAATTTGATTAAATATGTAGGGTAAATATTAGGGAAGAGTTCAAGTAAAAATAAACAGAACTAAAATACGTTCGTGGTTTCTAGGAGAAATTTAGCAGCGGTTACAAATTTCATGTTATAAATACCTCGTGGCGGGCCGGTAAGTTGGCTTCCGTAGTACACGTGGTTTGGTCATTTTTCTAAAATAATGGGTCGTCAAAGATGAATAATTATTAAGGGCATATGGACGTCCTATTATGGAGCAAGGATAAGTGATTTTCGTGACAGTCGAAATAAATATAACAATGTCTGTTATGAAGACTGAATAACGGAGATTGTCTTTAGCTGGCTAGGATTATGGTCAAGTTTTGCGCTGGTTAGTGAGTCTTTGCAGACGTTTCGTAATTATTACCGGCCAGAATGAAGAGGTGTGAACCACGAGGGTAAACTTGTCTTGTTCTGGAGGTTCTTGTTGGAGTCTTGTAGACTAGGGATTTGAAACGTAATTGATTAGCGCAAAACATTGATTTAACATGAATTCCCATTTTGAAACAAAGACGAGAGAAAATAATTGGGAGAAGATATTTCTTGGAATCGGTATATGCTGATTAAAAATGGATATCAGAACCATTTTCCATGAAAGAAAATTCTATTTTTTCTGCTCGGGAACACTGTAAGCAGTTCTGTAATTTGATCTCGTTAAGTCCTAAAAATGGTGTTGTAAGAACGAGTTTCTGGTCATGGAACTGAAATATATATATTTATAGGAGAGTAAACTAAATACTGGTGAGCAAATTGGGAATATATTCCAAATTTCCATTCTGTAGGCATGGTTGAAAAAAAATTACAATACTAATCTTGGAGAAATATTTGGGTGGTGTGCCCTCTAGTGGCAAAACCAAGAAATACAGGTTATTCTGAATATGTATATGGTTATTATTGAAAGGTTAAAATGCATTGGTTAAAGTCGAGAAAGACATTAAAAGTGGTGAAACCAATAGGTTTCTTCCATTTTTGATGTGGAGTTATAGTCATACTGGTAATAGAAGTCTTGGGGTTAAATAGAGAAATTTGAAACAAGATCAAGGGTTAAACCTGGTAGAACAGGTTTTCCTGTTCATTATATATGCAAATTCTTTATGCTCTACCTGAAGATTTAACCCCATTCCTATTTTCACTATAGTAAGAACTAGGCAGGGAAAACTGAACACATAAATTATGTTAATGAGGTAAAAATTTGTCTGATAAGACTTCAGTTGAAGTTTCATTAATTTTATAGAATTATGTTACAAAGAATACTTGTGTCATGGAAATCATAATAAGTTATGATATTTCAAAAGCATTCCATAGAGATTATGTACTTTTATTTTATGTTGACCTTAAATATCACAATATTGAAGTTCATTTTTTTTGAGTTGTTTTGAATGTTGACTCTTTTCACTTCCAGAATATATTTAATATGGATGGTCCTATTGGAAAAACAGATAGCTGGATTTCTGATAGTAGATTTTCCATTTTTATACCATGAATGGTCCTATTAGGAAGACAGGAGACTGAATTTCTGATAGTTGATTTTTCAGGAAATGGTATACATAAATTATTATAATTTACCGGAAGTTGACCTTCAAGGTCAAGGGTCATGGGAAGTGACATCAGAATTAGAGGTCAACTTTCATTCTTTTATTATTGGTCTTCATGAATTGATGATGTTGAAGCATTGGTCTTCATGAATTGATGATGTTGAAGCATTGGTCTTCATGAATTGATGATGTTGAAGCATTGGTCTTCATGAGTTGATTTTTGTGTTACATTGGTCTTCATGAATGGATAATGTTGAAACATTTTTATCTTCTTTTACATTGGAGTTCTGATTGAAGTTTTCCTTAAGGAACACACTTCCACAATGATTATAGCATGAAAATGTTCAGGCAATTTTTTACTCAGTATATACATATCAAATTTTCTCCAGGATTATCTTAGGGATAAGTTTAGGGTTTTTTTCTAAATTTGGGAAGATTTATTAAGTGGTTTGGACTTAAGAAATTAAATTGTGATTTAAGTTAAATACTTGATAGTTAACTCACCAGTTGAAGTTTTCGTATCACATAGTATTTAGTATCTTGCAAAATAAAACATTTTGCAATCCTGTAATATTTGACAAGGTAAATATGGTATAGCTTTCACTGCTGCATAAATTCTCCAGTTACTTTACGGAGTATCTAATTATAATAATATTGAATATTTATGAAATGACAAATGAATAAATTATCTATTTGTACATGGATAGAAACAATGAAAATTATATTTGAAAGATTATAAGAAGTCTGAGTGAAGAACTATCAAATCTTAGATGGAATTGATATATATTGATGTTATCAAAATTGTTTTGATGAACTCATAAATATTATAAACTGGGGCCATCTTGTTAAGGCTTAGGGTACTTGAAGAGGTATTTTTCTTTAAATATGGCCAATTTTATTCCAAATTTGTTAACCCTTGTGGGTTTTTCCTCTTAAAGTTTACCTAACCCTTTCAAGATAAATTATTCTTTGACAATTGATCTATGAAATTAGATCAGCATTTATTTTTGATTTATTCCGACTTGGAATATACTTAGAGAAATTATTTATTAAATTATTATATAAGAAATGAATATTTTTTTTTTATTATAATAGGGAAAGTCTCTGACTCTGGTTTTTGTTGAGTTGCAGTGCAAATACTTGAGCCACGGGGGTTAAGTCGGAAAGTCAAGGCCTATACTTCACCTTTCCTGAGTGGCCGACCTTTCCTGAAAATTGAATGTTTACATGCGGTGGTGAGAACTTGAACAGATCCAGGTTGTGCCAACTTTACACATCAGTATGAACATTCTTGTCTTTGGAATTCAATGGAGGTTGACAGTTATAGTTTTTTTTCCCCTTTCGACATTTAAGTAACTCAGGCTCATTTACAAAAGAAATTTTACGTTTGAACATTTTTGGATCGGTGAGATTGGAAATTATACTCAATACTTTGGATTCAGATTTTCATACAGAATTCAACATATCACTTCAGAACTGGGAAGCTTTAGTGAATAATAAATAGGTTAGAACTAATTTTATTCCAAATTAAATAATTAAATTTGGTTTTAATCTATTAAAATACTTTGGCCGATTAAATTTTTAGTAAATTAGGATTGGATCGTCGTTGGACCTTGGTACTCTGTAATGGCTTCACTCTTTAACATTCTTCATTGTGAGGGCAATGCTCATTCGTCATTGTCACCTTCAAGACAACATTGTAATTGGAAATTTAATTGTTTTAGTTTGTAAACTTATAGGTCTCCAGTAATAAATTTTATTTTTGTATACAACTTAAATCTTCTTGATTGTTCTTCCACTACGGGTCACTGACATCTAAGTTTAAAATCCTAGAGCCGGCAATAAGAATGTCCGCTTTAGGTTAATAGCCTCTTCAGTGAAATGTAATAAGTTAATATGGTGTCTCTGGAAAAAAAAATGAGGTTATTACAAATGGTGGCAGCGGTGGGATGTCATGTGACCTTGGAAGAACTTTAAATAAATTTTACTTTTGTGAGAAATTAAATAACTTTTAAAATCTTACATTGGCTTTGGTTCGGGACCCCTTTGGCTTGGGACCAGTATAGTACCAGGAGTTACCCAATATTATATTTGAGGAGTATTAGAAAAGGGAATTTAAAATATATTTGTGATAGTGATTGTTCATTGATTATTTTTCTTTGTCGTTATCTGGTTGGATGGCAGGCATACCGACTATGGAGGGGGGTGCTCTCGGGGCACCCCACAACCGTCTACCATCAGCCGCTCAACAGGGGGGTCCGGTTGGGGGGTTTCCCGGAGCATTCCCTTCACCTGGAGCACAAGGACTGTTGGTAGGTTTACAAGATCCTTTAATGCCACAGGGATATACTCCAGTGGGAGAAGGAGTTTTTGACCCATTGAGAACTCCCACGACTCCTCCCACTAACCCTCAAGGTTTGTATTGGCCAGACCCCACTGGGTTTGGGTTGGATAGACAAATACCAATATATGGAATGGTAACACCGGGGGGAGGTGATCCTCTTTCTAATTTCAGAACTTCTCCAGCCCAACCAGTTGCTTTTCGGCTAGACGCAAGACGACCGGAAAGGAGGGGAGCAGAAAAACCAAGTATAAATCCGGACAAATACTACGGTAAGCAAACATTTGATGATTATTTGAAGCATTTTGAAATAGTCGCTGGCATCAATGCTTGGGATAATGAAATGAAGAGAATATTTCTCTTAGTTGTACTACAAGGCAAAGTACAAGAATATGCTAATGATTTACCTGAGAATGTCAGGGCTGACTATGATTTATTATGTGGAGCACTTATTGAGCAGTTTGGAGCTCATAAGTTGGTTGACAGCTATAGACAAGAGCTTTTATCCTGTCAACAGGGTAAGGATGAGAAACTAAGAGACTTGGGCTCTCGAGTTAGAAGATTAGTAACTCGTGCCTTTCCATCTGGTGATTTGGTTACAAAGGAAAGTATGACTGTACATCATTTCGTCCAAGCTATTAGGGAACAGTCATTACGTATACAGGTAAAAAGAGTTGGTCCCTCTAATTTGGAGGAGGCTATAAAGGTTGCCATGAGAGAAGAAAGCATTGTTTCAGGAGAAAAAGTAAAGTTTGTACCTAGAGTTCATGCTTCTCAACCTCCTAAGGAATCAAATACATCAGATTCTAAACAATTGGTTGAGAAATTACAGAAAAGAATCCAGGAGTTGGAAGATCAGTTAAAGGGTAAGACTGAAAGTAAGAGGGAGACTCCACAAAGGAAGGAGGGAGAGTCTAAGTCTGGTATATCCTGCTGGTATTGCCATCAGCCAGGCCATTGTAAATATAATTGTGCTAAGTTTCAGGCTGATTCACCTGATGGCTTTCTTGAATATTTGAGTAAAAGAGAAATTTTAAAACAGGGAAACGGGGAGGGGCGGTTGTAAACCCGGGATCAGCTGCCCTACCCAAGAGTTCACCTGAAATAAAGAGAAATGTGACTTATTTTGTGGAAGGAAAAGTGAACAAAATTTCCACAAAATTTTTACTGGACACAGGAGCATGTTCTACTTTATTGCATCCATCTATATTAGAATTGTGTCCTGATGTAGAAGTACAACCGGATAAGACAGAATTGTTGACTGCTAATGGAGAATTAGTGCCAGTGGTAGGGAAAGTGAAATTTAGTTGCCAGTTTGGTAAATTAAGATTTCAACATGAGTTTCTGTTGGCAAACATTTCCTACCAAGGTATCTTGGGGGCGGACCTGTTGGATAGATTTCAAGCTGTAATTGACTTGCAAAATAGTAAAATCAAACTGGGTAATCAAGATATACCGGTGCTAACTGAAAAGCAGTTGTATTGGAAAGAGGCAGTGTGTGTAGTGCACGACATTCATTTGCCTCCTTGTAGTGAAGTTTTGGTTTCAGCTCAGATTGCCGGACCCAGAAGAAAGGGACTTGCTTTGATTCAGGCCTCCTGTGTAAATGAAAATGACACTGGAGAGGGAGTAATTGTTGGTAGAGGACTGATTGACTTAGGTCAAAAGGAATTTCCTCTACGAATTCTTAATCCCGGAAATTTTTCAATTCAGGTCCTCAAGGGAGCACAAGTAAGTACAGCCATTCCTGTCCAACATGTAGCTCATGTTTCTTTGCAGTCAACAGAAAGGTCTACTCAGCTACATCCAGTGGTGCAAGATTTGTATGAAAAAAATTGTACTGAGTTGAATAAACACCAGAGGAAAGACTTTAGAGCTTTAATGTGTAAATGGCAATCTGTTTTTGCCAAGGACGACCAAGATGTAGGTCATTGTGATCTTTTACCTCATACCATTGATACTGGTGATGCAAAGCCTATAAGACAAAGAGCTCGCAGGGTCTCACCTCATATAAGACCTGAGATTGAGAAATGTATAAACAAGATGTTAGACAAAGGAATTATAGTTCCCAGTAACAGTCCTTGGGCCAGTCCCATAGTAATGGTAAAGAAACCAGATGGTTCATGGAGGTTCTGTGTGGACTATAGGAAACTAAATGAAGTTACCAAAGTTGACGCATGGCCATTACCTAGAATTGATGAGACACTTGATTCATTACAGGGTAACAATTGGTTCAGTAAGATAGACCTTCTGTCGGGCTACTGGAACAATCAAATGGACCCCAAAGACCAAGAAAAGACTGCATTCACTACAGGTACGTCTCTATATGAGTTTACGGTCCTTCCCTTTGGGTTAAAGAACGCACCATCAGGATTTAGCCGGTTAATGGAATTTGTGTTAGCTGGTTTACACTGGTCTACCTGTTTAATTTTTCTCGATGACGTCATTACTTTCGGTAAGACGTTTTCTGAGGCCAGAGATAGGTTAGATTTGGTGTTAGGAGCTTTACATAAAGCCGGTTTCAAACTAAAACCGTCTAAATGTGCATTTTTCCAGAAGGAAATCGAGTACCTTGGTTTTGTAGTATCTGGTAATGGAATAGCTACAGACCCAAAGAAGGTGGAAAAGGTAAAAAACTGGCCTACACCTAAGAATCTTAAGGAGGTCAGAGGTTTTACAGGGTTAACATCATATTACAGGAAATTTATACCTTCATATAGTGAAATTGCTGCTCCTTTACATAGACTTACCAGGAAAGGAGTTTCTTTTATATGGTCCCAAGAATGTCAGCAAGCTTTTGATAAGCTTAAATATGCTTTGTGTAATCCACCTCTGTTGGCTTTTCCTGATTTTTCCCTTCCTTTCATTCTGGACACGGACGCGGCGGGTAGGTCAATAGGAAGTGTTTTGTCTCAGATTCAAGGTGGAAAAGAGCGTGTTGTAGCTTATGCTAGCAGAACTTTAAGCCCAGCAGAATGTAATTATTCTGTGACCAGACGGGAGTTGCTAGCAGTGGTGTATTTTGTGCAATATTTCAAAACCTATTTGTTTGGTAAGCAATTTTTGCTTCGCACGGATCATGGCTCTTTAAGATGGCTATATAATTTTAAAGAACCTCAAGGTCAGATAGCCAGATGGCTAGAAATTTTAAGCCCGTACAGGTTTGAAATAGCCCATCGCCGTGGTATATCTCATGGAAATTCTGATGCCATGAGCAGGTATCCAGAACCAGAGATTGCTGAGGTTCAAAAGGTGAGTACAGTGTCCTTAGAACCTTCTATATACACTCCAGACAAACTTAAAGAAATGCAAAAAGCTGACTCTGACTTAGGTATCATATACACGTTAAAAGAGAAATCTAAAGTTAGACCGTCTGCAGAGCTCATTTCTACCAGTAGCAGACGAAGTAAACTATATTTTTCTCAGTGGGACCAAATTGTATTACAGGATGGGCTATTAAAACGAATTTGGACGGAAGAATCAGGGAGTAGGTATTTACTCATTGCTCCACATGCAATCCATAAGAAAATTCTATTTTTAGCTCATGATAGCAAATCTGGTGGCCATCTTGGTATAGATAAAACCGTAGAGAAAATTAGACAAAAATTTTGGTGGATAGGTCTCAGAAAAACGGTAAGTTCCTACTTATCCTGTTGTGAAAAATGTAATAGCAGGAAAGGTGGAAATCGTACATTTAGAGCTCCATTAGCTCGGAGACCAGTTGGTTATCCCATGGAACGAGTGGCCATAGACATAAAAGGACCACTACCCACAACCCAGGCAGGTAACAAGTACATTTTAGTGATTTCTGATTATTTCACTAAGTACAGTGAAGCCTTTCCTATGCCTAACCAAGAGGCTACAACCATAGCCGACATCTTTTGCAGGAAATGGGTTTGTAAGTATGGTTGCCCCAGGCAATTACATACGGACTGTGGAAGTAACCTGGAGGGCAAGGTCATGAAATATGTATGCCAGGTATTTGACATTGAGAAAACTCATACTGTTGCTTACAATCCTAAAAGTGATGGGTTAGTGGAAAGACTAAATAAGACTATAGGAGAAATGCTTTCAGCCTATGTAGCAGAGGACCAGATTGACTGGGATGTACATCTAGATTTTATCATGATGGCCTATAGGTCAAGTGTGCAGGCAAGTACAGGATTTACCCCTAACAGACTTCTCTTTGGCAGAGAAAATTGTTTGCCATTAAGTGTACTTAGAGAGCCACAAGATGGGGTACATTTCTTTTCAGTGGAAGATTATTTGACCCAGTTGGACGAGATATTGTCATTATGCTACAAACAGGTAAGAGAGCACCTAAAAACAGCTCAACATAGGCAAAAGACTTACTATGACCAGAAAGTGCATGGAAAACCATACAAAGTGGGGGATTTGGTATGGAGAAGTATCAAACGTACTAAAAAAGGTTTGACTTGGTCGTTATCACCTCATTTTGATGGTCCATACAAAGTTATAGAGATCCTCTCAGATGTAAACTATAGAATCCAAAAAGTTGGTAAGCGAAGTACAGTAGTGGAACATTTTGACCATTTAAAACCTTACACATGTGTGGAGGGGGCTGATGACTCCCATAGTGATGTGAGTGGGTCAGAATCGTCTAATGAGAAAGGAAGTTTATCTGAGAAGGACACTTCTTTGCCTGAGGTAAGAGGTAGAGAAAAGAGAAGCAGGAAAATACCTGTAAAGTATGACGACTATGTATTTTATTGATCAAAGGTGGACATTGAAAATTATTGGAATTTATTGACATTATATGGATAAATGTATTTTGAAATATGTAATTACTAACCCCGACGTCGGGTTGAATTTACTAACAAATGTATTGAATTTTTTGAGGAAAATCATATCCTTGAAAGAATTGTGAAATGTAAAGTTGATAATGGTGAAATGAAAAGCCACTTGAATGTATTGAATTTTTTGAGGAAAATCATATCCTTGAAAGAATTGTGAAATGTAAAGTTGATAATGGTGAAATGAAAAGCCATTTGAATATGTTGAATTTTTGAGGAAAACCATATCCTTGAAATTATAAAAAGTGAAAACATGAAGAAATTTTTATTGGGAAAAATTTTTGTGATTCTGACAAATCATCAAAAATTTTTCAGATAGGAGAAAGCTCTGTAGCAAATATTGATTTGCTGTGTTTTGAAAAAGATGCTGCCGAGTGATTTTTATTGCAGCGGCCTCTAGTGGCCATACATGAAGGGATTGAGACAGGGTGGATAACACTGTGACGTCCCCTAATTTGGAATCACAAAGGCGTGCGGCTCAATAAAGGTGCGACCGGATTGACAAGTGGCACTCTCCTTGTTGGGCGGTGGAACAGAACAGTGGAACTTTGGAGTATGGTCTAGCGGTCACAGCGGGCTTCGGATCTTTTAGCCAGCGTGTTGAAAAGGGTAAGTGTATCTTCTGACTTTCTATGGAAAAGTTACTCATGTTGAAATGAGTTAGGATATACTTACCTGATTCAACCATGGTTGGGGATCTGGAAAATCCAAATTTTCACTGTACGTGTTCACGTGGCATGTTTAGCTAGGCGTTAATAAATATTGGGTGATCCTGGTCATGGTCCCGAGCCAAAGGCCAATTTGATTAAATATGTAGGGTAAATATTAGGGAAGAGTTCAAGTAAAAATAAACAGAACTAAAATACGTTCGTGGTTTCTAGGAGAAATTTAGCAGCGGTTACAAATTTCATGTTATAAATACCTCGTGGCGGGCCGGTAAGTTGGCTTCCGTAGTACACGTGGTTTGGTCATTTTTCTAAAATAATGGGTCGTCAAAGATGAATAATTATTAAGGGCATATGGACGTCCTATTATGGAGCAAGGATAAGTGATTTTCGTGACAGTCGAAATAAATATAACAATGTCTGTTATGAAGACTGAATAACGGAGATTGTCTTTAGCTGGCTAGGATTATGGTCAAGTTTTGCGCTGGTTAGTGAGTCTTTGCAGACGTTTCGTAATTATTACCGGCCAGAATGAAGAGGTGTGAACCACGAGGGTAAACTTGTCTTGTTCTGGAGGTTCTTGTTGGAGTCTTGTAGACTAGGGATTTGAAACGTAATTGATTAGCGCAAAACATTGATTTAACATGAATTCCCATTTTGAAACAAAGACGAGAGAAAATAATTGGGAGAAGATATTTCTTGGAATCGGTATATGCTGATTAAAAATGGATATCAGAACCATTTTCCATGAAAGAAAATTCTATTTTTTCTGCTCGGGAACACTGTAAGCAGTTCTGTAATTTGATCTCGTTAAGTCCTAAAAATGGTGTTGTAAGAACGAGTTTCTGGTCATGGAACTGAAATATATATATTTATAGGAGAGTAAACTAAATACTGGTGAGCAAATTGGGAATATATTCCAAATTTCCATTCTGTAGGCATGGTTGAAAAAAAATTACAATACTAATCTTGGAGAAATATTTGGGTGGTGTGCCCTCTAGTGGCAAAACCAAGAAATACAGGTTATTCTGAATATGTATATGGTTATTATTGAAAGGTTAAAATGCATTGGTTAAAGTCGAGAAAGACATTAAAAGTGGTGAAACCAATAGGTTTCTTCCATTTTTGATGTGGAGTTATAGTCATACTGGTAATAGAAGTCTTGGGGTTAAATAGAGAAATTTGAAACAAGATCAAGGGTTAAACCTGGTAGAACAGGTTTTCCTGTTCATTATATATGCAAATTCTTTATGCTCTACCTGAAGATTTAACCCCATTCCTATTTTCACTATAGTAAGAACTAGGCAGGGAAAACTGAACACATAAATTATGTTAATGAGGTAAAAATTTGTCTGATAAGACTTCAGTTGAAGTTTCATTAATTTTATAGAATTATGTTACAAAGAATACTTGTGTCATGGAAATCATAATAAGTTATGATATTTCAAAAGCATTCCATAGAGATTATGTACTTTTATTTTATGTTGACCTTAAATATCACAATATTGAAGTTCATTTTTTTTGAGTTGTTTTGAATGTTGACTCTTTTCACTTCCAGAATATATTTAATATGGATGGTCCTATTGGAAAAACAGATAGCTGGATTTCTGATAGTAGATTTTCCATTTTTATACCATGAATGGTCCTATTAGGAAGACAGGAGACTGAATTTCTGATAGTTGATTTTTCAGGAAATGGTATACATAAATTATTATAATTTACCGGAAGTTGACCTTCAAGGTCAAGGGTCATGGGAAGTGACATCAGAATTAGAGGTCAACTTTCATTCTTTTATTATTGGTCTTCATGAATTGATGATGTTGAAGCATTGGTCTTCATGAATTGATGATGTTGAAGCATTGGTCTTCATGAATTGATGATGTTGAAGCATTGGTCTTCATGAGTTGATTTTTGTGTTACATTGGTCTTCATGAATGGATAATGTTGAAACATTTTTATCTTCTTTTACATTGGAGTTCTGATTGAAGTTTTCCTTAAGGAACACACTTCCACAATGATTATAGCATGAAAATGTTCAGGCAATTTTTTACTCAGTATATACATATCAAATTTTCTCCAGGATTATCTTAGGGATAAGTTTAGGGTTTTTTTCTAAATTTGGGAAGATTTATTAAGTGGTTTGGACTTAAGAAATTAAATTGTGATTTAAGTTAAATACTTGATAGTTAACTCACCAGTTGAAGTTTTCGTATCACATAGTATTTAGTATCTTGCAAAATAAAACATTTTGCAATCCTGTAATATTTGACAAGGTAAATATGGTATAGCTTTCACTGCTGCATAAATTCTCCAGTTACTTTACGGAGTATCTAATTATAATAATATTGAATATTTATGAAATGACAAATGAATAAATTATCTATTTGTACATGGATAGAAACAATGAAAATTATATTTGAAAGATTATAAGAAGTCTGAGTGAAGAACTATCAAATCTTAGATGGAATTGATATATATTGATGTTATCAAAATTGTTTTGATGAACTCATAAATATTATAAACTGGGGCCATCTTGTTAAGGCTTAGGGTACTTGAAGAGGTATTTTTCTTTAAATATGGCCAATTTTATTCCAAATTTGTTAACCCTTGTGGGTTTTTCCTCTTAAAGTTTACCTAACCCTTTCAAGATAAATTATTCTTTGACAATTGATCTATGAAATTAGATCAGCATTTATTTTTGATTTATTCCGACTTGGAATATACTTAGAGAAATTATTTATTAAATTATTATATAAGAAATGAATATTTTTTTTTTATTATAATAGGGAAAGTCTCTGACTCTGGTTTTTGTTGAGTTGCAGTGCAAATACTTGAGCCACGGGGGTTAAGTCGGAAAGTCAAGGCCTATACTTCACCTTTCCTGAGTGGCCGACCTTTCCTGAAAATTGAATGTTTACATGCGGTGGTGAGAACTTGAACAGATCCAGGTTGTGCCAACTTTACACATCAGTATGAACATTCTTGTCTTTGGAATTCAATGGAGGTTGACAGTTATAGTTTTTTTTCCCCTTTCGACATTTAAGTAACTCAGGCTCATTTACAAAAGAAATTTTACGTTTGAACATTTTTGGATCGGTGAGATTGGAAATTATACTCAATACTTTGGATTCAGATTTTCATACAGAATTCAACATATCACTTCAGAACTGGGAAGCTTTAGTGAATAATAAATAGGTTAGAACTAATTTTATTCCAAATTAAATAATTAAATTTGGTTTTAATCTATTAAAATACTTTGGCCGATTAAATTTTTAGTAAATTAGGATTGGATCGTCGTTGGACCTTGGTACTCTGTAATGGCTTCACTCTTTAACATTCTTCATTGTGAGGGCAATGCTCATTCGTCATTGTCACCTTCAAGACAACATTGTAATTGGAAATTTAATTGTTTTAGTTTGTAAACTTATAGGTCTCCAGTAATAAATTTTATTTTTGTATACAACTTAAATCTTCTTGATTGTTCTTCCACTACGGGTCACTGACATCTAAGTTTAAAATCCTAGAGCCGGCAATAAGAATGTCCGCTTTAGGTTAATAGCCTCTTCAGTGAAATGTAATAAGTTAATATGGTGTCTCTGGAAAAAAAAATGAGGTTATTACATAGACCTGTATCCAATCATCCACCTGTTTTTGTGATCACGTTTTGCCTTCCTCGTCAAAGGTGGGTTCGTTGGACACACACGTCCTCCATGTCTCCCGAAAAAAAAATGAATATGGTGGGAGTAAGGTATGAGAAAGGAGAAGCGTGAATAAAAGAAGAAACCATTGCATGTTCCTTTTATTTCAATGGGTAATTTCATGCAAGGAAGTGGCTACACGTGCCACTTGTCCTTGCAAAGCGCTCGTACGACCCAAGAAGTCACTCCAAAATCCGACACTAGTACTGCTGTATCAGGCCTGTCGCGATGTGTTGCAGTACCCGATTTTGCATGAAACTGGGTAGTTACACGAAGCAAAGTATTGCATGCAACGCTTCCCATGTGATAAGTCACCTCGCGTGACTCGGCCTTAGGATATTCCGCCATTCAGCCAATTCTTCGCGACAAAACAAACAGAAACGTAAAAAGTAAAAGGGGGGCAAAATATCCGGGTCAGGTGATTAAATTGACCGATCAGGGCTGTGGACGTGCAGGCTGCCTGTCAAGCCATGCATTGAGCATTGCCGGGCACGACATTGTGGTGCAAGACACAGGGAAATATATTAATTCATAGAATTATGAAAATAACATTTTTAAACCAGAAAACAAGAAACGGATACTCTGTGCATTGGGAAATTCTATAACCATTGCAAATAAATGAAATAGGAAAGCGAATAATCAATTACGAAATGCAAATAATCAGGATCTGGCCCCACACGCCCCCTCGTCAAGTGCCGACCAGGCGGGGCATGGAGAGGTATTGTGCCCGTCTCGGATAAGAACCTATCTTTATATGTCTAGCGATACACTTGAGCACTCCTGTTCAATGATCACATTCCAGTGAACAGAGTCGGCATCCTACCTGACCATGTTCAGTAACATTTTGTCTTCTTTGTTGGTCACAGGTGATCAGGTACCACTTACTCCCCCCCCCCACCACCACCACTTAACATAAGAATGTGCAGTGATCCAAGTTCAATATAATATGTCATGCCACTATTATGTCTGATAATTTCGAGGGCTTCGCCCGAGACATTATCAGACGTAATTTATTGTTGACATGACATGTTATAACAAAGTTGTAACTATGGTGCTATAGGAACCAACCAAGCAACTTTACTCTTCATCACCAACATGTCCTTTACTTGGTGAGACTTCATGCAACACAGGAGTAGAGCAGTAGGACAGAAATTCATTAAAATTACTCTATCCATGACATGTTCCCCTAAGATAATGTGATGTAATTTTCCTCTTACATAATTTGTCCCATGCATAGTCAAGTTTGACTGATTGTTCATGTATTTTCTACTTATCAGTGTGGCAGTAGGAAAAACACATAATACACACTTTTCACATAAAGAATGGATTATGTGATATAATCAATACTTTTTTCGGCGTCCTATTCGTCGGTTCCTAACGCCCATGTTACAAAATTAACTAACCATATATATATATATATATATGTATTAGAATTGGTCTGCGCGAAAGTTTGGCTTATCAAGAGTTTTTCTCGTGTTTAATATCACTTGTGCCTGATGAGACCTATCTAAGGTCGAAACGCGTCGCACAGCTGTTACTGCCTTGGCTACTTGCCTTGTCACATTTGCCCCTCCTTTAATATCACTTGGTTTTACATTCATTTATTTATTTATTTATTTATTTATTTATTTATTTATTTATTTATTTATTTATTTATTTATTTATTTGTTTGTTTGTTTGTTTGTTTGTTTGTTTGTTTGTTCATTCGTATGTTGATTTATTTATTTATTCATTTATTTGTTTATTCATTCATTCATTTATTCATTCACTTATTTATTTGTTTGCCCTGTAAGCAGCTCTAGTGAGGGTGACTTGGCTTTTTAATTCTATCTCCGTAAAGGGACCATTTCTACATTAATGTTAAAACCACCAATTCACCATCCCATTTGTGTTATTACCTGCATTTGGTTGTGTTGATGTTCACAGGGTTATGTGAATTCCATGTTACGACAAGAAAGCGCCATCTGAATTTTGTTACTTAGCATGACTTGTTTTCTGGGGAGGGGTTGCTTCGTTTTCAAATGAAATAAGGATAAACTTTCAATGCTTCTTCGTGATGACTTAAAGGGCTATATTATTTCTCGTATACAGTATACTTCGCACAGTCCTGGACCAATATTACAGCACCAAAATTATTTGACCCATATAAAACCACTGGTGTTAGCGGGTATGATACGCTTCCGTACACCTGCGACACGTCACACGCGCGCATGCGAAATAAGGGAGCAAGTAGTATTCCCTTTTGCTTTATGGGACATAGACCTGCGCCACAAACGAATGAGCAACAGGTTGAAATTTTTATAGTACACTTTTTACCTTATATGGGCATACACCTACGTCACACGCGCACATGCGCACCAGATTGAAATTTATTGCACACTTTTTCCATATAGACCGACGTCACGCAAAGTTATTTAAAGTCTGAGTAGACTTCAGGGTAGAAGTCATACCAGTGGAAAGCCTTAAACCGTACTAATAAAGTGAACACAGGACAAACAAACAAACAAACAAACAAAAAGTTAATGCAAAGGAAGGAGACACCCTGCGTAAAAACCAACTGTATTTACTTCACAGCATGCCGTTAGATTAAGTGGCAACCTACTTGTATCAAAGCGATATTTTGACTCAAGACCAACACGAACTGATTAACAGTGAAGTAAAATGCACGTATCAGAAAATAGTTATTTATATTACCCAAAAAAGGACAATATGCCTACTCGGAACTATGTAACGCGTTGATAGTATCAGAAAGAATGCATGGTGTATATACTGATTTCCCTCGGTTTGTACAGTTGGTCTAACTGCAACTGTTTATTTTACTATCACTGAGACTGAATATGATGCCCCAGTTTGTTTCTACATCAGTTATACTGGCAGGTGGTTTAACAAAGACAGCTATCCAGCTAGAAAGGGTACATACTGGTTCAGTGGTAAGTCAAGTTGTTCTTATCTGAACTTGTACTATACAAATTTAGTAATCATGTTTGGTCTGACAGATATTCTTCACTCATGATGAAATTCTGCATTTATAAGCAAACCTTAACATGTTTAGCTGTTTCATCGTTTGACACGTTCATATTTATTCATTAATATGGAAGTAGGTTCAACCTTGTAGCAGCGAGCGGAGCGTCTATTTTTTCATTCCAAAAGCCTCGACGTCATTATCTGCATGCAAAAAGCAACCCCTATATAGCTACGTCACGCAGTGATTGGCATTCTTAAACTTCTGCCATGTGCAACTGTTTCCAGGCCAAAACGGAAGTTTCAAATTCCATGCAGGGGAAAATGGCGATAATCGGAGAAAAATTGAGACTTCGGCTGAACAAAAATTCACCCAAATGATGCTTAATTTAGGAAAACTAGAGATGCCAAATACAGCAAATAAGGAAACTGAATCAATGATCCACGTGAATGGGGTCCCAAACACTGTGCTGGTGAGCTACTGATAATGATGATAATTTAGATGTGACTACGTTTTTCAAGTTGCATAGACTGTAGGTTTGGAGAGATGAATTACCTTACTTTTAAAAAATTTCATGTGTTATATATAGAGCGCGCTCCGCTCACTATTATGTCGGTGGTCTTTGCTGAATATTTAGCTCAGACAAGAAGCTGCTACTCAGAGAGACATGCACGGCTACCGGCTCCAAAACATGTTATGAGAAGTTACCTGCTGTAGAACCTTTAATTCATGTGAGCTAATATAGCCTATGTCAAAATCCGACAGAAGAACGTGTCCGATATGGACAATATTACTTCCATATGTATATATTAGGTTAAACAGTGACAGGTTAGCTTATGGAGAGTAAAGAGTTCTGTCTGTGGAATAGCGTGATGACTACTGGAAAGTGGTCCTGGACAAAAAGACACAAATGAAACATTGGGATGTACAACCAGCCACAGGCGCTTGGAGCCAGAGGGCGCTCCGACGAGCGCACTGACACACAGCTGAACAAGGGGTACATGTATAAGATATAGTCCATGAGCCAGCGTGAATATTGGTACCACCAGAGATGTCAACTGTTACCATATATTTCCTGAGAGCTGACAACCCGGGGTTTTCAGAAATACATTACAGACATTATATGTAATGGTAAAAATGTGGTTCCCATGGCAACAAAGTTTTGCAAAAATTCGTGAAAAAATTACATAAAGTGTGATAGATTGAAATTCTGCTGAATATTAGTGAATCAAATTTCTCTGGCCCTTTTATGGGTATTATTTGGGTTTAGGGGTCACAATATATGTTATTTGACCCAGCCTATCAGTTGGACATATGACCTCGATAAGACAATGCCAAGATCATGATAAAATTTCAAGGACATTCTATAAATAGAACAAATCTGTTGTAAAAATTGCCAAAATATTGTAGCAGATCCCCTGCTATTCACGTGTACGTGCGATTTTAATTCATATATCTCAACTCAAGAAGTTCAACTTGATGTTTTATCGATCAAATTCAAGTTTACCACTAATAAATGTATGGTTTATGTTGCCATGGATATCCCAAATAATCTTCACCAGTAAACACAGTTGTTACGGAAACACCCTGATTCTTATATGACAGATTTGTCATCACTTTAAACTTTGTGTGGTGCACCAGCCCTTTTTGCTCAAGAAGTGTAGCTCTATATTTTTATGTCAAACTCCAGTTAACCACTTAAGCATATTTGATTCCTGTTACCATGGAAACAAATTATGTGCACCAATACAAAACAGTTGTCATGGAAACACCCTGATTCTTATATGACAGATGTATCATCACTTTGAACTTTGTGCAGTACCACAGCCCTTCACACTCATGAAGTGTGGTTTTGTGTTTGCATATCAAAGTCCAGTTTACCGCAAATACATTTATAATTGAAGGGGTGGGAGCAAGAACGTACTGACTTCAAACCCCAGTGCTAAAAAGTACCAATTTCTATATAATTTCATATAGCTTTGGTACTTTGTAGCACTGGGGTTCAAAGTCACTTAGTATCTTCTTGCTTCCACCCCTTCAATTTAAATGTTGCCATTGAAACAATATTTTCATCAACACCAATACAAAATGGTTGCCATGGAAACATCCTGATTTTCATATGACAGATTTATTATCACTTTCAACTTTGTGAAGTACTCCAGCCCTTCACACTCAAGAAGTTTAGTATTATGTTTGTATGTCAAAGTCCAATTTAGCACAAATACATGTATGATTCCTGTTCCCTTGGAAACGGTAAATTATCAACGCCAATACAAAATGGTTGCCATGGAAATACGCTGATTTTATATGACAGATTTATCGTCACTTTGATCTTTGGTCGATACGCCAGGCATGCAAACATGAGATGAGAACCTGGTAAAAACAAGAAAAATGACATTTTTTTGTGGATGGTTGCAACTGGTACCAAGGAGGGAGTGTTTCGTCAGACAGTTTTGAGAGTTTTTTGCCATTTACGGCAGTATATTTCCCACGAAGCTAGGATGGAAGTTTCCAGAAGCACCAGAGTTAAAATTGCATTCTTTGAGAGTGTTAACACGAGATATTTGGAGTAATATCAGTATTAGTAAGTGCACTAACCTCTCGACCACCATTGCCAAGACCTCTGTGTCTGGGCATAACACCCAAGAAATCGAGTTAAGTTTCCACTCGCTTCAACCTGATAACCTGACTGTCCCGTGCGGCCATCTCTCGGTCCATGTGGAACTGATGGTAACTCCCAGTGCACATGTGCCCCTTCTCTTCCTTCCTCTTTGGGGGATTGGTCGGTTGACATCAGCTGTAAGAGGAAGTGCGGTTGGTTGGGTGGGATTCTCTGGTGGTCGAGAGGTAACTGTACTTACTAATACTGATATTACTCCAAATATCCCATATTAGTTACGCAGCATTACTTCTCGGCCACCATTGCCGATATATAAACCTACTGGCGGTGGGTGTAACGTCACTGGTACACTGACCTGTATTGACCACCAGGACCAGTAGCTTGGGGATAACCACCAGTCCGTGTCAGGAGGCGACGCTGTAAGGAAAACCTCAGAGCTACGTGGGCTCCCCATCTGGACCAAGAAGAGTCCATGTACATGGTGACCTGGGCCTGGAAGGGCACCAGCGCCTGTCCTCTCATCACTTTCTCCCTCACAATTTACTACCGATATCTAACAAGGGTCTAGCAACATGCCAAATAAAAAGTCTTAAGGGATAATACAACTTGTACCTGACATGTCCATTGATGTTAAGAAAAATAGTCACCCTATTACAAAATATCATGCTAATTTTCTGTGTATTTCTGGCTGAAAACATGGTTGCCATGGTAACCATATATCTACCGCTAAGCTGCCCCTATGGTCTGTCCATCATGCATTTCTGTAAAGTACATGTTCTCAGTTTTCAGAATACATATGACAGCAGTTGCCACCACTGGTGGTGCCAATCAGCTATTTTTGCCTGTGCAGCTCGTGGACTAATACAAGGTATGAAGGATTGGGAGCCTCGGACTGACCTTCCATTTAGAAATGTGGCTAGGAAACTTGATTCCCCAAACTTTCAGCAAAATCCATCCCAATACGTCTTCTCTCATTGCATTTAGCTTCCTCCGTGGTGGAAAGAAATAAAAGTTTACTCAATGCACAATGTGTTAAATTTACTTTTGCGTCGATACTTGTGACAAACACGCCATTGGTCCAACTGCCCATCTTTTTCTGTCGGTGTTTGGAGTGCAATGCGACCTAATACGGGAGAGCAAGAACAAAAGCTTCTAATGCTCTCCTGCATAGGGCATTTCAGTCATTCTGGGCTAGAGTTCTGTATTCCCATTACTTTTCATTGTAATTTACAGCTTAATAACTTTAAAACCACTTGTTGCACAAACAGCAAAATTTGTGAGGTAAAATTATATACATGGCGGAAATGTTCATTTTATTCTTGCAGCTTCAAAGGTGGTCGTTTGATTTGATGTAAATGTAACATGCCATCCAATGGGTAGTACACATCTCTAGCCCTGAAGAATTCTGTGTAATTGGTAATTGTGACCTCGCCTATTGGCTGTCCTTCTTTGTGGCCCTTATGATGTTGCCTTCTGCTATGGGCGATGGCTTTTTTTTTGTGGGTGCGCATGTGTATTGCCGACAAAATGTCACACAGTAGTTTGGTTATAAGACTTTTGAATCACTTTGCACTTGATGACCCCAAAATGTGGATTCTGATTGGTCGAGAATGGTCACATGCCCAGTCTCTGTGCACAAATGTTCCTGTCTTCCCATTGGATGAGAGCAGTCATGTGACTGTAGGGCGGGAAACGAAAGCAATTTGAAAAAAGGATGTTCTTACCTTCGGGTTCATGAGTTTTATCCTCTTCGGTGTAACCGGTGAAGAAGTGATTTTTTTAGGACCACAGGAGGATGGACCAGCAAAAGACTTTTTTTATCCAAATAAGCCTTTCCAGTGCCATCCCTATTAACTGTGCATGTGGCACTTAAAAAGACTTGATATTCTTTTTTCTTTTTCGTTTTCCTCTTCTTTTTATAATTTTTTGTTCCTGTATAGCGGACTTTCATTTTTAGTTCAATAATGTCTTTGCTATGATAATATGTATATAAGTATGAAAGTCTATTTACAAAATATATTTAGAATAGTGACGGTCCAGGAATGTCATCTTCAAAGGTATGTAGGATGGCCTCTTCTTCCCAGTCAGCAAATGTGCCCAAGTATGTAGATGTTGCATTGGTGCAACCCTACAAACATTTGCTAGCTCTTCATTTTCTCCCCACTGTCCTGCTGTTAAGTCCAGCGGCTTTTCATCTTCTCTTACGATGCTGAAATCATCCTCATTGAAGCGGTACAGGGACAGCTGGCTCCCTAAGAGGGGACCCACTGGCACATCAGATTTGTTGTGTAAATTTTTCAGATGTCTGGTGAGATTATCAGACCTGGTGAAACTTGAATTACAATGTTGGCACTGGTATAACATTTTTGTTGCCTTACAAGTTCTGTGAACAAATGATCACGAATGACTGTATTTATAAACTTTTCAAGGAGGGAGACCAATGGTTGTACTTACAAAATTTTCAAGAAGGAGGAACAGGAGGAAGGATGAGAAAGAGGAGGAGGAGGAGGAAGAATGAGGAGGAGGAGGAGGAGGAAGAGGAGGAAGAGAAGGAGGAGGAGAAAGAGGAAGAGGAAGAGAAAGAGGAGGGAGAAAGAGGAGAAGGAGGAGGAGAAAAAGGACAAAAGAAGAGAAGGAGGAGGAAGAGGAGCAGGAGGAACGAGGAGGCGGAGGAAGAGGAGATTAAAATGTTGGTATTATATTTATTTGTCCACATGAAAAAAATTCAAAAAGTTACTTTTATTACTTTCCATTGATAACATTTGTTTGTCAGTTTGCTTGTCTGTTTGGTTGGTTGGATGTTTAATCATTGAAAGCAACATTATGGTTTGCTACTTTTGAAACGGTCCATTATGGGTGTGTGTTTTTGAGAAGACCCACATGCACACACTTTGTCGGTAATACATACTTCCCCTTACAGTAATTTAAACAAAGATTTCAGGAGATTTGACGTGGATGTGTATGGGATGTATGAAAGACATGTCAGAAAACACTATGTAATTTTATGTTTTACATTTAACGGATTGTATTTGTTTGTTAGCGACACATGAACTAGTTCCTTGCATTACAGGAGCAGATCTATTATTTCCGTGAGTGAGTTTTAGTTCAGGGATGTATGGCATAATAGAGACAATAAGGTCCACACATGACACTATTTTGGGCTTGCAATATCTTATTGTCAGACTTGACTCCTCTCTCCATCCGTCTCATAAAAGCTGCAAAGATTTTTCCACTTGGTTGCATTTTATTTCTTATTTCAGTTTTGAACTTTTTTTTGTTTTGTTTTATTTGAAATGGTGTTTGTGTGTTTTATTTTAGTTAGGTTTGTTGTTATTTATTTATTTTTTGTTTTGTTTTAATTTCTGTTGGGTTTGTTTAATTTAATCTAATTTATCTTTTTTTGTTTTGTAAGAAAAATATCTTAATACAATGTGAAGATATAATCTTTAAAGTGTAGGACACTGTATACATTGTAACTCAAATTCTTAAAATTAAGGCAGCAATTAATTGATAAGAATATTATCTTGTATCTGTAATGTAAATTGACTTCTAATAATGGATAAGAAATTTACAATGATTTTTTTACCGGCACGTTTCTAATTTCTGAAATGCCCCCACTTGTGTACTATGATTATTGACGTTTTGAGACGGCCACTGTATTTATACCTGGATGCTGTCCATTATCGCCAACTCAGTGGCAAACAAAGATTTGAAGTGATAGTTATAACATGTCACGTGACCATTATGCCGCATAATGAACGAGGTCGAAGACTGAGTTGATTGTGATGGCATAATGGTCATTGTGACATGTTATAAATGACTTGTAACAAGGGTGGTGGGAACTGACCAAGGTATTCCTTGGTACACGACATTTTTTCTCCCCTGCTTTTTGTGCATGATGTACTTTGTCGCTTACGTAAGTTGTCACATGCACAGTAAAGTTTGACTGCTTGATCATTATTTTCCGCTTGCCAATATGGCAGCAGGAGGAGCATGTGGTGGAAACCAAAATGACAGATTTAAGCGAGTTGTGCAGTGTTCCCACTCAACAGTTAATTTTTCGGAGGAGTACGTGTCATAAGGCGACAGTGCAGGCTACAAGAAACCCATTGCAGGTAAAAAATGCAATACATTTTTGGAATTTAATTCACTTATTTTTTCAGGGTTCATGCATAGTCACTGATTAAGTGTTATAAATTGAGTCATGTACATCAACTTATATTATGCTGACAGTGATATCATGCTAGATATACAGACGACTTGGAAAGTTTTAGGAACACACGTCTATACTATTCCAAGACCTGTGGTCATCTGCACAGATCCTGCTAGAACAATACCTTGGTTTGGGCTGTTTAGGGGAAGGTGTCAACAACAACTTGTTCTACAACACACTGCATGTAGGTCATGCTCCACTGCACAACACTAGCAATGATAATAATATTCTGTGGCACTCCGCTTATCTGCCGCGGTCCTGGCTAGCTTAGTAGCTAGTCAGGTGGCCAAAAAAAAAAAAAAAAAAAAAAAAAGCAAGCCCTATCCCACTGTCGCAACTTTGCGCTCGGCATGCCCACAGCCCCTGCTGATGATGCCACCTGGCAGGGTCATGGGAGCCCTAATAAGGGCTACCTTCTCCCTTCCCTTGCTAAGTTTGTCCTCTATTCTCTTCCATGATTAATCCTAAGATATTATTCCTACTCTCCCAGCACTGCACCAAGAAGCCTTTCACTGACTCTAAACCAACTCTACTTCCTGGAAAATCGCCCTTCAATCCTAGTATCCATGCTAACCTATCATTCTCTGCCATGTCCCTTACTTGCTCTAAGCTTTTACACTGCCCATCTCTTGTTCTTCATTGTAAAAACAGCTGGTCTCTAAGCGCTCTATAACCTGTACACCATGTCATCATATGATCAATGGTCTCATCCACATCCTCCCTACACACCCTGCACTTCCCATCACTCCCATTTGTCCACTACTGTTTCCTCTTCTCCAGATTGATCACTCCTGCTCTGCCCTGAAACAACAGTCTAGAACCCTTGCTACCATCCCAACATTTAGTCTTCACTGGCTTGTCTACAGCTCTATATGCTTTCAAGGTGCTTTTTTCCTCAACCCCTCTTTTCCACTGTTCCACATGTTTCTCTTGGATCACCTTTCCTATATAGGATTTCCACGCCACTTCAATTTCATCTGGCCCTTTCAGCTCATATTTCTCAGCTAACTTGTCTATTTCTTGAACCCATTTTGTCTTTTCACTGACAGCCTCAATGTACGCCTTCCTACACCATCTTTCTTCATTCACCTGTTGCAAATATCCCCAGTAGCCTAGCCGAGCCTTAGCTATTCTATCTCTTATTGGTAACCATCCCAACTCTCCCAACACTGCCTCTGTTGCTACACACAGTGGTGCCCCAAGCACCCATTTCCCCATCTCCCTCTGTGCCTTCTCCATCCATTCAATATCCTTCTCACTAATGGCTATTACATCTATCCCATACAACATCCCAGGTATGGCTACACGTTCCCACAGCACCCTTCCTGTGAATGATCTATTGAAGCTGTTCCCTGCTGTGACCTTTATCATACCTTTTGCTCTGTTCACCTTCTGTCTGATTTTCTCAACATGGTACTTAAACATTCCCTGTCCTGTGACCTTAATGATCACCCCTAAATATTCGTACTCCTCACCCTCTCCAATTCTGATGACTTTCTCTTGACCCTCTGGTATCCTAAACTTCCCTACCATCCATTTCTCCTCCTGCCTTCTCTTCTGCCCCAAGACCATGACCTGACTTTTCTTCTCACTAAACTCTAATCTCCACTTTTCTCCATAGTCTCCTGCTATCCTCAAAAGATCCTGTAACTCTCTACCTGTATCTGCCATTAACACAATGTCGTCAGCAAAGAACAAGCCTGGTATCTTTTCTCCTCCTATTGTTACTCCTTTATTGCTCTCTATCAGCTCAGTTCCCAGTTCTCTCATGTATATGGCAAACAAAATCGGTGATAACACACAACCTTGTTTTAGCCCGATGTCTAACCTTGCCCCATGAGTTTCCACATCTCCTATACTGAGACTACAATTTATATCTGCATACAAAGCCTTTAAAACTTCCATAAAGCCACCTCCAAAGCCTAGCCCTTCCATTTTAGCCCACAGTGCATTTCTCCAAACCCTGTCGTACGCTTTCCGCACATCAAGGAAGGCCATGTACACCTTTCTTTTCCTTTTCCTTGCTATCTCTAGCACCTGTGATAATGTAAACACATGATCAACAACCCTCCTGCCTGGTCTGAAACCATTCTGAATCTCTCCTAAGAAACCCTCCCTCTCCACAACTCTCCCCAGTCTCATGTACATTACACGTGCAAAAATCTTCTCTATATTTGAGGCTAATGCTATCCCTCTGCACTGATCTAGACTATCCACTGATCCTTTCTTTGGGATGTATGCTATCTTCAGCTCCCTCCATTCTCTTGGGGCTTCCTTTCTTTCAATAACCAAATTAAACAGAAATTTCATACTCTCCCACAATTTTTCCGGACCTTTCTTTATAAACTCATTTAGTACCCCATCTGGCCCTGGGGATTTTCCTACTTTCAATCTGTCCACTGCTATTTCAATTTCTATTCTCTCAATTCTCTTGCATAGTTCCTGTTCCCACCTGTCAGGTCCTGCTTCTACTCTACCACTAGGTGGCTCCCCCGCCCCCCACTGTTGGTCATTAATTTCATCCCAGTGTTCCTGCAATGCCCCTTCTATATCCTTCTCCTCCTCTACTACTTTTCCTTTATGTTTAAGCTTGTCAATTCCTACTCTCTTCCTTCTTAACACCTGTTTCCAAAAAACTGCCGATGAGTCACCTCCACTTGACAGAACCCTTTTCGTCATCTCATCATTCCTCTTTATCCTTCTCTGTGTCTTCATCTCCTGTACAATCATTCTTGCCTCCTTGTACTCCTCCTCAGCCTTGGCTATTTCATTCTGCTGTCTGTATTTCCTAGCAAACCTCCAAGCTTTATTCTTAACCTTCCTATTCTTAATTGCAATCTTTATTTCTGCGTCTATGCTATACCCTTTCTTCTCTACTGGTACTCTTTTCCTTCCTATTACGTCCTTTGCAACCTCGAATATTACTCTCCTCATGTCATCTGCCATTCCCTGAATATCAACTGATTCACTCTCCACCCACCGTTCCTCCCACCCCCTCAGCTCATCATGTAGTCTTTGTCTGTATGCCTCCCAGTCAGTATCCTTACCAACACACCAAACCCATTTGACTCCCCCTTGTTTCTTCACTTTCTTCACACACCTAAGATTCAGAACTATCCAATTATGGTCACTTCCAATATCCATATGCCCTTCCTCATCAATGCTACATGTCTCAATATCCCTGAACATTCTCTCGTCTACCAGCACATAGTCTATGATTGACCTCCTGTCACCTGCACCCCATGTCCACTTTCCTTTACACTGCATGTCCCTATTCAAAATCCGTAGCCCAAACTCCCTAGAGAAGCTAAGCAGCCTCCTACCATTCCTGTTCTGGTCTCTATCACCTCCATCAATCCCATCTAATCCATCTCCTATGTGACCATTGAAGTCCCCCACAACCATGACCTGGTATCCCTGCTCCTGTACACTGTTGACATGTGTTCTGAACTGCTCATACACATGGTCGTTCCATTCCTCCGGTAATCCCTCTCTGCCTACATATATTACCCCTAGTGCTATCTTACTCCTCTGTGACTCTATTCCTAACCACTGTATCTCATTCCTAATCTCACTGCGCTCATCCTCTTCAATCCCAACCCTGTGCCACTTCACTCCCTTCTTAATGAGAAAACCTACCCCTCCTCCCTTTCTCTGCCCTACTGCTCTCCCTCTTCCTGTGAAGTTATACCCCTCAGGTATCTCTAATTGGTCCTGTTCTCCTCCCCTTAAATGTGTCTCTGTCAAGGCCACTACATCAAAGTCTTCCTCCTCAGCTACCATGCAAATATCAACCATCTTTCCTCTAACTCCTCTGCAGTTTACATACCCCACTCTAATCCTTGACCCCTGGTCCTTCCTTTTTCCTTTCTTTCTTCTTCCCTCCCTGCCAGTCCGAGCCTCTTGAATGGGTGCTGGGTTCCCTAGTTTTCCTGCTGCTGTTGCACCCACTCACCATACACCTGCCCTAACCTGTCTCCTCCTATCTGGCTCGGGTGCAAACCATCCCACGCAAACATCTCCCTCCTGCCTGCAAAGTCCTCCCACACATCCCTGAAAGCAAACCCTCTCTCCCTGCACAACCCTCCCAGCTGCCTATTTATTGCTATAATCCTGCTAGCTTCCCACCCACTCATTCTCAACCTGGGCAGAATCCCCATCACAAGAGGCTCACAATCTAACTGCCCTACCCTGTCTAGCAGCCTCTTGTACCTCCCAAGCACTACCTCTGTTCCCACCCTGCCCCTTCCTCCCCCCTCCTCTCTGTCCGCTAGGTCGTTCGTCCCTACCTGTACCACCACCCTCGGACACTCCCCACTAGATCTGACTAACCCCTCTATACGCTCCTCCACATCCCTAATCTCCGCCCCTGGTAGGCACACCCTGACCCTATTCCCTCTATCCTGCCTACAGAACGCCTGGTCCACCCTCCTTACTATACTACTTCCCACCACTACTGCCTGTCTGACCCTCTCTCCCCTCCCCTCCTCCTCACTACTCTCTGCTGCCTGTGCTAACCCCTCCCCTCCTTCCCTACTCCCCCCTCCTCACTCCAGCCTGCTGCCTGTCTCGCCTCCTCCCTCCTTCCCTACTCCCCCCTCCTCACTCCAGCCTGCTGCCTGTCTCGCCTCCTCCCTCCCACCATCCCCCTGCCCCACCTCACTGCCCTCCACAGCCCTGGCCCTACCTTCCGCTAGCCCCTCCCCTCCTTCCCTAATCTCCCCCTCGTCCCTACAGCCTGCTGCCTGCCTCGCCTCCTCCCTCCCACCATCTCCCTGCCCCACCTCACTGCCCTCCACAGCCCTGGCCCTACCTTCCGCTAGCCCCTCCCCTCCTTCCCTAATCTCCCCCTCGTCCCTACAGCCTGCTGCCTGCCTCGCCTCCTCCCTCCCACCACCCCCCTGCCCCACCTCACTGCCCTCCACAGCCCTGGCCCTATCCCTAGCCTCCTCCAGCTCAAACTTCAGGGCTGCCAACTGTAACTCTAGGGTCTCCACCCTCCAGCACCTCCCACATGTGTACACAAAGCTATCCTCCTGCGCCTCCTCAAATGTACACGTTATCCCTGTTGCACTGAAATCCTCCCACATACCACACTCCCTGCACTCTATAAATCTATCCCACCCTGGACCCTCACCCTCCCTCCCGCTCTCCTGAGACTCCTCCCGACCCTGGTCCTCCCTGCCCCCCTCCCTGGTCCCCTGACCCTGCCCCTGCACACACGAAACCCTCGCCCCTACCCTCCTTACCTGTCCCCCACTGCCTACCCTCCTGAACCCCTGTACCCTCCGTAGCATCCTCCGTGTCATCCCTCGGCCCGACATCTTCAAGTAATCAAGTTTCTTTTACAACTTCAAAGTTCCCGCGGTTTTCAAAATGGCGTCTTTGCTCTATTCCCACTACAACTACCAATTTCTTCCACAGTAATACCTACATCCACTCAGAAATTTCCCTGCACCGTCTCTATACGTTCCCACAACAATCTATGACTGCAATACCGAAAGTAACACAAAATTTTCCACTTATCTTATACAACTTCACCCACACTATAACCGCACGTCCACTCTCGTTCAAATCCCGTCAAATAAAAAATGATATTGTGTGAAAAGTGTACATTGTGTGATATAATCAACAATTTTTCCGGTTCCCTATTGGTCTGTTCCTACCATCCATGTTACAAGAGGCTGTGTTTCTGTTTTGAATTTACCGATTGTAACAGAGTTTAAGCATTGAGTTGCAACAATGATGCACAGTCTTCGCTGCACATTTAGCTAAATGCTGGTCGAAAACATTCGGATATATTAGTTGTTCACATGTTGCAAGCTACGATCGTGAGTCACGTGAATCGTTGAACTCGTTGAAGTGTCGGTAATTAAAATATAGTTATTTTGGTACTGATTACACAGACGACCTGAAAGTTAGCCTTGTCTTGAAGGAACACACTTACAAGTTTTGTAACATGTGGTGTCGTATTTTAAACGTTAGACCTGATTTTCTCCATAAAAGTGCCATACGCTTATGTCGTAACTGTTGCATAATGTAAATTTTGTGTGACTAACTGACTTGGATATTATTGTATATGGACACGTTTTTGTATGATTTTTGAACTGTCGGCAATCAAGCCATTACATGTGTACATATCCAGAATTAACCACACTCTTTCGGGAGGATTTGGGTGGTCCTAAAAAGAACCTTGGGGGTTTCATATGGTCAGTGGATTCAGCTCGGATCAGGCCGACAGCGGTTCGCAGCATAAGCAGGTGTCGGGTGCTCCTTCGCCGTGGTCACACCGCCTGCAGAACAAGTGACGGCAGTGAACATAATTATATGTTTCTGTCGACGCCAGGCTTCTGGAAGCAGTGATTGCAATTGTCAAAGCAAATTTATGTGTAGGATAATGTTCGCGGCCAGGTCTGTGGCCAAAATACAGACCCATGCACTCGGACGGTAAACAATGACCAATGACCCGTGTGGACACCCGAGAATGGATCTTTGTGACCGAGGCGAAGCCGAGGTCACAAAGGTCCATTCGAGGGTGCCCACACGGGTCAAAGGTCATTGTTTACCGTCCGAGTGCATGGGTCTGTATTTTGGCCACAGACCATAGCCAAGAACATTATCTAACATAGTGTATAATTCTATTGTATTGCAGCCGATAACGTTCATTCATTCAGGCGGTTTAAATTAATGGTCCCCATAACATTTGGGTAAAGGGTGTTTGGCAGCGCGTGCAGACACACAAAGCGATAGGAATTCTTGGATCGCAGGACACTGTTCGCACGTCCTTTCAAGGTTGCCAGTCCAGAATTTTCATTCTGAGAATTTTCATTCAATGGGTGCAGTTCACTTTTTTTTTTTTTGCATTTACCGTAACTATCTTGGCGGTGGAAATGGCCTCTTCACAGCAAAGTGCATGGAATTTTGATTTGGATGATTTAAATTTGACCCAGCTTCTTCAAAATGACGTTGAAGACGATGCAATGGACTTTGAGCTTACCCAAATTTGCGGTCATTTAGACTCCGAACTTTCAGCATGTGAGGACCTAAAAATTTAATATGAGGAGCTTCAATCAACCATTGCATGTGCCCGCGACCTCCGCATGGTGCAAGAAGAGAACAGCTCATATGTGTTTTACTCTATCAGACCACGATCAAAAGAACTTTAAGGTAGGCTGGTTTGTATTAAATTAAGATTATTGAATGAATCAATTTAGCATGGTAATTATTTTTGGTCAGATAGGCGTGTAGCTTTTGTCTAAAATGTGTAAGTTAATGCAATGATTTTTTTGTCAAGAAAGAGCAAAGGTCATTTAGAAATAATTTGTAAACAAATAATGTACAAATGACGAAAGTGAACTACATTGTGTTAAGCTGGTGAGTGATCATTAAACCGTATGGTATTTAAATGAATCAGTGTGTTTCTTTTCAGTGAAATAACAAGTGATTTTGCAGCAATTGTCATTTCGTGTTTGTTATTGTGGGGTCGAAATAACCTGTGAACAGTTGAGGTCAAGTCTGTATTTACAGGTCTGTATTGCCAATACAGACCTGCGCATTACAATAGAATCATACACTATACAAGGTGGAAAGGTCGTTTTTTTAGGACACTCTGCTGAATGTACCGCCTATCCATGACATGTACATTTCAGAGTGGCTTCACACCAAATACAGATGAAGTATGGCTTTGTTTACTCTGCCATGCAGTGACAGCGCACGTCGACGTCCCTTGCAGTCTGGGCAATCCATCGTGTGTTCACTTAGAGTGTACCAAGGGTCATGTGTCCCTTTACAGTCTTGGTAAATGATGAAAAGAGACGTGCAGAAACAATACTTATAGGCTTTTAGGGCCCAACCTTTGCACACGTAACTTTTTTTTATTGACCAGTTTCAGCCTGATTTCTTTCTAGAACTTTCTTAATAAAAACCAGATAAACCTGGTAATTTTCTCGAATATTCCCAATCATAAAGAAACACTTATCGTGATCCCTTCTGTCAATATATCATGCCACAACAAGTGCACACATTCGCTCTCGAGGCCAAAGTGCATTGAACCCGTAGGTCCAATATAACAGCTTATTTATCAACAAACCCACGTGGCCAGATAAACCTATGCATCGATGTCCCACTCTGTTAACCAGCTCTCATCAGTATCTGTTTTTAGACCCAGTTGGGGCTGTAAATTTTTAATCTTCTGACTGTGGAATGTGCAGCTATAATCCCCTGTGGAATGTGAGAGTATCTGGGCAACATATGTAGTACTGAGTAAACTGCAATGTACGTTCGATGGAACTCCCAGAACCCTGTGGATACATTTCCTCCAGGCAGTGTAAAATTTCTCCACATACAAGTTTGAGAAGTCCCATAGAACCCAGCCATATAGAAATAGACAAAAAGCCTTAAGCAATCTTTATTTAGTGCTACAAAAAGCTCTGTCAAATCGTGATGACAATGAATTACACCTGTTATACATATCGCCAGTGGCTCTGAAATCCGAGTACTGGTTTTATCTGTGGAAAACTAAAAAAAGTGGGCAAGAAGTACAAACCAAGCATCGAAAAGTGTGACTGTGGTGTAGATCATTACAAATTTATCATGGTCATTGAGGTGAAAGACGACTGACGCGCCAACAGTCCGAGGCCCTCCAGTCGCTTTGCCCTCCAACTCGCTGCGCAGCGAGCTGCCTCCTCGAAGGTCACATACCTGTGGCAAAGGAAACCATGGTAATCCTCATCAGCTTAATTGTGCTGCCATGTTTCCAAGACCAGAGCGGAGGTGAAGGGTCCACCACACACTCTCTCACATCTGTGGTGTGTCCCTGTTCTCCCCCCCCCCCCCGAGGAAAAAAAAAAAACTTACTTTCCCTCACACACCCTAGCCCTGCCTTTAAGACTCAGGCATTCCCCATAGGAGTCCCCATGGGAGTCTAATGGCTACCACCATTCCCTTTCCTTTCTGTACTCTGGAATTCTTATTTACCCTGTTGCTGTCTAACTCTACCATATAATGTCTGTAGTGCCAACACAGACATTATGTTTTTGTTGGGTTTCTTGTTTTCCTTCTTTCTTTCTTTCTTTCTTTCTTTCTTTCTTTCTTTATGAGCAATTTTGTCCCACAATTTTCTTTCTTTCTTTCTTTCTTTCTTTCTTTCTTTCTTTCTTTCTTTCTTTCTTTCTTTCTTTCTTTATGAGCAATTTTGTCCCACAATTTTCTCAGACACTCTTACATTTGGAAACTCCAAACTTGCCATGATTATAGCTCCAGACATGAAGTCATGTCTTTTTATGAAGAAGGGTGATGATTTTAAAAAATATGCAAATTAGAGCCATTTGAAAATTTAAATCTTGAAAATCTCCAAAACTATTAAAGGTACATGTAACAAATCCAACTTCAATTAATATGTTTGTAGCACTGCATATTTCTGTAACTTACATGTAACCTCTAAAGGTTAAAGGCCAAGGTCATTTGGACATTTGAAATGATCATCCAGCCATAACTCTGTCAAAAAATCAGACATATCCGCACCCCCGCCCTCCCAGCTGGTGACTGTTTCACAGTCAAGCTGCTATGCAGCCAGAGATAAATGAACTGTCAACGCCTGGTCTCCATACTTATCAGTACACAGGCAGTAATGCTGGTATCCAACGCTGTGGGCTTACTCTTCAATCCCTAAGGAAACTGGCTGTGTAAGTGGAGTGAACATGTCTGCATTGTGTTACAAAACTCCTTCCCCAAGCAGGCCACACAGTGTGAAGCCTTCTTGGAGTGACTCAATCCTTATCACAATAAGCCAAACCAAAGTTGTGGCATTTTAAATCGTACAAATTAGGTTAATACACAAAATTTAGATCACATTGAACAATGCTCATTTTGAAGGCAATCAGACAGATTTGCTGTGAAGCAAATCTTTTCTAGTATCATTTCTTTTCTCCAAGGATCCTACCAGGTATAGCCCTGTGCACGTTTAGTACCTTTCCTGCCTCCCAGAAAGCCACGCCCAGTAATGTCAGCGGCAATAGCAACCGGGAAGCGTACCCGGAGAGGAGAATCTCCAGTCTCGTTTTCATACGCTCAAACCCACGTGACTGTTATACAACTTTGTGTTGTGAGTGGCCCGGTTTCTGAATGCAAGAGTGGGTGAAGGAGGTTGCCGTGATCAGTGTATGGCTGTGGTATAGGGCGGCCTTGGCTGTTCTTTGGCCAGTATACGCGATTTTCTTCGGCATACCAAGCGACCAATCAGTCATGGTGGATCTTGCAAAACTAGGAAAGAATCTTTTAAAATGTGTTTCGACAGGCGAGGTAGGTTTAAGTTGAATAATGATAATGGGGTGAAAAGTGCAGTTGTCTGACTCTGACTTGACCAGGTGAACTTGAGGGATTAGAAAGATAGACCAGGTGACCTGGACACCGTCGAGTGTCACTGGCACGACACTGGACGGTGGACCATGCATGATTATATCTGTGGTGTACACAATACAGCACCTTGGGAAAGAGTAATAAGCTTGTACTTTTAACTGTTCCCAAACTTTACCTCAAAAATAAGGTGCACTCGAATGCGCCGCCACCTGGTTTTGTCATTCGCACAGGAGGCAAAACCCCGGGCATGGTATGGAGGAATAAACTAAGCTTATTCCCTATGGGTAAACTAATTTGTTAGCCTTCGGCTTCGCACAGAAGTTACTTATATTACTCAGTTTTTTTTTTCTTTTTGTTTTTTATCTAATTTCTACTATTCATTAAAAATATTAGTGTCAGTATTTTTTTTTTGTGGAAAATATATATCTGTCTATTTAATTCATAAGTCATCTGAAGCATTTCAGCTACAAACCTAGATGGAAAAGCCACTTAATATTTTTTCTGACTTGCCATTTTCATGTTGTGGTCCACCATGCAAACAAGCCAAGGCAATAATTCCTACTCCCTAGGCTTTTGGTGCCCCGAATTTCATGCATCATGGTCTAATTTTCAGCAAAAATATATTTTTTTTTGGTGGGGGAATTTTGCACCGTGCTGGCACATCTTCATTTTATATATTGTAACTATAGTTGATGTACCTATTCTCGATATGTTCCTCTTGTCAATTAAGGATGGGCAAGAAATCTTGTATTATCATTTGCTAATCTATCCTTATATGTGATGAGTTGCCGGTCTCTGAACTGTGAAATTTTGTGCAACGATGTTTAGCTTGTCACAGTTATGAGGGTAATTGCCGATAAAGCATATAAGGGTCCCTCACGCTAAGACAAGCCACACATTTAATATCTTAATCTCAGAGTCTGTGCCAGAGACCCTATAGCTTTTTCATAAACTGATTTTGTGTTTACTTATGCAAAAAATGTTTGCCCTGCTGACCCACTCCGAGCTTTATCTACAGGTGTGGAGTCTTCAGTTGCTATATTGAGAATAGGAAAATAGTAAAAATATACAAGCTCATCACCAGAATTGAAGTGACATGTCTTGCACAGACCGCCGAGCGTTCGTCAAGAAAAGAACATTTTGTTTACGTTTTACCATGGAAGTACAGTAGTCCCTCCTTTGAAAGACCACTCCTTTGGGATACCGCCTCCTTTGAGAGACCACAGTTGTCAGGTCTTTCTGTAGTACTTTTCAAGTTATTTGTATCTCCCTTGAGGGACCACCTGCTTCATGTGACCGTCTTTTGGGTGGCACTAGGTGCGGTCTCTCAAAGCAGGGACTACTGTACAGCTTAGTCTTAGAACTTATAGTCTATACAGTGAAACCTCTCACTACCAAACACCCTGGGGACTGAGTGAAAGTGTTCGGTAGTGAAAGGTGCTATAATAGTAGTCAGAGGTTGGGGTGTTCAGCTGCTGGGTTATAAACTTGACAGATTATATGTGTGTGCATGTATGGCTATTTCAGCAAAACTGTCCATTCATTCTTCACACAAATGACACTACATGCACATGATGTATGCTAATAACACAAATTACATCTCTACTGTCCCACTTAATCTTGCTATCAAAACATCAAATTGTTTCAGTCACAACAAGTTTCAATCAAATGTGAACTTCAGACAATGTGTAACTGTTGGTAAGATCACATACACTCTGGAGCAAGGTGGAATATCACACCAGAATGCTATGAAAACAATACAGTTTCCACTGTATTCGGAGAGAATCCCAGCATTCAGGGTTCTCAATATCCTGCTTAGCTTACTCAATGGCCTGTTGGTTTTGATGGCTGATTGGTCAGCAGGGATACCAACCAAAGTCAGTTCTGAGCTAAGGCATTCTTTCACAGAAGATTAGACAATAATCTTGATAAACTGTATCAACCAAGGTGTGATCTGTTGACCACCGAGACAGGGTGGAAAGCAGAGCATAAGAAAGGCATGTCTGATCAGCCTTCCTGTGTTGGCCCAGCATGCATGCAATGTGCCAGCTTTTGCTCAAAGAAAAAGCACATGTTCAGTAGTGGGAGGTTTATTTGTGGCTTTGGGACTGAAAAAAGGAGTTCGGTGTTTGATAGTGAGAGGTTATGAACATCCAGGAACACCCAGTTGCCTATTGAATAACATGTAAACATTTGGGACTGAAAAAAAAAAGTGTTCAGAACACTAGTAACTTTTTTCGTCATTAGTGGGTGCGTTTCGGTGTTTCAGGGCGGTTCCTGGCGTTACACAGCGTTAGCCAGCGTGAGACGGTATTAGCTGGCATTACAAATGCTGGAAAACACCAAAATCCAATTAAGTCTTTTGGGGCTCGGCATTTGCCAGCATTTGACACCCTTTCAACGCTGGCAAATGCTGTGAAACGCTGACAAACACCAGCTACCGCTGGCAAATGCTCTGTAGTCGCCTCAACTAGCAGACTCAATGGGATACATGTAAATTTTGAATTCACTTGAACTGAGATGAGAAGGATCCATGGAAATTTGTGTCTTGTACTTGTACTAATCATTAATATACACTGTACTTTTGTTTTTTATACTCATGAGCAATACGACATAATTTTCTTTAACATTATGCTGATGATTTATCCCTTGCGGTGTATGTGTAGTGAATGACTTTGCTCATGATCACTGATATTTTGGTCACCTCAATCTTGGTTGCAAAGTAAAGACAAATAAATAACCCTGTTTTCATTTTTTATTTAAACACAGCACAGCAATTTTTTATTGTATGTACAGCACAAGTCAGCAATGTATAGCTTTGTGCTAGCATAGATCTATGTGAATCCCTGTGAATATAATACATGGGATTTATTATTAAATTCTATTTATTGTATTCACCCGGATTCTATGCTAGCCCGTACCTGTCATCATTCCACACCTCAAATAGGCAGATTTTTTGTAAATTTTAAAAAATCCATGAGCGAGATTTGTATTTTAGAATAAAATAGAAAATACTAAATTTTTATGCAGGAGATTCTGTCAAATTTGCAAAAATTTGCATATAGATACCCCCCCCCCAAAAAAATGGGATGAAAAAGTGGGAGACTCCCACCTTATGGGGGAGACTTGACAGGTATGCTAGCCCAAAGCTATACATTGCTGACTTCAATATAAAACATGGAATTTAAGAATAAATAAAATGACTTGTGCTGTACATACAATAAAAATTGAAGACAGTGTTGTTTGTTTGTCTGCACTTTGCAACCAAGATTGAGGTGACCAAAGTATCAGTGATCAGGAGCAAAGTCATTCACTACACATACACCTCAATGGATAAATCATCAGCATAATATTAAAGATGGTTATGTTGTATTGCCCATGAGTATAAAAAATAAAAGAATATTAATGATAAGTACAAGTACAAGACACAAATTTTACATGTATCCCATTGATTTTGCTAGTTAATATGACAACAGAGCCTTTGCCGGCGTTAGTCAGCGTTTCACAGTGTTTGCCGGCGTTGAAGGGGTGTCAAATGCCGACTAAGGCTGGCAAATGCCAAGCCAGCTGGCTAACGCCGAGCCCCAAAAGGCTTAATTGGGTTTTGGTGTTTGCCAGCGTCAGTCGGTGTTTTGGCAAGGGGTTTTGGTAGCAAATATATGTGTTGTTGGGATGGAGTCCAGAATTGATTTGCAGGTTTTCATGCACATTGCCATGAACAAAGATGGCTATATATGTTTACAAACGTATCTTCTTAATGTTCTTGCTGCAGCTTACTACATTTCTCACATACCAATGCTAAAACTGGGTTCTTTGCTGTTTCAGAATGTTGCTATGGAAACTTTATGGCAGAAACAAACATGTGTCATCACGTTCCTACGCAGATTTGGATGACAGCTGTGTCGCCTGTATTCCAGGCGACTGAGTACCCTGAAACCTCAGCTTGATGCCCATAATGTGCGCATGATTGGCGTCGGCTTGGAGGAACTAGGGGTGGAGGAATTTGTACAGGGGAAATATTTTGATGGGGGTAAGCATCATGTCACTTCCTGTCACCTCAAGTAAGAAAATGATCATGGTCATTAGAGGGGGATTGGTTGGGGGCTTAATTTTCATAGCACACCACTTCCTGTTAATATTGACTGGCTAGTTCGATGAGCCAGATTTATTTATCACCAGGTGTCTCCAGTTGCAAGGGCAGCAACCAGGGCAGTAAAACAGTGGCGCCATCCATGCCACACTTGCCGCACTAGTAGATAGCCATTAACCATTGGACCAGTTGAATTTTTTGCCAATGCGAGGGCTTAAATTATCCTCGCATGCCAGCTGCTAAAGTGCACTACCCTTACCAGCATGCCAGTGTGTGTGCAGTAGGCCTATATGACCTTCTTTTTTTGTTTTTTGGCAAAGTTTCATGACTTCTGATTGGTTAACCCAATTCTATCCAATACAATGTATGTATTTTCCAATTATGCATCCCTATCATGTACTTGTATAGGAAACTGGTGAATACAGTGTGAACAATGTAATCGGTCAGGGAGTACTGCAGGATTCTCCCAAGGTCACAGGGTATACCCCTACAGAATGTAGTTCAAGATCTGCCGCTTGATGTCACTGCCCAGTTATTTGCTTTGCAGACAAGAAACAGCATGGCAGTGAGTCAGAGCCTCAACTATTGCAGCGTTACGGATGTTGCATGAACCGATTGATTGATATTTTTAAAAAATGGGATGATGTCCTTCACTGCTTTAGCATGGAGTACAGTCAGTGTCTCCCCCAAGACACCACTATCAGCTCAAGTGATATAGAACTTTGTCTCTAGGAGAGGTGCTCGCTGTGTTCAACGCTAAAACTATGATTAACTGCTAGTGTCCGCATCCTGCTGGTAAGCACAGCCTCGTAGCATTACCATCCAAAGAGATGTTGACTTTGTTGGCTGGCATAAAAAGGCCTAGATCTGCTATACAGGCAAATAATTACAGATGCTCGACCACATCCATGTAAGAAAAACCAAGCAGGCTGTTTGGTGACATTGAAATGTTAGGCAGTTTAGTGCAAGAACTAATGGGAGTCAGACAGCAGACCTAGTGACCAAATATATCACTCTCTTGATGGCACATACAGTTGTGCCAAGACAGATCAGATGTTGCCAAAATTTGATGTACATGTAGAGACATAATTAACAGAGTAACTGTCATATCACTTTAAAATATTTGTGCCATTTACACATTTCTTTAGCCAAATTCAAGAACTTATAGTATTTCGCTTATTGCCAGAGCGGTAAAAGTTATGGACAGCATGATGTGTTTTTTCAGTTGTCTTGTATTCTTCAGGCTGATATGTCATTTGGCCCTCCCACCCAGAAGAACACTTTACTTTGTCAGTTGAGGGTTAGAAAATGTGAATTTGAAAGGCGACATTTAATACAATGCTGCCACAAAATTTTGCGCTGGTGGAGCCAATGGGAATTGGTTACCTGTCAAGACAGTGGCTGTTTACAGCAGATTCCAATATAACAGTACAGTGGTCCCTGTCTTGAGAGACCACTCCAATGAGAGACCACCTGCCTTGGAAGACCACCTTTTCAACATACTTTGCTTAGTACTTTTCTTGTCATTTGTACCTCCTATGAAAGACCACCTGTCTTGAGAGACCATAATTTGGTCATCCCTAGAGGTGGTCTTTCAAGACAGATTCAACTGTATTATCAAAGGACATTACAGAGAGAGATCCAGACCTTCAAAATTTGTAGCCAAGTCAAGAAATAAAACAGTAGTCAATGCAGAAATCAACCGAAGTCTTATGTAATTCATGTTCAAATAGATTAGCCATTCGCAAATTTCATTAGCCAAATGAATGCACCATTAGCATGTGGCTGAATTATTTACAGGGAGAACGACTCACAAGGAATCCTAAGAATTGTTTTAACAATTAAAGAAAACAGGGCATAATGGAATGAATTTTGTACATCAGGTATACGTGACTTAAATACAATGTATAGAGATCCAATCAAGACTATAATTGACAGCTGGCATCATTGTTACAAGAATAGCTCTTTTGAGAGCTTTTTGGTAAACTGCTCAGGCCAAAGTGGTAATCTTAACTTTACTGCTACATTCGATGTTGGCTATGTTCAGATTTCAGACAAGAATTATTTTTAATGAAAAAGGCAGCACATTAAAATTATTCTTGATTGTATATTTCAGAACTGTATATAGACACTGAGAAGAAATCGTATAAAACGTTAGGATATAAAAGGTAGGTATCTAGCAAAAGTCATATAAACCTAATGCATATATGCTCAATTCACCCAGATCTGTATGCATGTATTAAAAAAAATCATGGGGTTATAAAAAGCACTGAAACTTTTCTTATGGGCATGATATACTTTATGACTCTCATGTATAAATGTTTCTGTCTATGGTTACCACCTAATACCCTAAAAAGTATATATTTTGTGGGGAAAAAAACACAACAAAACGTTTAATTTAGTTTTGAATTTTAATATTGCTACTGATGTAATTAAATTTTAATTGAAATTCTTAAAATCTGTATAAATTTAAAACAAAATTTAAAAAAATAAAAATCAGATTTGGTTTATAGTGTTAATGAAAGAACACATCATGCTTTCCAAAACTGTTATTTTAATTTTTGAAAAAAGAGCTTACTCTTAATTTTATTGCTGCTTAAATGTTTTGAAATTTAACTTTGATTTTAACATCCTGTAAATTTTGAACTGAAGCTCATGTCAAAAATTTAAAATTCTCTTTTGCCACCACAAGTGTACTGTTTCATTTCCCATAAGGAAAAAAAGTCTCCCATTTTTGATGCTTATGCTAGTTTTTTTTGGGGGGGGAGGCGTTTTTCAGTAAAAGGAAGTTTTTTGCTGTGCTGACCAAAGGTCGCAGAGCTTATGCCATCACTCATGTCTGTCCATCCACATGTAAACTGTCTGCTTGTGAGCACAATACAACCCACAATTTTTAAGATAGCCTGGTGTAACTTCCAGGACATATCAAGTGTGTGAAAATCTAGGTCGAATTTGATATTGGTGGCCCCTGCCAGCAGTATTATGTAATATACAAGTCAAATTGTGAAAATGTTGTGACCGCTCTAGCATCCTATATGTTTGATAGATATTCATGAAATAAAGTGGGATTGTGTAGGAGGTCAAAGGCTCACTTGCATTTGACACTTGTGGTGCCACCAGTAATTTGACAGAAATTAGCAGCCAAAATGTGTTCGAAGATATAAAATTCCATTTGTTGAAAAGTTAATGGATACTTGCCAAATTTATAGGAAATATAGACCACAGGCGTTCGTAACATCCTGCCAGTCAAACATTCTATTATAGGCCTGTGGGGGTATGGAGGGGGGAGGGTAGAGAGGGTGAACCTACAAGATCTGTACATGCAATGGATCACTAAGGGCCTTACCCTATGTACCTGCAATAAAGTATTGTGTATTCATCAGTGCAGTCAATTATTCCTGCTAATAAGATGGGGGAGTGTGGGCCTAGAACCACTTTGTCATCAGATGGAGATCCTACACAGGATATCCTTCTGAGAGGTACGAGCACCTATGATATAGATGATGTCCAGTGCTTACACCTTGTATAATATCAGTGACCTTGACCTATATTTTGTGAGGTTATCAGCCCTGTAAAGTTGAAAGAGGTGATTTTGTAAAAGCATGGTGTAGCTTGGACATTAATGGCAAAGAGAATTGAACCTGCAGAATAAAATTGTGCTTGATCAGATTGCACGTAAAACTGTACTTGGTGACCTTCTTTTTGGGTCACCGTGACCCAGTGTTTATGGATTTTGGTCCTTGTCCAACTTATTGTTTTTCATCATTAACTCAAAAATTTAATACTTGATCTGAACACACCATGTCTTGAAAGCTGGATGTTGGGTACACACTTTGAACATAAAAATCTATGTCAACATAAATGGTGGTGGTATCACCTATAATATTATGTAGTAGACAGGTCAAAATGTTAAAATCTTGTGACCATTCCAGCACCCTTAACTTTGTATCGATCCTCATGAAATTGTGGGATTATAGAAGAGGTCAAAATCTCAGTAGCTTCTGATACTTCTGATGCCACCTATGATAGAAATTGTTAGTTAAAATGTCTTGAAAGATACGAAATTGGGTAACTTGAAAAATAATTCAGTTAGACAAGCAAAATTGATAGAATATATAGATCATGCCAAGTGTTAATATGTTATTTAATATCAGTGACCTTGACTTCTTTCTGTGAGGTCACAAGACTTCTTCATTGTAAGTGGTCATTTGAGCCTATGGGTGAAAGCTGCACTTCAGTACATGTACATTGTATATCCAACTACTTAGTTACCTGCTTTTGGGGTGACTGTGACCCAATGACTATGTCACCTTGACCAATTTGTAAGGTTACTAAACACTTAAGAAAAAGACATTTAATTCAATATCTGGATAAAGAATAAGGGAAATAACACACGTACATGGATCATGTTGAATTTTGATATCAAATAACATGGATGACCTTGATTAATAATTTTTTCAAAGTTGTGGAGCGATATTTTGGTGATGGTGGGTAGCAGAGCATTAGGTCCATGGGCCTCTTGTTTATTTGAGCAATTAAAATTACATTTTCTCAACACATACAGATATTTTATTATTTTAATAGGTTTAATTCAAATGTATAGTTTAAGAAAATGTATACAGTTTATATTATCAAAAATATAAAGTCTAGTGTATATAAGGACATTATGGAACAAAGTCTTATTTTCTGTGTAAATGTTGTAAAGGTGTACATGCTACACTCTCAAAACCAGCTGATGGTCAAGTATTTTCTGCTTTCAAAATGTTTTTTGCTAATTTCAACAGTAATAAAACGAATTTGAATGAGAATTGTTGGTGAAACCTATCAAGATGTTATATATACTCCATGTCAGTAGCTTTGATGGACTTGGGTTGGGCACTTAGCACACAACACATATAAACAAAAATGGCTGACTTAGACTTAATTCAGAGGAAATGGATTAATTTTCCTGCTACACTGTACACTGTTAGGAGAGTGCTGTCATATTGCCTGAAAATGGCTGTCGCTTTTTTGCATTTTTCTTCACCAAACCCATCTGTTTTCTCTGTTGTTCTAGTTGGAACACTCCAAATTGCCACTTTATCATTTCATATGTGGAC
This sequence comes from Hermodice carunculata, assembly GCA_964020975.1. Taxonomy (NCBI): domain Eukaryota; kingdom Metazoa; phylum Annelida; class Polychaeta; order Eunicida; family Amphinomidae; genus Hermodice; species Hermodice carunculata. Next base: position 34,674,442 of record OZ026626.1, read on the forward strand.
CCACACCTAGAAAAATGTTGTGTGGTGCCATGGCTGCAGTGACCAGAGGATCACTCTTCTAGCTAATTAGTCATAAAATTGTGCTTCTTTCCCTGTAGTTACTGCCATAAATATATTTATTTGGTTTAAACATATTTTCATTTCAAAAAAAAAAAATATGGGAAAAAGGCAATGCCTATATTAATCCCTCTTGTGATATATCTATTTTTGAATGCTTAATTTGGAAGTTTGTCAACTTTTTATGTGTTTGTTTTCCATTGGTATTCAATAGTTTTGATTTTTTTTATGTTTGTTTTGTTTTAACATCTTTGCAGAAAATTGTAGAGTATTTATGTAATACCAACTTTGATTTAAAAATACATGGATAACATTCTTTAACTTATTCCATACCAGTCCCTGATTTTTCCGTATATTTACTTAGATTTAAGATGACAAAATTTATTTTGCATATTTAAATTCTTCATGAAAAGAGCTTTCGTTCAGGTACCAACATGCCTATAGTCTTAAGTCAGTGGTTCTGCCACTGCCTGGCAAGTCATGCTGCAGCTGCCGCAAGGGCAGCTGCAGCATGACTTGCCAGGCAGTGCCAGAACCACTGACAAAGGCCTGTGACCATAGTATGGAATGAGTTAATTTGCCTAATATGGTGTGCACAGAAATAAATATATGTGAAAAATTGAAGGTGGTCTCTTTGTCTCACATCTGCATTAAAACATGAATGCTTTCTACATTGCAGGATAGGGATTCTTAGCGGGATTTCATCCATAATGGGCAAGAAAGGAAGAGATGCCATTAGCAAAGTATGAGATTGATATTTTCACACTTAAACCATAATTATTCTGCCTTGTTAGCTCGCCTATGTGGACCTTTTACGTTCTCATAACAAACTAAATTTCATAAAGTAGTTGCAACTTTATTCACAGTTGGCACTGAAAAATTTTAATATAGTGTTATTTTGATATGTTGCCTGGGCCTAAGCTGATGAAGCAGAAAAAACAATGTGGGTACTGATGATAAACCAGGATATTTTTAATTTGCCCTTTTTCATTCACATACAGTGTTAGGAGATCAAAAGAATGAAACTTTTTAATGTTATTTGCCTCAAAAGGTGTTATCAAAATATCGTGTAATAGTCCACTGTTAACTGGACAGCCAGAGGATGTTAATTAATATGGTTTCTTGTATTTTGTTTGACACAGGCCAAAGAACAAAATATCAATGGAAACCTGAAAGGGGATGGTTTTCAAAATGGAGGCACACTTATTGTAAATGCAGGTGAGCATTTGAGGTGTGCTCAAAATGTGATGATGTACTTGATGGTCATTTAAAGTGTATATATACATGTATATCATAGTGGAACCCTGCATTAAGGCCACCTCATAAATAAGACCACTTTTGCCAGCCATTGTTTTCATTGTAATTACCTGGTTTCTTCTAGTTAGCGCACATACTCCATAAAGCCCCCTCGCCCCCCCCCCCCCCACACACACACACACTTCACGACTTCCCAGCCTGCAAAATGATCCCTTGATCCACAATGATCATTGCTAGGAAATTTGATCAGACATGCCTTTGAGACATGCTTCATTGATAATGCCTCTTCAGTAGAGAGTTTTCACCAGACATACCCTGTCCATCAAATGTATAAGCAAGAGGTATTGGCAGCCCATACACCAATCCTTCATTGACTGTTGATCCTATCTATCAAACATCATGCTACTTTGGGTTTCATTTCGTTGTGAAACTTATGTCATATTTAACCCTTTCCCCCTTGAATTAAGACTGAGTCAACAGCTTTCCTGGGCATGGGTTGGGCACTAACCCATGCCAAGGAAGGCTGTGGACCTGAGGCATGTGATCTTGATAAGCCTCATGTACGTTTCTCAGTCAAATTTTTTTTCATAACTGTTTGAATTAGTTGAAAAAAACTGAAGGAGACGACATTTGACAACCAGCCTGTTTTGGCTAGTTTAAGGGAGAAAGGGTAAAGTCAATTCAATATTTTCATTGGTCCATCTATTGATCGGTTTGATTCTTTTATATCCTATGAGTTTGGAAGTCATTTGGCTTTTATTTGAGGAGCTGTTTGTTGCTTTATGGTGGGTGAGTTGTGTCTTGTAATGTGACTGACGAGGAAGGGGGCCACTCTGCCCGTTAACTATTGAGACTGCACAGAACTTGATTGACACTGAGCTTGAGGGTTTGTGATGAAACTTGGGTTTTTTAAAAGGCCATTTCTCAGAAAAAGTATTTATTAAGCCCATAATGTACCAAATACAAGGAATCCAGTATGGGTACTAACAGTTTTAGCATAAAGACCACCTCCAAATAAAGATTGTTTTAGGTACAACTATAGGTGGCCTTAAAACCAGGGTTCCACTCTATATAATCAAATATATATATATATATTTATATATATATATATATATATATATATATATATATATATATATATTATGTCATTATAATGAGTTTTCACTGCATACAGTGTTGCCTACTAAAATAAAACTATAAAGGCCACTTCTCATGAGACTGCATTAATTTTTAGGACCATCTTTTCAGGTCATTGGACCCTCATTTCTTTGTTAATTTACCCATAATTTAAGACCACCTGTAACATCTGACCACTTTTGTCTGGCATTAGGGATGGTCTAAAATAGCGGGTACCACTATATATATATATATATATATATATATATATATATATATATATATAAATATATATATATACAGTGGTACCTGCTGTATGTGGCCACCCCTTCTGCCCAAAAAAAAAGTGGCCACATCCAGCAGGTGACCTGTCACCACAAGTAAATTTTACAAAGAAACTGACTTCTATGTCCAAGCATAGTGACCACAATAAGCAATGCCGCTGCTCAAGGCAGTGGTTGCATACAGCAGGTACCACTGTATATATATATAATTTATTTGCCTTATGTCCTGTTAAAGTGATCATCATGTGACAGAGGTAACTATACTTAGGCGGTGTACTGTGTCACTTTCAGTCTGTTGTAAAGGATCAGTCATAAGGATGAGGTTGTGGACTTTCAAAAGAGGTAGTTTCCATCAGGATGCAGAATCAGTTGAAAGTCATTCTTTTTAAGATTTTTGGTATTACCAAATGGTCAAGTATGGCATTGTATGGGGGCACCTTGAGCCAATTGTATTTTGAAATCTTTGGAACCTTCTAGGAGGAGACAAAGTCCTGCTCAGCTACATCCAGGAACACCCAGCTGACCATGTTCCACTGGAAGATGTCCTCAAGGCATTGAACATTGAAGTCCCACAGGAACAGCCAGAGGGAGCCACTGGTACTCAGGAATAAACAATATTACTTAATGAAAATGACTGCACCAAGTAAAGAGGTAGGTTTTTGTGTTTTTGTTTTTTTTTTAGTTCTGTTCACCAAAGGTCGCAGAGCTTATGTGACCGCTCATGTCTGTCCATCCGTCCATCAGACAAGTGATACGTCTTGCTAGAAATGCCACACTTTTTAGCCATTTTGTCAATAGACCCAGAACTTTGTTGCAAAAACTACAACACAAAGGTTATAAAAAACAATAACTACACAAAACTCTGTTGAAATGTTTCCAAAGATATGACCAAATACCTAATAAATACAACACTAACTCAAGAACATTTGTCAAACTATGTCAAGATAGAGCTTGAAAAGACAAAGTGTAATTCTTAAAGTGTTTAGAGGGGTAAGAGGGAAAGTACCCAGGGTAAAGTATAATGAACCCACCTAGAGAATTTTCTCTAATCTGTATTAAGTCAGAAAACCATGATCATACTCACTTTTTGCAGGATTTTTTTCTTTTCAATTATCATCCAGTACAGTGGAAGAGGTGGCTTCCAGCTAATACCTTAGTACACTTTACCTCATAACACCTCTAGTCAACTTTATGTTTCTAAAAATTGTATTACTATTTACTCGTTTGTACCAGTGTCAGTATGGTGGAATAGTGTAAGAAGCTTTTAAGTTTCAAAGGAGACGTCCATCTGAAAAATTTTGCTCGTTAGCGCGATACCAGCCACAGTTTTCAAGTTTGCCCTATATAACTTTCAGGACTTACAGGGGTTATAAAAATCTAGGTTCTTGTTGGTATTGGTGGCACCACCTACAATATTATGCAATATAGGGGTCAAAATATGAAAATCTTGTGAACACTCTAGCATCTATGATTTGATGGAAATTATGAGGCAAAATGTGTTTTAAGATATAAAATTCCATATCTGGAAAAGGAGTTATAGGGTGCATAGTGACCCAAAAGGTAGTTCACTAGGCACAGCTTTTTGCAATGAAATCAAGTGCAATTTTGATCTGGAGGCTCAATTCTATTTGCCATTGATGTTCAAGCTACACCCTGCCATTACAAGGTCACCTTTTTTATCTTTACAGGCATGGTGACCTCACAAAAAAAGGTCAAGGTCACTGATATTAGATTATATTCTAGCATTGGACATGGTCTATGTTGGGCTAATTTGTGGATGGTATTGCGCTAACAAGCAAAAGTTTACAGACGGAATAACATGAGCGGTCACATAAATTCTGCAACCTTAGGTCTGCAGAGCTAAAAAGGTTTTGTGTTCTCTGCAGCTTAAATTTAAGGAACATTTATCCTGCCTTTTTCATTTGCTGCTTTCCTTTTTTTCTGACATACACATCTTGCCTTGAAGTGGAGTATTTTCCTTCAGTCTTGAGGACATAACTGTAAATCAAAGTTAAAAGATATGTAAAAACCAGTATAGTCACCTTGATTTAGATAACATTTCTTTAGAATTTCTTGAGTTTTCCTTCAAAAGTGTGCCTTTTATCTGGAGGCTTACTTTTGAAGTGCCTTTTTGTAGTCCCTACACCCATTAAAGGGTGCCCTTTTTAGATTAAATTGCCCTGCCGTGGTGAAAAGATGGCGAGACCACGGTCACGCTCATAGGCCCCATTCGTGCATCACATAAACATGATAAGGTGAAAAACTTCAGATATGCATCAGACCAAAGTTATACTCCCAGCCTCCTGTGTATAATGAGGCTCTAAGAGAGCACTGGAGGAGTGAAATTGCAAAAAAAAAATGTTGTAGTTGTCTGCATGATGACAGCAACTGGAGATCTGTTAATGTTGCTTTGTCTGACATCTGTTTCAGTGTTTCGTTATCTAGTGCCCAGTCAACATCAACACCAAGACATGGCCACCTTTGCTTTGTCTCTTAGAATGGCAAAAATGACGTTGTCCTGTGAAATGTCCTACGATTCAGCAAGACAACCGAGACTCCGTCCAGTCTACCTGGGCTACCGCCAGAGGGAGCCACTGCCTAGTGGGACTCGTCTTACTGTTGCTGTTGGTTTGAGAAACTAGAAGTAAAATACATTTACAAGGTGCTGAAATTTGCTTAAATGCAGACAAGATGTTGTATGTTTATACTAGGAGCAAAATGAATTAAGACAGTACATGTGCTGGGAATCTATGTGAAACTTACTTGCAAGTCTTAAATGTATGGATATCAATCAGATTGACAGTAAATGCACCTATCCAGAAGTGTGCAAAATTTGGTCATGCTGCTTTTGTAACGTTGAATCTTTTGCATGCTCCAAGTTCCAAGACAATTTACTGGTCATTGTGGTCACATGCATGGCATCATTTTGTGCCAAATAAAAAACTAGCAAGTGCAATTAAAATATCATTATTTGTCATGTTTAGGGTGCGATTAAACCTGTTACTGAACTCGTCTAGAACTGTCTGGTGCCACAAGGGGCCAAATTCTGTAGTTTTGGCTCACTGTAAGAAAGACCATGGGTAAACAACCAGAACAAAAAGAAACTCATTTCCATGTCAAAGATTATAAGGAATATGAAAAGAAAATTACCAATGTAGCCTATGTCATGGCTATTGAAACCTTAAATACAGCAGTGACAAAGACTTTTGGTCATAAACTACTCCCTGGAAAAAGTGGCAGCCTGGAGGGAAAAAGTGAGTAGTTTTGAGTTCAACAAAGCCAAAGTGTAATGCACATGCTGTGAATAAATAATTATATACAACTGTAAACATTACCAGCTTGTTTGGTGGTTATACAATGAGACCCCTTGAAAAACCACCAGGGATTACTAAATTGTGGTCCCTTAAAACATGTGGTCTTTCAAAGGTTAACATGACATGAAAAGTACCAAGCAAAGTATTTTGAAAGGTAGTCTCTGAAGGCAGGTGGTCTCTCGAGAGGGATCATTTTAACTTCAACTGATGCACAAAGAGACACTTGGGATTACAGCCCTTCCCCTTCCCCCCCCCAACAAAGAAAAAAATTATCCCAAATGTGGAACAAATGTGGTCCCGTAAGAGACTGGTCTCTCTCGTCGGGGACTTTTCATATATCTGAAGTTCCGTACTTGACAGGTACGCTAAAATAATGGAAAAGAGGTCAAAAAATGAATTTGATGTAATACATTGAATGAGATCAATATATAATGCATGTACATGTACATAATAGAAGTTTTTGCGTGAGAGTTATGGTCTTTTAAGAGGGTAAGCCTCTGGTGAGAGGGGCCTTATGAAAAGGGGACCACTGTGTATCACTTTGTTTTTCATAGCAGAAAAGGCATCAGACAAGATGAATGAAAAGGTTTGTAAAGTAGTAACCCACTGTAGATAACATGACCGAAACATTGTTACAAGTAAATTATGACATGCCCGCATCAGTGATGTGATGCATTGACATGTAGACAAAATCAAACCAAACTTGCACGAGCAATGTTTGATTATATTATGTTACACATGACGTGGAATAACTGATGAACGTATACAAACATGGCACACCAGGTCGTCCTTTAAAGTAGGCCTAGGGCATATTTTTTGCGATGAATACGCAATTAAACATAGAATAAAAAAAAATCTTACATGGCTGGAGAGTGAGTAACTATTTTTCTCTCCTTTGGGACCATTGTTGGTGTGGAAAATCAGGAGTAATTTTCCACACCAACAACAATCCCTCGTGAGACTCTGCCATGCAAGATTCTCAATTTCTTTTTCAAACAGAAGCTTGATGGGACTTGGTGCATCTGAACACAAAAATACCAAACACAAGTAGATAAATTCTTGTGTGTGTATCTAGAAATACAGTGACACCTACTGCCCTCTCACCCCCACCCCCAACCATTTCTACTGCAATATAGAATTAGCCATGTAAGAAGGTTGGTCTCTGTTGAGGAGGACAAAAATAGAAATATGAAAGCTGTCTGCCTCAGGCAAGGGTCTGAAAAGTGGGTTTGCCTTTGGTAAGAGGAACATTGTTACAGGGGAAGCAGTGTGTTGACCTTGCATCAAAATGTGCTTAATATCCCTGTCATCTGTTGAGTGGTGTATAACCAAACTGTTTCATCAAAATGATTTATCCAAAAAAAGAATAAATAAGCCCCATGTGTTCAGTAGGAAATACTTTATTTGGTCCTCAAAGGTCAAATGACCTACTTCAGAAAATTTCAAGCCCTCTTCCCTTCTCCCCCTCCCCGGCAAAATGATTCAGCATAGACCTATCTTGGTACAGAAAGAGTATAATGTGGGAAAGGTAAAGTTATTTCAAAATCTATTGTGACCAACTTAACATAGTTAAATTTTGAATAGTTTATCACAAATGTTGCCACTAAACAGACTGTTGTTCCGCGTGTCTGACTACGCTCCACAGATAAGTGGAGCACCCACACAGTAACAATAGCCTAACTTAGTCTGTCTTAGCAGGCAGTCACAAATGTGGGTATTTTAACCATTTTTTCATTATTAATACATTTTATCACTAAAACATTCACTTTTTGCTTGGATTGACACTGTACAATCTAAGCCTCTGTGGATACATGTAGAGTGGAACGTGGCTGGTGAGACCCCCTATTATATATGGAGGGATCAGCGAAGTATGGTCTTCCGAAACAAGTGGTCTGTCAGGACCGATGATCTCTCAGCTCCTTAATGATAGGGACCACATTATACATACAATGGTCGCCGTCACCAGAGATCGCCCCTACTGCAATAAAAGTGGTCCTAAAAGACAGGTGGTCTCTCATGACAGGTAGATTAACATCTCTTCATATGAGGGTCTCTCATGCCATGGATTACTGCATATATACATGTACATGCATATGCCACAAAAACACCCTTCTCGGACAATCTGGATCCTTAAGACTCTGTCAGGGCCAACTGCGATGTAAAAAGTCAAACTACTTAAAATGAAATACTCTGAATTATACGAGTGCTAGATTCACGCTCCTAGTAAAAGGACTTTTTATTCAAGTAGCAGCATACATGCAGTTACATAGAATATAATAATCCAGGTCATCAGCTGTCTTCAGGATGATTTGGGTGCATTGCAGCTGAAGTGCATTGAGGAAAGCTGTTGACTCGGTCCAAAATGTGGCACTGACAGTTTAAGTGAATTCTACATATTTTAGTTATACAGGACATCATAATGTTGATAAACAGTACATGCATATGGTATGAATATAAAATAAGTAATACTCCAAACAAGTGAGTCTTTCGTTTGTTTTTTTTTTTATTTCAAACAAAATGAACATGGGTGTCACATAGTTCAAAAATACAATGTACAAACTGTTAGCACTGAAATCTGTCCCCAATGACAACCCCTGCATGAGAAAGATTCATCATCATTTTTGTCCTGGTACTGTTCACAAGTATGAACATAAACTGAATGATACCTGATAATCTGTGCGACACTTTTTATTGTTTAGTTGTTTTTTCCTTTCATTTCTTAAACTCTTTCAGTGCCAAATTTTGGACTGAGTCAACAGCTTTTCTCAGCATGCTTTGGGTGCATTGCGCCTATAGTGCACCAAGAAAGCTGTTGACCTTGACTCATATTCTGTGTAACTTCAGGCATTCTGTTATATAAATGAAAGGTCTTTTTGCAAGGAACATGAATCTAGCATTCTTATTATAATTCACAGCAGTTCCTGTGAAGTAGTTTGACTTAAATCGCAGCTGGCACTGAAAGAGTTAATTTGAGTGTGCTGGCTGGTATTGGATGTTGCAAACATACATGCGCCCCCTAATGCTAAATTGTCCGGTACTCTCTTGTGTTGGAGGTGCATGTTGCTATTTTCTTTAAACCTAGTTCTTCTGACTTTGATATCTATAAATTTGTCAATTATCAGTCATTTATCACATCTTTTGTGACAATACAACTTAATCTTGATGTATATTGAGGCACATTTACGTGTGCAAACTTATTGTTCTTTGTTCCCGGAAGTGAATATTTTTGTGGTTTTCCTACCTCCAGCACTGAAGAGTTACTGGACAGCTTGTCACTAGTGGGGCCCATGTGTGAAAAGAAGCCATGTCCTCAACACTGTGCTTGTGTCACTGCAGTAACTTCCCACTGACAGTGACCTGTCACCGTGCTGTCCATGGAATGTTGCGTGAAAAAATATTCAGTTATGGCGAACAAGCTATATATTGATGCTAGTCAATTTTTTACATGTCTGTGACTTGTGAAGCACAAAACTATTTGTTCTGTTGGTATCCATGGATATTCATTCTGTCAACATATAGTCCTCCAGAAAGTCTGACTCGGTGTGACTATGCCTTTTGATGGGCTTTACTCAAAGCTGGAACTGTATGGTTTAGGGGGACCTTCAACAGATTTAAGAGAAATTGGATGACGTGTGCAAGAACACTGTCAAAATCTGTCCAACACTTGCAACTGGAATCAGAGTGTCCAGCCTTTTGGACACCAGGCAAATCTGCTATCGTCCCACAATTCCTCAGTTCCAAGGCAGGCACAGAAACAACACCATGAGGCACTGAGACTGCAAGTGTATCCTGTTGCACATGTGCTGCAGTAATGTTGGCACGTGTAGCAGTAATATTGTCATGGGTGGCAGTGATGTTGTCACATGCAGTTCAGGTGTGCCAACTGTGTCATTTGGAACTGTCTGTTTACTGTCGGGAACCGGCATAATCTGCCCAGCATGAGAAAGCTTGGGGCCAACGCTATGTTCTTGTGGCTATGGAGGCAATCCCGCACTGAATAGCTTCAAGAGATAGCTACCAATATCTTCGTCCTGTGACAGATACCAAGTGACATAGATTAGAGAACATGGAATGTTTGTCTGCATCAAAAAGTAGAAAGCTGTACAGAGAATATCCAGAAACAAAAATTCCTAACACACCTATATGTAATTAATGTGAACAATTAAGCACATTCATTTACAAATTTTGAGGATGTCGGCTATAAATTCAGAAAATAATACAATTTGCTTCAGTCATGTCCTTCAATAATCCCTTCCTTCAGTGAGTTAAAAACAACTAGAAAAGTGTCCAAAGGACACGGATGCCCCCCACCTGGCATTGGAAAGAATATGGCATGTAACTGGTGTGAGACCTCAAATACTTTTTCTGATACATGCAACACAAATGTAACAAATCAAACATCGAATCAACATTTTCCCCAAGTGAATTATTGATTAACACAAGAAAATCAATCCATGGGAGAAACAAAACCCCAGGTGCACACCTTCATGTGTTGATAGATGTTTCCACAACGTTGCATGGTTGAAGCTCAAATACATTTTCAGATATATGCAGCACAAATGTGACGAGTCTAACATGGATCAACATTTTCCCAAAGTTAATTTATGATTCATCAACACAAGGTAATTAATCCAAGAAAGAAACAAATCCCCAGGAACACACCATATATTGATAGATGTTTCCACAAAGTTGCATGGTTGAAGCTCAAATACCTATTGGGATACATGCAACACAACTGTGACCAGTCTAATGTTGAATTAACACTTTCCCAAAGTTAATGAATGATTAATTAAGACTTTATAATCAACCCAAGAGACAAACAAAACCCCACGGGCATGCTGTCATATATTGACAGATGTTTCCACAAAGTTTTATGGTTGTACCTCAATTGCTTTTGGAGATATGCGTGGCACAAATGTGAAAATTTTAATGTTGGACGGACACAGGCAAACCTATATGCCCCCCCCCCCCAATTGGGGGCACAAGAATTGACTATACATGCTAAAGTTCCCATCAACATCTCCTATTAAAATATAACCAAGCTGGTACTAGGAAGTTCACAGTTGTAGCCAATTTTGTTTAAGCAGTTAATTGGGGGAAACAATACTTCTCTCCACCAAAACCCTGATCAGCAATGGAGCAGTCCCATCCCAGACAGGACCCTAATTTATGAAAAATTTCTCTGAATTGTCATACAATGTACTGCTGGCCCTCCATGAAAGCAATAATTTTGGCATTATGAGGCAATAAAACTGTGATTTTATTAAGAAAATGACCCAAAAAATCCAGGAAATCCAGGAATTCCAAGAAAAGGCTCATCCTGATATCCTCACCTGATAAGACCATGAGACCAAGACGTCTTTTTCATCCTCCTCCTCCACCCCAGACACCTTGATGAGCACAGAGTCGGACACACTGATAGAACCATCAGAACTGTGCTGTAGACTGGTTCCCTGCACTTTGCTGTGAAGGGTGGCAGACAAAGTTGCCATTATTAGAAACAAATTTAAACACTTATTGTTTTATATTTTCTGTTATTGTCGGATGTAAAGATGATTACCTAATAATAAACCTTATACAGATTCTGTTGCTGAGGTTTATAAACAAACTAGACAAGCACATGCTGACACCTGGTGTAAATATATACAGGCCATCTGACTTTGTGGATTAAATTTGAGGAATAATCATGACTCATTGATTCAGTTTGCATAAAGCATGAAGGAACAACAACATGATGCTGTCTCCTAGTGGCAAAATACAACATTAATACAAATACAAAAAAACAAAAAAAATACATTAACTTCAGGTACGTCACAGAAATCTTGCACCGATTTATTTGGCCTGAGGCTACATTCAATTTGAGGACCATATAATTTAAAAAGCAAAGCTTCATAGGTCTAATGTTGTGTCGATGATACACATTGTGATACATTTTATATTTTTAGCCCTTTAATTTCTTAACATGTCAAATTTAGTATCCTTGACAACATCCTCAGTAACCTCGAAAAATTGGTCAAGATAACCCCACATTTTACAATATTTCATCCTTGGCCTGGTGCATATTTGGTGTTAATTTACAAGTCCATCTTAATTTACAATCAAAATAATGAGTTAAATGTACTTTTTGTACTGCTAGTTCCACTTGATACCACCAAATGACTCCACACATCAATAGGAAACTCCTACATATCTACATATGATGGACATCTGTGGTACATTTGGTATCATAAGCCTTTGTGTCAATACATAATGGTTTTAATGTATTGACACATTTTGGTCAGTATCTTTCATTGTACTACAGGTGGCACTGACAAATTTCAGTGTGTTTTTATGTTTTTGCAGATTGACATGCATACCAACATTTGTGATGATTCATTAGAAACTCTTGAAAAAATGGCATCTCCAAATTTTCGCATCTAGGCCTATATATTATGTAATTATACTTTATCTGGTGCCACTACTATCAAACTTGGCCTTGATTTCATACACTTGGTAAGTCTCAAAAGGTATACAGGACAAACATGAAAACTGGACTGTATCAAGACCACAATCAAAAGTTTACAGAGGGATGGACGCACAGTCATGAGTGATGGCATGAGCTCTGTGTCTTACATGTATGGCCAGGGGAGCTAAAAAAGTCCCTTTTCAAATATTGTGTTCAGCTTGGTTTGTTTTAATTCCTACAAAGTTATGAAAAAATTGAAGTTTTTTATCGTTACATGAAAACTCGATACACAAGGGACATAGCATGATACGGTTTGGTACAGGGTTAGTATCACAGTATTTCGATATATCATCCCACCCTAATAAGAATGCTACAAACTGCCCACTTGAAAATAAATTCAGGTGTGTCAGGAGTACCATGACCTACTTCTTGATGAGCTGGTATATTTTGTCGACAGTCTTTGCCGGTGGTCCTGAGTCCTCCACTGTCAGTGTGGATGTGAATCGAATTTGATGCTCGCTCAACCCCAGCTCTTTCATGGCCTGCCCTGGATCCAACAGCCTCAGTTTCTAGGAACAGAAACCCAATGCATGTACATGTAGTCACTTTTATTACAGATACATGACTTTGTGTGGCACTGAAAACTTTACAATTGTTTATTTGTGCAGACATGAATAGGCTTCTCTCTCCATATGAAAAGAGTGCTTCAACATTTCACAATGATGTGCTTATAGCAAATAGTTCATGATTGCTTTCCCTTTGCTAATCTGTATAGACCTGTAGGCTTCTGTCGCCATGTAAAGATAGTACTTATAATTCAGAATAATAAATGGTTAAAGCAGAGAGTTAATGGTCAGTACCTTTCTTCGAAACTTCTTAAATCTGGGAAAAGAGCTGACCCGGTGCATATTTCAGACATTTCACCATGACAGAACAGTAACTGGACCAACTAAACATTTTGGCCAACCTGATACAATTATTCTTGACCAAAATACAGATTAAGGTTTAGGGTCAAGTAATCTAGGTCAGAGGTTAACCTACATCATCTTTCATAACCAGTGCTCCTTGCATCACCTTGGGTCGCTTTGGATCAGGACCTTCCTGGCCTATTGATGGTCATAAAAACAAAATTGACATGAACAAATTATTCAATACACAATTCTTCATGATGGTTATCAAAAGATGGGAGAGGGGGAATATATACATGTATGTACATGTATTACTCTCTTATTCAGTGATCAGGAGACAACACAGCAGTAATGTGTGTAATAATCTGAAAACACATGAACAAATGTTGTGGACAGCTTGAGATGTTGGGGTTTTTTTCCCGTTCAGATTGAATGTGAATTGCTTTTAATATTAAATAAACTGGTTTAATGCAGCAAAATTAATACAAGTACTATGCAACATCTTTCAAGTTATTAAATTGCAAATTAAAAGAGAAAGTAATGGGAACACTTTTGTCACAGCCTGAAGCAATCTATTCTCAAGGAACATCAAATGTTCCTATTTTGACTATGCTTAGCTACTGTACAGGTATATCAGCAGTACCATGACCTACTTCTTGATAAGCTGGTATATTTTGTCCACAGCTATTTAAGGTTACACCAACTGGTTTTGGATAATTTTGTTCATTTTGAGATTTTTGGACATTTTAGTGACATTTTACTGATATTGTCTATCAGTTGTCCAGTCCCTATACAATCTGAAAAAAGGAAGAGAATACTTTCAATGCTAACATGGTAGTCAATGGACCATGTTAACCTTTGAATCTTGATTACAGACAATAGGCATTTGCATCAAAATGTCCAGTTTGTGTGGATATTTCTCTAAAACAGATTTGGATCAAATAAAAACAGATTAAATTTTAATGTAAAAAGTCTCTGCAGCGAAACCTATCAAGGATAAGAAATGAACAGTTATTTTTCAAATGTGTATCAAAAATGAAGTCCACAAACTTCACCAATTTTGACAAAATCAGCTATTTTGCGATTTTTGTACATGTATCATCATGGAAAAGAAAACATACAGAACAATCCATGATACGTTTTTGTAAATACATGTACTGAGATCATAATAGCGCAAATTTGGCCACTTTATCTTGCACAGTTTTCAACAAATAAAAAAAAAAAATTCACAAATACACATTTTTACACCAAACACTTGCGTTTATACAACTTTGAATGTCGAGTTCCATCTTAAGTGCAGACAGGTTCTGCAAAGCCTTGTGGTCAATTATGTGTATACAGGTTTATTATTTAGGAATGCATATTGTGTGATATTTGGCACAGAAGTGAAGTCTGTTTCCCAGGTTGGACATAACCTTAATTTTGAAGGTACATTATACTTTATTTTACAAACTTGCCACTTTTCATATTCAGAAATGTTTGCCTCATATGAACTTCATGTTTCTTACACACTTCAAAAATTGAGTCACTTTAGATAATTTTACAGTATCTGAAACCATATGTTTATAATAGATGTCCTTCTTAGTAACAACCACAGTGCTCCTTTGAATTTCTGCAGCTGCAAATAAATTAAACAAACAAAACAAGAGGCCCATTTGTGGTACATTTATTATTTTTCCCCTACTTTTTATGAATATATTGAATTTAATGTCCTCTTAAGCGCTTACTGACCTAGAAAAAATAATTCCAGGTCATACAACATATTACAAAATTTGATCATTGGCCCGATGCATATTTGGTGTGATTTTTCCAGTTCCATCTCAATCTATTATATCATGGGCATCACAATAAAATCATTTCCTGATATGCATTCCCTCCATGACCTTGAAAAGTAAGGTCAAGGTCACCCATATTATGCGATATCAAACTGGCTGTGTCTCAATTTTTAATCAAAATAATGAATTTAATATCATTTTCACACCTGTAATGGTAGTTCCACTTCACACCTCCAGTGGCACCACCATGACGCCATACATCATAAGACTTTTTGTCTGTATAATGATTCTTCTATAATTTATTGATATATGTGCACAAGTTTAGATGTAGTGATCATAACCAAAACATTTTTCAAAATGTATTTCCTCTGTGACCTTGAGAAAGTACATCAAGTTCATCCATATTATGCAGCATAACAGGTGTACCTATGATACACAGTTTCATTAGTGTTATTTTTTCTCAACATGATGACTTGAATGTGAAATAGATGCCTTTTGGACCATATCTTCCATAAAACTATAGGTGGTGCCACCAAATTTTGGTGTGTTTTTGCTTTTTGCCAATTCAACATTCTCACCCATTTTCGAGATGGTTCTTGCAAAAATTTTTGAAAAACATCATTCTTAAGATTTCTACTTTGACCCTAATATTACATAATACTAAAGGTAACACCACCTGGATTGAACTGGACCCAGATTATTATACACTGAAATTTATATTGTATATGTGTCTTTTCATCCAGAACCACTTTTCTGGTAGTCATTGCCCTATTCCATAGTCCAAACTCTCTACACTTCACTAACCTGTCACTGTCTATCATATATAATATATATATGTACACACACACACACACATACATACGTACATAGATGGAAGTACTATTGGCAAGTTCTGTAGAATTTTAAATAGGCTAAATTAGCCCAAATAAATTAAATGGTCTTCTGCGGAACATGTTTCAGAGCCTGTACCCATATGGGCCTGACATGAAAACTGTGAACTGTACCTTGTTCCCAAGCAGAAGTTTATGGATGGATGAAGTGACAGATGAATAGATAAGAGTGATCACATAAACTCTGTGACCTATGGACAGCATAGGTTAAAAATTAAAAAACAAAATACATAAACACAAGAAACACTCACTGCAAGATGCTGTAGCTCTCTTCATCAGGCTCAGTGATACATCCACAGGTATTGTGGGCTTAGTGGGTATGTAAGCTGACTCTCCATTGGCTGGATTATAACAGTTGATTCCATCTGTAAACAGCATCATATAAAAAGGACCATGCATCTCTGAATTAGCTTTTGCAAAAGGAATTTCACATACATAACTGGTGCATGTGGCAAAGCTATATATACATTGTATTCACTAATGGATATACTATGTATCCATGCACACAAGCAGGGAGTTTACTATTTGTATCTATGCATCAGGACTTTCAAGTATGTTTCCTATGTAGCTGATGTTTGAAGTGTATCCTTGCTCTGTCTCAGATAATATTGTATAGCGGGAACTGATTACCGTATGCTTTTATACTCCAACCTGTGTTGTACAAATGTTCATTTCTCACCTCTGCTTTGCATATCATGACCTGGTATTCTGTATAAATAGAAAGCCTTGGACTGTAATTACCACAAATTGTCAATTTATTGTAGGGGTTTTATCTTTGCATTAGTTCTAACTTTAATTGCTACCTTTGCTGAATGCATGATGTATATATTGAGGCAACAGTCCATTAAACAGCCACAGTTGATCTGTGCACTTGTATATGCATGATAGAATAAGCATTAGCTTATTGGTTTTGTTCCACCTGTACAACTACAGTTGTGGCCCTGTCATGAACTATTGCCTAGATTTTGTCCATCGCGATTACAGAAGCAACACATGACTAAGCTCATACTTTATAACAAGATGCATATAAAGACAACTTACCAAACTCCTGTGTGATTTTAGCTTTCAGAAATTCCATTTTTGCTGCTTCCCCGTGCACCAGCATGACATTTCTCGGCTGACACTGTCTTATGAGCTGCATGATGCCCTTGGCATCTGCATGAGCACTGAAGGACATATACTGCACTGACAACTTGACATCCACCTGTAAAATAATAGTATATACTATCCTGACAACTTGACATCCACCTGTAAAGTAAGGCACATGCTATCCTGATAACTGATGCAGTGATTTTAATACCTTGTTTAGTTTTCCGTATATGTGCTTTCAAACAAGGAGGAAGTTGAAAATATGGAAACATCAAGTTGGCCTTGTCATAACTGCAATATAAACAGTGTTAAAAAAAATTGCTTTATACTTTTTTAGCCAGACTGGTCCACATTATTTCTGAGAAAAACTACACATACCTCCAACGCAAAGCGTTGACTGAAGGGTCTGCCAGGAAAAAATGCTGCCGTTTGCTCAAATTAGGTCATGGTGACACCAAAATCTAATCAATTTATCTTGGCATGCTAGATAAGCATACCGCCAACTTTGAGCAAAATACATCGGAGCATTCTGGAGATATTGTGGTAACAAGCCCTAACGAGCGCGTAATTCGGCTGCAGTTTCCTCTAATCAGGTCATGGTGACACAACAATCTAATCAGTTCACCTTGCCAGATAAGATATTAAGCATATTGCCACATTTGAGCAAAATACATGGAGGCATTCTGTAGATATCAAACGTGCACATCCGAAGGGACAGACAGACAGAGAACCAGAAAACATAAAGCCCTCCCCCCCCCCCCCCCATGGGGCAGACCCTTAAAAATTGAAGATTGGATGAACCTGAATGGAAAAATATCCATTTAAACAAGGGGTCTGGAATTTGACATCCTCCTCATGCAAAAAAATAACAGTAAGTGAAATATTTCTAAATTATAATCATATATAAAATCTGTGAATTGGACCCTTTCCAGTCATATTTGGGTTCAACACGTTTCAAGCAGTAGTTTTCAATCTATAGGCTTTGAAAGATGGTGGTTACCTAAAAATCATGTTGGCATATCTTGTGTCCTTATGAATACCCATGGCACTGGCAAATGTAGGTCTCATTAGGAGAATGGTCTTAAAGACTATTGAGCCAGTTCAAGCTTATGCCACCAAGCGAGCGTGTGACGTATTACTGTCATATTCACATTATGTCGAGCTACATGTACCCACTGTAAGTGTTTAAGTCAATGGCAATGTAACTACCAGTTGATGTTCTATGCACATGCTACCCCTAATGGTGAATTAGGGCCATGCTTGTTATAATTTTAATCTTATGAGCTAAATGCTGTTAACAGAATTTAGTGACCGGTCTTATTACACGCAGGTCTTTAAAAAGAGATTCTACTTCTACTGTGATACTTACAGTCTGTCTATTTTCGAACTCTAGTTTGCGAACTCCGTTAAGGATTTTGTGGCCCACAGTGCCAGCCACACAATACCCCGGCATGATCACCTTCAATTATACAATCAAACATATCATGAATGTTAATCGCCAGTGTAAGATCGAAGTATTTGGACTGTTATGTCAAGGAAGGCATCACATGGTTGACAAAGAAATTTGCGATACAACTTCGTCATCAGGTGGAATAGTAGCCTAATGAAAATGCAGAATCAAGTATAGTAAAACCTCCCTATACCAAACACCCTTGGGACCAGAAAAAAGTGTTTGGTATAGGGAGGTTTGCTTACATTGGAAGTATACATTTGGGACTGAGAAAAGGTGTTCAGTATTGAGAGGTGTTCGGATAGAAAGGTTTTACTGTATATTTGATTAAAATATCATGACTTGAACACCAAGTATTACTTCACATGCATATCTGCTGACAAATAACCTGAGCAGATGGCTGCAGGTTTTTTTACATTCATCAAATGTCAAGATACAAAGAAAATATTCAACAGAATTTAAGACCAGATTGACTACTGGAAGTAATTTGACCTCAGATAAATAAACTGAAACATACATGTACCACCAAAAGTTTGACAGCGAACCGACATATAAGGAAGACATGTGAAATAAGTCTTAACTCTTTAAAAGACAAATTAACACTTTTTCTTGGTGCGCATTGGGTGCAATGCACCCCGAGAAAAAGTGTTGACCTGGGATATTTTCTCTGAAACTATAAGCATGGTGGTACTTGAGTAAAAGGTCTTTTTACGAATCTGAGATCCTAATGATAATCAAGACTAGGTTGACTTGGGTAGATCGACTTCAGATGTGATAAGCACTGAAAGAGTTAGATTGGTGCCTTTACTTGACATGAATCTTTCATTACAGTACAATGTCCTTACATTTACTTACCATGTTATTTTCATTGGTACACCAGCGTCTAAATATCTGTAGTGACAAGCCTGCATGAAGCATTCCTGGAGTGGCAAAGACGACCATGGGGCCTGGGTTGTCTATGTAGCCCCGGTCAAAGGGCTAGCCAGAACACAACAACCAAATATGTTTAGTAAACGTCAAATTGAGTGGCTCTTTTCTAAATTAGAGGTTATATCGTTGTTTTGTTGTCATAAATCATGTAAATACGTGTACATTATTCTTTCATCTGGCTTGCTGCAGCCTAGGTGGCAGCACAGAATCACCAGCTTATATGGATACCTCATGTTTTGTTCAAAATATACCCAAGAGACTCAGCATTTTATTTGCATGACCTTACATAACAATTTTTTCTGCAGTGTGGTCTGCCATGTGACCCACAGTGTTAGTGTTATCCACATGGAATACTGCAGGTTTGTACAAAAACATAACATGACCAACCAAACTTATATATATATATATATATCAATTTCTGCACCCACCTTGATATGTTTAAATTCAAACATGTTTCTTTGGACAAATGTCTTCCTAATTTTCTGATTCGTCCATGTGATAAACATCTTGTAGTAATGATTAGCCTGCAAAAGATAACAGAATTTCATACTTGTTAACCATCTCCTAGTTAGATTTATACTAAGCCAACAACATTTCCATGAGGATGCCTTGCATCAAACGCTCTACATGAATGATTGACCTCAGACCTCCTATCAGGACAACTATCAGTCAAGATTCTCTTTTATAACATTCTGCACTAGCAACTCAAATACAAAACACTGACATAAGCAGACGACATGGCATTGGGATGGATTTTTCAGGTCTGAGCTTCAAAGAGTCACTTTGATTTGCTTTGAAAAGAATATTAAAGACACTTGACTGTGGGAACAGTGTTTTCATGCAGTCGTGTTTCAGTTAATTTCATTAAAAAATCCTTATGCACATAAAAAATTTTAAATTATGCATAATGAAATATACTGCAAACTCATTAACTTTCATTTTTTTGTTTGTTTGTTTGTTTCTTCCTTTTTTTTTTTTAATTAAACTAAATCAGCAGTTGTACTGATTTAGTTTAATAGTAATGGAAAATGCCACAAATTCCAGGATGGTGGGTTATATTTTCCTCTCAGAACAATAAATTTTCCACACTCAATACACATGGAACATATTTAACAACTTATATTTTTGTGGTAAAATTAAGAATGCCAAGCCACACAGATGTGTAAAATTGAAAGAAAAAACATCAACTTTATACATTACACACTACATAAAGTGATTTACGTGTGATGTCGCTGTTGATTACTTTTGCCAATGAACACATGCAGTTTGCAAGCTTATTTCTGGCCAGTGTGACATTAGATGTTTACCTTCTCTGTTAGACCCAGTGAGAAATAGATAGGGCACTTGAGGTTCATCCTGTCCCAGTATGTCTCCAACAGAATACACAGCTCTTGAGCTCTGCCCAGGGCAAATACCGGAATAAGCACCTGTATGTGGCAAATATTAAAATAAAAAATTAATTACTGGCTAAAGCCAGCTGGTGGTCAATTTTGACATCTACCTCAGTGATTTTGACTTTTTTCATCAGTATTGGAAAACAAATTGAATGAGACTTGTAGATGCTACATATCAATATGACATACCCGGGCTCAACAGCTTTCCTTGGCTGGGATTGGTCACAAAGTGCCCAATCCTAGCCAAGGAAAGTCTTTGACTCAATCTGAAGTTTTTTTTTGTTTTGTTTTTTTCTAATTCATGATGAAAAGGTTAACAGAGGTGGTAGCTTGACAGGAATAGCAGCCTGGGCAGATTTGACCAGTGCCCCCCCCCCCCCCCAAATAGGCAATGTTCTGCTTCACTGAGCACTTCAGATAGGTGTGTGTTACATTTACCTTGCAGAATGTGTCAATAGAAAAGGTCGGAATTAGCTCTAAGGTGTGTATTTTCTCCAATACACAACTGAATACACAAACATTTGGAGGGCTAGAGCCGTGTATTCCCATTAGTTTGTATCTTAAAACAACCTTAGATAAACTGGTCACTTTTGTAGCTGTGGATATATGATTTTTGTGAGGTATTTACTTAATGTGCTTCTAGATTTACTGTCTGAAATTTGGTGTTTCTATGTGCAGTAGTTTTCAAGTTATTAAGTTGCAAATTACAATGCAAAGTAATGGGAATACACAACCCCAGCCCTCCACTGACTGCAGTGCCCTCTTTTAGGCAGTTCTTGAACCTTCTGTTCTTATACATGCCTATTAAGAGCTCACTCTCTTCACAAATGTACGACATAAAATGGTCTAAAATGTATATTTTTTGTAATTTTTACATATGATGCATGCAAAACATTAACCTTCCACAAATTAGGTTATAACTGCATATTGCATAAACACACATCATAAATTCTGAGGAATAAGTTTGGTTCTATACTTGAAAAATATGGGATTCCAAGTTTGTCGGCTCACAGAAAATATACAATTTAATGCACATTTTGTACAGATTCTTTGTTTTTTAGGCAATTTGTAAAACTCTCCCGTAAAATATCATTTCCACATAATACAATTTACATGAATATTTTACGTGTAAGAGAAAAGTAAGGTGCAATATGTGCTCCAATGACATAATACTGCCTCTACCTTTCCATCCTTGTCAATACAGTCATGAACTTTCTTCAAGAAGTCACGTTCTCGACACCGCTTGGAATCTCTAATTGTGGTAGCATAGGTGGATTCTGTTATGAGTAGATCGGGACGACATTTGTCAATCCAGGCTGCACCCAGATGTCTGTCTGGTGTCATGTTGTAATCACCCTGCAGAAGAAAAATGAATAATGTGATTCTTGTACATAAGTCCTTGATCCTAGCAGTGAGCAACATACCAGTGTTAAACAACAGGTCATAAGCTAACACAACAGGGCTAGTGTTGGGGACATCTAAATCTAAGATTTGAATGGTTTCTACGATACTTCTTCTCATCAGGATCCAGGTTTAAAGGCAACTTTCAAAAGACACTCGAAGTTCGATGCCTGTATTGAACTTGAACTATTAGATAAAAGAAAACACCAACTAAAATTCAATCTATGAAGTATACATAAGAGGAGCCTCCCCAACGTGTTTTGCCTCTCGGGCGAAGGCTTCTTCAGGGGGAGAGGCAAAACCCATCAGGGAGGCTCCTCTCATTATAATTCACAGATTGAGTTTCAGTTGTTTTTTCTTTCATTTAATTTTTCTGCATGAGTCTATACTGTAGTACTTTTTGAAGACACCCCTTTATCCCTAGCATATCTTTAACCTCTTTCTTCATACACATGTACATGAGTGTTGGGTACACCTTCTTCTCAGCTTTTATGACTTGAACTACCTACATGTTGCCATGTGAAACACTCACTTTTGTTAATATGAGCTTGTAGTGTGACTGTGAATGACATTCCTATTAATCTCTGTTTCTGGAAACAATGGTTCTCAAGGAATGGGTGTTAAACTTCTTTGAAATATGGAAAGCACCATGTTACCCCACACTAGGTTCAACTGGCACAGAGGTCCAGGCATGACAGACAACAGCAGGGGTAGTTTTAATGCCCAAAGTTGGGACAAAAGAGAAGAAACCAACTTTTCTAAGATATAAATGTTCCTTCATTTTTTATTTTTTTTAAATCCTTTAATACAGACGTGTTGAAAAGAGTGCTTATCATGGAGATATCCGCTACGACAACAATTAAAAACTACAAATAAAAGATAACTTCCCCTTGGTCATAAGCAGGGCAGACCTGATTTTTGTTTTTACTGCCCTCATCTTCTAAATAAGTTTAGTACTCACTGTGACAACAAGAGTAATGTAGTGTTCTCTATGGCAACAAGAGTAATATAATACACATGGTGGCAACAAGTAATATCGTATATAAAGTGGCAACAAGAAAAATGTAATACTCAGCATGGCAACAAGAGTTATATAGTACTCAGTGGGGCCACGAGAGTTATATAGTACTCAGCGTGGCAACAAGAGTTATATAGTACTCAGCGAGGCAACAAGAGTTACGTAGTACTTAGCCTGGCAACAAGAGTTATGCAGTACCTAGCATGGCATCAAGAGTTATTTAGTACTCAGCGTGGCAACAAGAGTTACGTAGTACTTAGCCTGGCAACAAGAGTTATGCAGTACCTAGCATGGCATCAAGAGTTATTTAGTACTCAGCGTGGCAACAAGAGTTATGTTGTATTTAGCGTGGCAAGAAGAGCTATGCAGTACTTACAGTATAAACAACTGAGTGTGAGCCGACCTTCATGTGGAACATGGCTGCTCCGAGTACATGACCAGCGTAGTAGGCTTTGATCTCCAACTCATCATCTACCTGGGAAAGACACAAATACAGAACCCACATCCAGGTGAGACTTAACATACATCATGCATGCCAATATTGTTACTGGTTATAGCACATTCTGGTATTGTCACGAAAACATTATCATTTGTACTTGTATTCAAAACTGAAACTCATAAGTTCATAAAGCCAATTTGAAAGCAAAATCTCATAAATTTACCCAAAATCTGAAGCAAAAGAAAAACCAGTAAAATTTACTTCAAATGCTTCATTTTATAGCTTTAATTAAAGTAATAACATTCTGCATTTTTTCTACACTAGCTTTGGTAAGTGCTGGTATTTATTGAATAAAAAGAAGACAGTATCAGTTAATGAAATTTGACAGCTACAGTTCTCGGCCATATTGACAGCATTAGTTTGAGATTGCATATTTTCAGTCAATCTGCACGATCTGTTGCCTCCGAAGCAGACCCAAGTTCCATGTTATGTCTACTCTGCAAGTGTAGCACAGATAACACAGAGATTGGTCTGCTTTGCAGGCAAGACAAAAACTGATGAATCTTTTGAATTGCTATGGTTACCTACTTGCACTGTCTGGTGAAGATATACTGTCGCTATGGTTAGCTACCTACACTCTATGCCGTCAGGTGAAAATGTAAGATATGGTTATCTCAGTCACTATGGTTACCTGCCTACACTGTCTGTTGAAAATTGACAGTTACTATGGCTACCTACCCACACTGTTATTGAAGATTTACAGTTACTATGGCAATGTACACTGTTTGTTGACGACTTACACTGTGATAACTTACCTGTACAGTCTGGTGAAGATTGACAGCTATGGTTTTCTTCATACATGTTTTGATCATCTCTGATGTGAAAAAGTTTGTTTCATTTTTCCTTTCCACTGTGATTTTTCGGTAATCTTCCTGAAGCAAACAAATCAAAAGAAAATTATAAATAATTAAAAAAATATATAAATACATCCAATATGCCCATGCACACTATCTCTTCACAATAATTCTGTAAATTTTAAGTATTTTAATATGCACTGAAAAGGAAAAGAGTAACAACACAGAGCAAATTTTAAGTTTTAGTGACATACTTAAAATGTGGTAACCATGAAAATTTGTTCACTTTCAAATAAAAACATCAACAGAAATATTCGTATTATACAGTGATACCTGCTGTAAAGATCACCTCTCAGGAGAGACAGCAATAGTTTTAACAAAGCTCTTTGACACTGGACTCTCATTTCTTTAATATACCCGCAATTAAAGGCCTCTATGTGACCAGTTTGGCTGACACTGGATATATTCTTAAATAGCAGGTACTAAGGTATATAATGTAAATTGAAAACCTTATCATGATGAATGTCAGTTACTCATTTTGCCATTTTCTTCTCTCAAATTCCTTTTGACATTGCACTTATCAGTGGTATGAGATGTTTTTAATTTACATGTATCTATAGCATGAGATTGATCAACAGACTTCCAATTCTGGACACATAAACTTACCAAAAGGATGGGGCAAATGGCCTTGGTTGGATGAGTCATGTAAATGGGCCCATCATACCCCACCATCTCAGACATATAAGGCAGTGCTCCACAGTGGTCCAAATGGAAATGACTGAAAGAAAACCAAGCGGTAATGTCTTACTTCTTTTCTGTTACTGTGCACTAAACCATTCATTAATTGAAAATTTTAATCCCTATAATGAACACTTGACACAATATTCTCCTTTACCTGAAATTTGCAGAGTCAGTATTTTTGGCATGACTGGTAGTGCTACAATACAATCTGTCTTAGGTTGGCTGACTTGAGCTGCCCATGCACTAAACTTGCCTCCCAAACAGACCAAGCCCTGTCTCACCTCCGCTACACTTAGTCTCCCCCAGGACTACAATATTAATTGTCAGGGTATTGATCATTATCATCCTGGTTATGACTTTTTCACTCAAAAGGTTGGAAAAAGGTTGCAAAAGGTTGATGCATTTGGTGACTGTTATGTTTAACAGTGGCTTAACTCAAAGTATAACTTTGCATTTGATAAAAGCAACGTGACAAGCGTGTGAATGGGCTATCTGTATTTAGACCCATGCCAGGGCTCACTATTAGTGCATTTTGATTGCAATTTTTTTCTGCTCTGTGAAATGCCAACAGGCGCAATTTTTCAATAAGCCTTGATAGAACACCAGTTCATGTATTTTCATGATCTCAGTGTCAATGAAATGATGATAATGTTGTACAGGGAAATATATACAAAAAAAAAAAAAAACAAAGAAAAAAACGCCCATCACATTCAGTCTTTGAAATGAGTTTGTCATGACAATCCTTTCATGATCATATACCTGATAATGACACAGTCCAAGTGTTCTGTCAGCTTCCCATCTCTTGTAATGTATGAAAAATCTGGGAATCTTCTCTGTAAAAGAAAGAAATGCATATTTACTTAAACATATCAAGAGAGCATCAAAGAAAGTATTTCAAGGACCCTTTTTCACCACAGACTACAGTGCTCTTTTATTATCCTACTGAATAATAATGATAATAATCATTTGTGAATCTAAAACAGGTCCTGTAAACATGTTCCAGGCTTTCCCAGTTAAATGTACATTGAGGGGACAGAACAGGACAGTCCTGTGCTCAGCTGACCTTGAATGCACAGACTACAGTAATTCTCTCACATTTGAAAAAATTCAAGTGCACCTTTCTTCAAGATAATCATCACTGTTTGCAATATCAAAGTCTTCACAGTTCAGGGGTCATAATTTTTTAAATAAAATGTGGCAGGGTTCACTTTTATCTAGGTATAAGTCAATATTTGTCAGTTTGACCTTTCAATCTCACTCTTGGTCAAAATTGACAACACAGAAGGAAAATGTTAACCGCATAAGTATATACTTTCCTAGTAATGTTTAATAGTAACCATGGGCCCAGGATCCAGTATTATTGAGATGTAAGCCAAAATAGCTTGCTGCCATCCCCATTGTCACAATGCAAACATGTACCTATACTATTATCCATTTTTCCTAATTTTGACAATCCATGAAAAATCAGAAAATCACAGCAGGACCATGTAGTATAATACATTTGGTAGGGATTGAGTCCACATATATTCCCACCAAGTTTGAAAAGAATCCAATGTACGGTATGGGAGAGGAAGTCGGAAAGAGCAAAAGCACACAAAAATTCATACAGAATTCACAGCACCACCTGGTGAACAAAATTAGGGTCTGGGAGTCTGCAGAACTGCACCTGTACCTTTTTTAAAACAACTGGGTGGTGTTGCAGGATATTTTTCAGGTGTTGCAAACAATTTTTTTAAATCACAAGATCAGAATAACCGTTTCAAGACATTCAGTTGAGACAAACTCCATGTTTACAGTGAATCTGACTGACAATTTTAGAGAAGTCAAAATGTAACATAGCAGGGCAATCTCCCTTGTCTGACATTTTGATTAATATAATGAATACACATAAAATTTAAATGCAATTTGTAGTAGCTAGGTCCATCCCCCCCCCCCCCCCCCCCCCCCCGATAACCTTAAGCTTGGTAATCACAGCTCTCACTTGGAATAATGGTAGTCATGAACAACTAACAACAGGGCTGTGTGAATAGCCCATGCTCAAATGACCTAGGGATTCATCACACTTGTGGTTCTGTGAACTTGGGACAGGATCAAGGCAGTTCTCAAGTTAAAGCACTCAAGAGTAAAATTCATGTATGTTGCACTGTGATCCCACGAATCTAGTCAAGGTCACTCATGTACTGTCTAAGCGTGACCTTCATAGAGCAACAGTAAAATGTACAACAGCAAGGTCCTAACTCAGAACAAATCTCAAGTCATCAAGTGAACAGTAAATTCCATGTCAGTTGTCCTGTGACCTTGGCAATGAGGTCAAGGTCCAAAAATCAGTGAAGCATGCCCACTAGCACCAAATAGGTAGACACTTATAAAAGGTACATCCCTACCATGTATGACACAAATCTGGCCAAAATTATTTAAGTCATGACCATTACAAGAAAATCCCATGTTAAACTTTTCTATTACAACTTTTTTTAAGAATTTCCAAAAAATACTAAAAATTCCAGCAATCACTGGAGCATGACCATTAAAATAAACTTTGTAGAGATCCACCCAAGCTACATTGCCACCAAGTTTGAAGTCAATCTGATCGACAGTTTCTTCAAAGAAGTCCAAAATGTGAGTTAGTATTTAGAATGCCCATTAACTTACATAGCTATCAACAGAAAAGGTGCATTTACTGATAAGTACCTGAATTGAAAAAATCGTTTAAAATCAGGAATCCACAGCAGTGCAACCTGGTGAACAAACTTTTTTGACCCTTTTTCAAGCAACATATTCACCAAGTTTTGGCTAAATCTGTGTGACGGTTCTGGAGAAGAAGTCGAAAATTGTGAAAACACACAAAAATTCATAAAAAAAAATAGAAAAAAAATCACAGTACCACCTCTTGAACAAATTAAAGTCTGGGGGTCCCCAGAAGTGCTCCTGTGCAATTTGGAAGCAATTGGCCAAGCAGTTTTAGAGAAGAAGATTTTTTAAGATTTGCCCCCAAAATGAACAAACAAATTCATAAAAAATCCAAAAACCACTGGAGCATGATCATTTGAACAAAGTTGGTAGAGACCCACACAAGGCACATTTCCATTAAGTTTGAAGCACATCTAGCCTGACGTTTTGAAGAAGAAGTCAAAAATGTAAATTGTTTATGATGGACGACGGACGGACGACGGATTTTGAGACTATGGTATCAGCTCAGGTGATAGGATCACCTGAGCTAAAAAAAAGAAACACCACCTGGTGAACAAATTTAGAACTTCCCACAGAGTGTTCCTGTGTGATATCAAAGTAATTGGGTGAGCGGTTTCAGAGAAGATGTTTTAAGATTTACCTCCCCCCCCCCCAAAAAAACAAAAAGATCCCAAAATCACTGGAGCATCATCAGTTGAACAAAATTGGTAGAGACCCACCCAAGGTACATTGCCACCAAGTTTGAAAATCTGCCTGATGGTTTGGAACAAGAAGTCGAAAATGTGAATTGTGAATGGACTAAGGACCATCCTACTAAACAAGTAATCATGCAATGTTTTGTATTGCAACACCGTCTAACCTTGAAAGAAGGCCAAGGTCCTTGGGCTTTGAACTTAACCTGAGCCTTGCAGTGGCGTATAAGCGTATGTGTGCACATTGGGAGTTCTAATTCAAAAAGATTCCTAGAATTTTATCACCCGGAAAGTGGCTTCACGGACAGACGGATGGACTAAGAGGTAACCTGTGCAATATGAAATCTTTGAACACAGGCTAGCCTTTGCAGAGGACTATAATCCTGTGCAATAGGAAAGCCCTAGCTCAAAAATTTCTGAAGTTATCCGGTGGAAACCAAATTCTTTAATGTGGCTCTATGACCATGGTAATTGGGTCAAGGCCAACCGATTTTGTACTTGATGCAGACCTTATAGACGTCTATAATTTTGTGCAATACAAAAGGTCTAGCTCAAAAAATTTGTAAGTTATCGTGCAAAAACCAAATTCTTTAATGTGGCTATATGGCCTTGTAATTCGAGTCAAGACCACCCATCTTTGAACTTAACTTGCCCTTACAGAGGACTATAATCTTTCGAAATATGAAAGCCCTAAGTCAACAAGTGCTGAAGTTATGATGCAGAAACACTCTATAGAGACAGACGAGCAGGCTGACAAAGTGACTCCTATATTCCTCCTCCTCCTTGAGAGGAGTTGACACAAATCAGATAACATGATGAACTTTACGTGCTTAAAATATTGACTGGGCTCCAACCTGGGACTTGAGGGAAAATCCAGGGTTGAGAACAATCTTAGATGTACTCACTGAATTGTCTGTTTGTGCTAATTTATCTGATAAGGTGAGTAGTTAGCCCCTGGCGTGCTTGCTGGTAGTTTGATTTTGTCTTCAAGAGAAAGTGGTCTCCTTTGTTGTCACTATGGGAGGGACTTTTTTAATCAATGAGTGTTTATAATTACTGTTAATATGACATAACAGATTCACAAAAGGAAAATTCACTAACTGAACAGTGGTTCTAGGTAGCTGTTTTCAGCATGAATCTGGAGCATCCTTGCTCACATGTACTGAACAACTTGGTTTGACCCTTCCACAAGGTACATTTCCAACCAATTTCAGCATAATCTGAGTGATGGGTTTTAGAAAAGAGGTCAAAACAAGCAAAGGCAAACAAAAACTACGAAAGAAGATTTGCCTCAAAGCTCTCTGTGCCCCCACAAAGTAGAGATGTTGCCTTGTAGCAGCAGCTAAAAAATCACTTTTTGAGCTCCCATAACTGGCAAGCCTCCAATAGCATAGCTGTCTAAGTTCAGAAGTTGTATAACAGTGTATTTGGCATCAGACATAAATTTTACATGCATTTTCATGTCAATATTGTGTGTTTGTTGTTACTTACCTCGTCATTATACCCCATGTGCATTCCACAGTCCAGCATGATGTTCTTCCCACCCAGGCTCAGCAGGATACAACTTCTGCCCACATCTAGTTGCCATGGTAACAGTATATATTGCAATTAAGCAGACACGTGAAATAAGATCACAGCTATCTTTACATTGTGAACAAGTTTTCCAATTGCAAACTTTATCAAAAGAGCACTATTAAATCTACATGTTCATTCATTTCTAATTAGGATTGGTTCATCATGTTCATCATTTTAAAAGTCAGATACAAAAAATATAGCAGGGAAGAGTGGAATGATTTTTTTTTCATAATTCAATACAATAGCAATTATAAATCACATACAATCTTTGCATTTTTTTAGCACTAATCATGTAGCCAAAATGGCAAATGTGCATATCCACTGGACCAAATTCCCATTACGGGCAGAGACAACTAGTTTAGGAAGTGTGTGAGGATTATGGAAAAGAGTCGTCATGTACTTTCTTGTAAATGATGAATATGTTGCATTACATTCTAACAATGTGTCTTTAAAGCATCTTTTTGGCTGTTACTCGTTTCATAATTGTGTTTGCAACACAAAAAATACAATTCAAAAAAAGGAAAAATCGTTATTACCTTTGCAAGCATATTAGGATCAGAAATGATGCACAAGTTTTAATTTGTTTGCAGATTTACATGTGTGGGAGCATTTATAAACCAGGACTTCAGGCCCATATTCTTGAATGACTGTTTATTAACATGCAGAAACAAAATTAAAACAAACGCAATAACAAGAGGGCTGCCTGAACAGCCGATGCTCAGCTGAACTAGAGATTCATTACACTTGACATGTGCTGTGAACTTGGGATAAGACAAAATAGGTAGACACTTGTCAAAGGTACAGCCCTACCAAATTTGACACAAATCTGGCCATAATTATTGAAGTTATAACCATTACAAGAAATTCCCATGTTAAACTTTCCTATTAAAACTTTTTTAAAGATTCCCCCCCCCCAAAACAAAAAAATCATTAAAAAATTCAAAAATCACTGGAGCATGACCATTTGAAAAAACTTGGTAGAGACCCACCCAAGGTACATTGCCACTAAGTTTGGAGTCAATCTGATGGACAGTTTCTTCAAAGAAGTAAAAATGTGAATTAGCATTACAATGTCCATTTACTTACAGAGTAATCGATTGGAAAGGTCCATTTACTGATAAATACCCAAACTGAAACAAAATATTAAAAATCAGGAATCCACAGCAGTGCCACCTGGTGAAAAGGTTTGTTGGACCTTTTCATAAGAAACATACAATGTATCAACAAAGTTTCAGCTTAATCTGAGTGATGGTTCTGGAGAAGTAGAAAATAGCAAAAACATACAAAAAAATCATAAAACATTAGAAGACAATTACAGTGCCACCTAGTGAACAAATTTGGAAACAGGAGTCAGTTGGAGTGTCCTTGTGTAATGTCACAGCAATTGTGTGAGTGATTTCGGAGAAGATTTTTTAAGATTTGTCAACAACAACAAAAAATTAATAAAAAATCCAAAAATCACTGGAGCACGACCACTGGAACAAACCTGGTAGAGACCCACCCAAGGTACATTGACACCAAGTTTGAAGTCAATCTGGTTGATGGTTTCAGAGAAGAGGTCCAAAATGTGAATTAACATTAAAATGCCCATTGACTTACACAGGTATCAATAGGAAATGTGCATTTAGTGAGGAGTACCCAAATTGAAAAAAAATTGTTAAAAATCTGAAATCCCCAGCAGCACCATTTAGTGAACAACTTTGTTTGACTTTTTCAAAATAACATATCCACCTAGTTTCAGCTTAATCTGAGTGATGGTTCTGGAGAAGAAGTGGACTAAAAACAAAAACACACCAAAAAAAATCATAAAAATTAGAACAAAATTGCAGTGCCACCTGGTAAATAATTTAAGAACATGGAGTCCCTAGGAGTATTCATGTGTAATATCAAAGCAATAGGGTGAGCGGTTTTAGAGAAGAAGATTTATTTTTAAAGTTTTCCCAAAAAAGAACAAAGAATCATAAAAAAAAATCCGAAAATCACAGGAGCCTGACCCTTTGAACAAACTTAGTAGAGACCCACCCAAGGCACATCCCCACCAAGTTTGAAGTGAATCTAGGGAACAGTTTTGTAGAAGAAGTGGAAAATGTGAATTGTGGACTTATGGCGGACAGACAGATGATGGACAAATGGACGACAGACGGACAACGGATGACAGATCCTCACAAAAGCTCAGCTGACTGACAAGTCAGCTGAGCAAATAATCACAATAAATGACTTCACTTGTTCCAAAAGGTTAACATGGGCACATAAAGTGTGGTTTTCAGTCCCGGTCATGAAATAATTGGAATAGACCTTGGCATAACTTACCCTGCCCAGCACCTGATGAAAGAATAAAACACAGCTCATTATTCATGGATGTACATGTATAAAGTAGGACAAACGTTCATAGGTATCAATATTTGATGATTCAAGCAGGTACATGAACCATGTTAATATGCACAAAAAACTGAACCACATCACTGTATTAATTCCAATTGTAGCACACACACCAATTCAAGCACACACCCTACTTTTTAATATTGGAGGGTTTTTTTTTTTATAAATTCAGTATGTTTCACAATTTTTCAAAATTAACTGCTTCTGGTGAAAGAAGAGGGTTCATTGTTTTTTTATGCTTTAGGGATTCTATTACAAGTGTAATTGCTTGTGGTATTTGTAAACTAAGACATCATTGTCACAAAAGTCTGCGAAAATCATGTCTGCTACAGGAAATCTTTCAATTAGCAAACTGTGCTACTATTGGAATATAGGTGTTATAATGTAACATAAAATAATGATACAATATGGCTGCAAATGGCGCCACACATGTTTAAAAGACCTGAGCAAATACATAGCTTTCTACATTTTAATAGTTAAAATCCTTTAGGCATTGTTCTGTAGCATTATGACTTTCACCTATTTCCTTTCTACAATGTTCTGTGTACAAACTATCTGCAACATCACACGGAGACTATTGTAGGTGACTGCAAACATCCAAGCTTCCATGTTATAATTTACAAGATTGCAGGATCTCACCAAGGAGCAGATATTGAGAGTGATCCCTTTGTAAAATTATACTTCTGTATTCTAGTATTGGGACTCTTCCATGTAATTTCAGGTATTCGCACATGTATTTTGGTCAAACAACTACAAAAGAGTATTACTAAATGTATACATATACCAGGTATACACATTAATTTTTAAAAGGTGTTGGACTGAAAAACATGAATACTCTTATAGTTTATATTCCATTAGAATGTTTTGGTTAGGGTTTTGGATTTTTTGGAAGATCCATGACAGTCAAAAACATGTACCTAAACCACAGAGAGTAATAAAGAGTGATAGGCATTTGTGATGACCATAATAGTGTAATATAGTATCAGACTATGTGCTGTACATGCTTGTGCATTTCAACTCACACCTAATCAAACAACAACTTTAAAAATAAACTTCTGTAATCAGTGTCAGATTTGGGGAAACTAAATAAAACAAGAGGACTGTGACAGTCCTGTGCTCACCTGACTGTACACGCAAAGACTAAAGTGGTCATGTTAACATAAGAATGACATCATCCACCATCACTGTTGATAAAGTGAAGATATCTCCTTACCAATTTTTCCAATTTTTTTATTATTTGCTCAAAATCAGAAAATGACAGAACCAACATGTTGTTAACAAATTTGGTGGAGATCGAGTCCATGTACATTCCCAATAAGTTTGGAAAGGATCCAACTTACAGTTTGCAAGAAAAAGTGAAATGCACAAAAAATTCTTTAAAAAAAGTGAAAAATAATCACAATACCACCTGTTGCACAAATTAAGGTTTAGAGGTCTCTAGAAGTGTCCCTATGCAATTACAACACAATTGGTAGAGCAGTTTTGAAGAAAAAAATTTACGATTTTACTGAAAAATGAACAAGAAAATTCATTAAAAAAAGGTAAAAATCATCAGAGCATGACCATCACAACAAAATCGATAGAGATCCAGCCAAGACACAACCCAATGAAGTTTGAAGTGAATCTGGTTGATGGTTTCAGAGAAGTCAAAATGTGAATTTCCACTGCACTCCCCACTGACTTGCATGGTAATCAACTGGAATATATGCATCAACTTCAAGTACCCAAATTGAAAATTTGTTAAAAAATCAGAGATCCAGAGTATCACTACCACTACCAAGTGAACAAACCTGTTTAGCCCTCCCACATGCTACATTTCTACTGAGTTTCAGAACAATCTGAGTGATAGTGTTGGAGAAGTTGCAAACAGAAAAATATATCATGACAAAAAAAAGATAGAAAAAAGAAATCAAAGCACCATCCGGTGATCAAATAAAGATCCAGGTGTCCCCAGAAGAGTCCCAATGAAATTTGGATGCAATTAGGAAAGTGGTTCTGAAGATTTTCAAAGATTTTGCCCAAATATGAAAAATGAGGACTGGGACAGTCCTGTGGTCAGCTGACATGCACATATACCCATGCCATTTTTTTAAGATTTGCCAAAAAAAAAAAAAAGAAAAAAAGAACAAAGAAATTCATAAAAAAATCCAAAATCAATGGAGTGTCACCATTTGAACAAATTTGGTAGAGACCCAACCAAGGTACATTGCCAAGAAGTTTGAAGTCAATCTGGATGACAGTTTTGGAGAAGAAGTCCAAAATGTGAATAAGCATTAGAATGCCCATAGGCTTACATAGTAATCAATAGGAAAGGTGCATTTACTGATAAGTACCCAAATTTAAAAAAAAAAAAAATTAAAAATCAGGAATCCGCAGCATTTGCACCTAGTGAACAATGTTGTTTGACCATTCCACAAGGAACATATTAGCTAAGTTTGAGCTTAATTTCAGGAAGGGTTGTGGAGAAGAAGTTGAAAATAGCAATAACACACACAAAATTAGAAAAAATTGCAGCGTAAAATATCTTGTAAAGCAGAGAAGGGATATACATGTATATGCAGGTGCTTTAATCTGAATTCACAATATAATTTTCTAAATTAAAAGTCTGCTTGTAAAGTTTGTAAGTTATTAAAGTGGAGAGTTAGGATGGAATAAAATCACAGATAGGATTGCCAAAGCTAAGTTAAAGTACTGGGGTTATTTACAAGCAATAAGTGAAGACAGATAGTGCAGGAAAGTTTACAATGAGGTAGTCAAGGAAAAAACAAAATGGGTCTAAGACATAGACAGGTTAGCAGAGAAATATGAACTAAAAGGATATGATGAGGTGGATGATTGGAAAGTATATATAGGTAAGACTGTTACAGAGGGTTGCAAAGAAGACTGGAAAAGAGGTGTCAGGGAAAAAAGTACATTAAAGGCATACAAGGTATTAGAAAAGCCACAGAAAAGTGTGTGTTGGGATGGAGGGCGGGGATCCAAGCTTCTGCTTCAAAGTAGGGCAGGAGTAATCAATCTAGAAAACAGAAGTGGACAACAGGTAGTAATGGAAAGTGTAAGTTTTGTAGACAAGAGGCAGATGAGACAGTGGATTATTGGCTGTTGTGGTGCGATGCATATAGAGAGATACGGGAATATTTTTTCAGAAAGTTGCATAGGGAAGACTACAATTACAAGGGCTAAGAAGAGGTTCAGTGTTTACAGGAAGAGGAACGTATAGCATGGATTTTAGGTTTGAAAGGTGGCTTTCTGGAAGGCAGGAGAGGTAATAAAAATGTACAGGACTACCTGGTAGGATGCTGGGAGAAAAGGAATGAAATAATAGAGTTAGAAGGCAACAGGTTAAAATAATTAGAATCCCAGAGTACAGGGAGGGGAGGGAATGGGAATGGTGGTAGCCCTTATATGGGAGGCAGGAGAGGTAATAAAAATGTACAGGACTACCTGGTAGGATGCTGGGAGAAAAGGAATGAAATAATAGAGTTAGAAGGCAACAGGTTAAAATAATTAGAATCCCAGAGTACAGGGAGGGGAGGGAATGGGAATGGTGGTAGCCCTTATAAGGGCTCCTATGGGGGCTCCCATGGGAAAAGCCTGAGCCTTAGGCTTAGAGGCAGGGATAGGGTGTGCGAGGTATGGATTTATTTATTTTTTTTACCCTAGGCTACCTATGTCACACAGTGACACAGGACTGCGGCAGACAAGCGGAGAGCCACCATATTATTATTAATTATTATTATTATTATTACTATTATTATTATTATTAAACTTGATTTGAGATATATTACTCTCAGATTTCTCAATGACCGATTTTCGTACAAAGTATCATGGTTATTCCAAATTTGTTCTACATACATATATATATGTATATGCCGCTAATTATCATTGTGATAACAGTGACGTACAGTACTACAGGCTGCGTGAAAGCAAAAATGTTAAACGGGCCGACACTTGAAAGCGTTTCTTTGGCTTTGGTTTCCAAAGAACGAAGATAGCTTTTTCCTCCCAACACACCGACATGCGTCATAGCATTCCAGTTATAGGATTGACATCCATGTTATTATTGTAGTCCCGACATGCTACACATTCATGATTGGTACATGTACCAATGACAGTGTCCACGACCACGAAAATGCAAATGACATCATGCGTTCCATCTTCGCGGTGCGTGTGGGCCATGAGTATGTTTGCTGTTATGACTGTGCAGTTTTATGCGTTTTGATCAGATACTTACCCAAGGGAACAACTTTTATGTCTGTCATTTTTAGCAGATAAACTAATGTTTACTCTGTAGTGGCTGCACTTTTCACGAAAAGTCAGTTATTGGTCACATCTTTTTCTGCACAATAACAAGAGCCGACAATTGTTGATGGGCGCAGCCATGTTGGATTGTCACGGGCTATGCAAATTTTCCCAGGTCTGATTGGTTTAAAATCTCCTGCAGCCAGCACCACTCGATCAGTGACAGACGACATCAAGATGGCGAACAAGGCAGACGAGAAGTTTGATATGGAAAAAGTCGATGCTCAATTTTGCAGCTGTATACTAGAAGACGGTACACTTAGTTTGAAGCCATATATTGGAGGCTACAGAGAATTGTGCAAGTGAGTTTATATTGCTATTTGTGATAAGATAATCAATTTTGTTCATGCCACGTACGTTGTACTTCACATGATCATGTCACATCCATTCATGTCCATCAGTGGTATCACTGTATATTGTGGCACTCATAACAATGTATAAATCTCAAGGTGGCATTATTAGGCCTAACCAGCTTCTATCTTCATGTACACATTATTTTCACTACTGTTCCATTCCTCCATGACTCATGTGTCAATAGAGTTGTAATCTGAAAATGGATTGCTAAAACAGTTAAACTTGTACCCTCCTTGTTCTGTTCAAAACACATGGTGAAGTGTATCATGTTCTTGTGTCTTTTGTGAGGTTGCAGGGTGACTCAGTTCATAGCCAAAATTTGGCGCTATTATCTTCTCCGGCTGTGGGTCGTAAACTGTTGAGTTTTTTGGTTGAGGATTACTTTGTTCAGCTGTTTCCCGTGTTGTCTGACACAACCCACAGAAATATCTCTGAAAACACTGGAGAAGCCACAACTGATAATTTTTAGATCAGACTCTATTCCTGTAAATTGACTTAAGGGATCCACTGACAGTAAATGGTCTGTGTGGAATAAAATATCTCAGCGTATCAATGTCTTTGTCTTTCTTTCCTTCAGTCATATTGTGTTGTAAGCTCAATAATTAGAATGGAAATTTAAAAAAAAACAACAACACACAATGCCCCCGTCACATTTGATATGAGTTACACACTTGTGTTAGGTGTCAGAATCAGATGTGTCTAATTGGACCAAAGAAAAAAATGTGTATACATGTACTTGAAAATGACAGTTTTGCCAAAAGACTGCACTTATTTGCTAGCAACCTATGTGCACAATGAATGTACTTAGTACAAATTGATGTAGGTACGACTCAACAATCATGGCTATAGATTACATGTTTTGCTGGTAATGTATAAGATGTAGTGTAACTGTCACTTTTTGTTTGAAATGAATTAAATGGCAAACTGTTTGCCTAACCCATTGGAAGCTAAGACTCCAATGTACTAGCACATCTACATTTAATACATAGTATTGTGTGTATACGTGGCAGCATATTGTATCACCTGAATAACCTCATTCAATGGAAAACATATCCTCTGGACAAACTACATCATACACCAATTATCAGCTTATGGTCATATCTAGTCATATTTTTATGGAGATAAGGATATATACAGTAAGAACAAATCTTTTATTCCTAATAGTTACCCTGGGTAATAAAACAGTTGTGACGAGAGGTAGCAATTGATCATATCGATATACATGTACCTGTTTGAAAATAATATTGGAATACGTTTATAGGATAATGTTTCGTACATGCTTATGTTTACCAGTATTTGGAAAGTCTGTGTCGGCACCAGTTCTAAGGCTTAAACACTTAAGGTTATATCCAACCTGGAAAAGTTACTTCACTTTTAGGCCAAATATATCGCAGAAACATGCGGCTCTGACAAAATAAACTTGTACAGTGTATACTCAATTCACAGTAAGTTTCACAGAATCGGTCTGCACTCAAGATGAAACTCAAAATTCAAACTGTTTTTATAAATGGATTTGTTCTGGGTGAAAGTGTATTTTTGTAAAATTTTGGATATTTCTCTCTCAAAAAAAATGCAAAATAAAATATTCAAACTGGAGTTATAATCTCAAGAGACATATCTGCAAAATTGTCAAGGATTTTTTTTTTAATTGTATCTGTTTGTTCGCAGTGATACAAAAATTCAAAAATGGTTGTTTTTGTGAAATTGATTTAAAGCGTGTGTGACTCTTTAATTTTCAATGCACATCGTAATTAGGGCTGATCATTTCTCAGAAAATCCCTGATATATTTTGCTCTAGAGAATTTTTAAAGTAAATCAGCTTTTACCTCAGCTGACTTGTCAGTCAGCTGAGGTTTTTTGAGGGTCTGTCGTCCGTCCGTCCGTAGTCCACAATTCACATTTTCGACTTCTTCTCAGAAACCGTCAGCCAGATTCACTTCAAACTTGGTGGAGATGTGCCTTGGGTGGGTCTCTATCAAGTTTGTTCAAATGGTCACGGTCCAGTGATTTTTGGATTTTTTATGAATTTTTTTGTTCTTTTTTGGGTAAATCTTAAAAAATCTTCTTCTCCGAAACCGCTCACCCAATTGCTTTGATATCATACAGGAACACTCTCTGGGACTCCTAGTTCTTAATTTGTTCACTTGGTGGCGCTGCAATTTTTTCCTAATTTTTTATGAATTTTTGTGTGTTATAGCTATTTTCGACTTCTTCTCCAGAACTGTCACTCAGATTAAGCTGAAACGTGGTGGATATGTTCCTTGTAGAAGGGTCAAACAAAGTTGTTCACTATGTGGGAATGCTGCGGATTCCTGATTTTTTCAATTCTGGTACTTGTGGTGTCAATGCAGCTTTCCTATTGATTACTATGGAAGTCAATGAGCATTCTAATGCTAATTCACATTTTCGACTTCTTCTCCTAAACCATCATCCAGATTAACTTCAAACTTGGTGGCAATGTACCTTGGTGGCTTTCTACCAATTTTGTTCAAATGTTTATGCTCCAGTGATTTTTTATTTTTAATTAATTTTTTTGTTCTTTTTTTTGGACAAATCTTAAAAAATCTTGTAAGTCAATGGGCATTCTAATGCTAATTCACAGGACAACTGACATGAAATTTACTGTTTACTTGATAACTTTGAGATCTGTTTTGAGTTTGCTACACATGTTAATTATTCTGTATGAAGGCCATGCTGAGACAGTACATGAATGACCTTGACCTCGTTTGTGGGGTCACAGTGCAACATACATGAATTTTACTCTTCATTATAACTTGAGAACTACTTGAACTTTGATGTTGCACATGTAAGTGTTCTTCTATAAAGGTCAGACTTACTCAGAACATGGTGTCCTTGATCCTTTCCCAAGTTCATAGAGCTGCAAGTGTGATGAATGTCAAGATCAGCTGAGGCACGGGCTGTTCACACAGCCCTCTTGTTATTTAATCAATATCATAGAATCTGTTTTAGAGAAATATTCACATAAATAGACATTTTAGAGCAGATACATATTGTCACCAATCAAGATCCAAAGGTTAACATGCTCCATTGTCTTCCATGTTAACATTGAAAGAATTTTGTTATATTCTTCAAACTGTAGTGGGGTTAGAACTACTAAAGTTGGACATAGGATAGACAACATATATGTTTACCAATCTGTCCACAAGATGAACAGAATTATCCAAAATTGGTTGGACGTTCTCTTAAGTGGCATGATGAACATTCAATATATTGTAGAACACCTCTGTTAGGACGACCCATTGGACTGTCAAAGTTAGGTACAAATACAGATTTGGGCCAAATATTGCCAACATGATTTGTTTTTCTTTAAGTACCAAAAAGGTGGTTGTAACAAGGCAGTTGTTATGGGTAGGTCACAATATGGAAATTCTTTAACTGACAGAATGTTAAATGTTACGTCCAGGTACATTAATGCAAGCAGTTCAAAGATTGTGAAAAGGTGTGGTTGTCCAGGTACATTAATGCAAGCAGTTCAAAGATTGTAAAAAGGTGTGGCTGCCCAGAAACAATCCATGTTTCATCCTACATTGTACATGTTGCCTGCAGATATATCACAACCATATACCAAACATTTAGCCCAAGGCGAGCTTGCTTGTAAAATTGACCTGCCTGACCTTGATCTATCTATGCATGATGTGTTTCAATTAGCTCATGGGTGGCATGATATTTGCCTCCTTAAAGCAGGAAAGCCTTTTGCTGTTTCATGTATGGTACATGGTTTTTTTTCTAAAACTTTTATTCATCAACAAAATTAGAACTTCTTTCACATATGCAAGTACTAAATATCAATATTTTACTGTGGCTGTGTAATCAATACCTTTTCTTCAACAAAAACAATTTCATTTTTAGCTCAGCTAACTTGTCAGTCTGCTGAGCTTATCTTATGGTACTCCACCTGTCATCTGTCCATTGTCTACAATTCACATTTTCATCTTTTTCTCCAAAACCAACAGCCAGATTCACTTCAAACTTGGCAGGGATGTACCTTGGATGGGTGTCTACCAAGTTTGGTCAAAAGTCATGCTCCAGTGATTTTTTACAAATTTTCTTGTTCTTTTTGGGACAAATCTTAAAAAATCTTCAAAACCACCCACCCAATTGCTTTGGTGTCACACAGAAAAATCCCTAGGGCCTCATAGTAATTAATTTGTTCACCAGGTGGTGCTGCAATTTTTTCCTTTATTTTTAGTGGGGGATTTTGTGTGTGTGTTTTTGCTATTTTTGACTAAACTCCAGAACCTTCACTCAGATTAAGCTGAAATGTGGTGGATATGTTCCTTGTGGAAGGGTCAAACATAGTTGTTTACTAAATGGCACTGCTGTGGATTCCTCATTTTTAACAGTTTTGTCAATTCAGGTACTTTATCTGTAAATGCACCTTTCGTATTGATTACTAATGCTAATTCCTATTATCAACTTCTTTGAAGGAACAGTTATCCAGATTGACTTCAAACTTCATGGCAATGTACCTTTGGTGGGTCTCTACCAGGTTTTTTTTCCAAATTATCATGCTCCAGTGACATTGGATTTCTATAAAAAATATTGTTCTTTTTTTGGGCAAATGTTACAAAATCTTTTCAGAAACCACTCACCTGATTGCTTTGCTATCACACAGGAACACTCTTGGGACCCCTTGATCCTAATTTTTTCAACAGGTGGTGCTGCAATTTTTTTTATGTGCTTTTGCTATTTTCTACGTCTCCAGATCTGTGCTCAGATTAAGCGAAAACTTTGTGGATATGTTCCTTGTAGAAGGGTCACACAATAACTATGCAAGTCAATGGGCATTCTAATGCTAATTCACATTGTCAACTTTTTCTCTGTAACTGTCATTTAGATTGACTTCAGACTTGGTGCCTTGGGTGGGTCTCTATCAAGTATGTTCAAATGGTAATGCTCCAGTGATTTTTTGATTTTTTTTTCTTTTCTTTTTTTTTTTTTTTTTTAAATCTGTTAAAAAAAGTATTACTAGGAAAGTTTAACATGGGCATTTCTTGTAATGATTATAACTTAAATAATTTTGGCCACATTTGTGTCAAACTTGGTAGGGATATACCTTTTATAAATGTCTACCTATTTTTTGCAAGTGGTCATGTTCCAGTGATTTTTGGACTTTGACCTCATTCCCAAGGTCACAGGACAACTGACATGAAATATACTGTTCACTTGATAACTTGAGATCTATTGTGAGTTGAGACCTTGATGTTTCACATGTTAATGTTGCTCTACGAAGGTCATGCTTACACAGTACTGTGTACATGAGTGACCTTGAGCTCATTTGTGGGGACACAGTGCAACATACATGAATTTTACTCTTCCCTTAAACTTGAGTTGGAAATGGGACCTTGATGTTGCATATGTTAGTGCTCTTCCATAAAGGTCAGACTTGCTCAGTACATGGGTGACCTTGATCCTTTCCCAAGTTTACAGAGCCACAAGTGTGATGATCTCTAGGTCAGCTGAGCATGGGCTGTTCACATAGCCCTCTTTTCAAATAGTTGTATAACAGATTGTCAATAAAACCCAAAGGTACATTCTTTTTCTTTTATTTTCAATTGTCTGTTTTGTATATATTTGGCATTGAACCAATTTTCAATTCTTTGCCAAATATCTTCTCAGCTTTCACAGGACCAAAATACATTTAAATGAACTTGATTTTCAATCTTTGTATGGACATTTTCCATCACTCTTTTTCCTTACCTCAAATCTTTTGTTAGCATTTATTCAACCCATCACACACTTCCAGTAGAGTTCTACAGCTTCGTTCACTATTTTACTTTTCCAAATTTTTTTAGAAATTTCACCCCAATCCAATTCAGTTATTTTTTCATTGGAATTTTGTTCGCTTGTTAATTTTCATCTTCATTCGAAATTTCATAGCATATTTCTGAATGAAAAAACATCTTGTCTTCCTTTTCAATTCCGTTCATATGAATGGAGTTTGTCTTTCATATTTTGTGTTATGCTGTCTTTGGTAATTAGTCACTCAATTATCCATTTATGTTTTAACATTTAACCATTACATAATTTGCTCTTCTTAATCCATCTATTGTTTCTCCATACATCAGACACTTTTTGAAATCCACTTTTTGACGAGTTTGCAAAAGGTGGCACTGTATTTCTATATGTTACAGATATGTTACCCAATAACCTCTGGTTTTGCTCCAATGTTTAAAGTCTGACTTGTCAAAGCTTGAGCTTTCTAAATTTTTACAAAGAAATTGTTTCAGACTGGCGTCAGTACAACAGGAAAAGATTAGAAATGGGTTTAGATGCAGATTTCAAAAAGTATATAACAAAATGTGTGTATGAGAGAGAGAGAGAGAGACAGAGAGAGTTGTCATCACTGCAATAAGTGTACAAAAAGTAACTCTTTTGTAGGCCCCTCACGCTCCTTCCCCCCAAAACGTAAGTGTACTCAGAAAATGATACTCAACTATCATGTGTGTGCTGCATTTTCTTCATGATCCCATGTGCATCTGAATCAGCAAGGTCCTGGTCTTGTGTCCACATTAACAGCAGGTATTATGGAAATGTATGTACGACATGCCAAAGAAGGTGTGCACAAAAACATGATTTCTTACTGTGTCATTGTAGCATTACATTTTAATTACTTTTGCAATGTCTCCCTGTTACAACATGTATTTGTATACAATGTACCCAAGCTAAAAGGTTTAACCCTTTTCCCCTTACATTAAGAGTGAGTCAACAGCTTTCCTTGGCATGGGTTGGGCACTAAGTGTCTAATCCATGCTGAGGAAAGCTGTTGACCTGGTTCATGTTGTCTTGACAGGTCTCATCTTCTATTCTCAGTCAAATTGTTTTTCATTGGTGTTGAAATCAGCCGA
This sequence comes from Hermodice carunculata, assembly GCA_964020975.1. Classification (NCBI taxonomy): domain Eukaryota; kingdom Metazoa; phylum Annelida; class Polychaeta; order Eunicida; family Amphinomidae; genus Hermodice; species Hermodice carunculata. The sequence goes on from OZ026626.1 coordinate 34,718,663, forward strand.
AAACACTGAAGCAGACGACATTTGACCACCAGCCAGTTTTGGTCGGTTTAAGGGGGAAAGGGTTAAATAACTATCATTAATATTACACCCCTGAAGTCGATCCCGCTGCTTCATAAGTCATACCTAAAGCAACTTTGTACCATCAGAAAAGAATATTAAATTACTAGTGAAAAATGGATTGTGTCAAATTGTATCTTGATACTACACTCCTTCCCATGCTCACTTACAATTTCTGACAACTGAGTATCAATCCCATCGTTCTCCTTAGTGGGGTCAAAGTTTGGAGCTGGCATCCAGTAAGTTTAAATTTCTGGAAAACTTGGTGCGACAGGTCATCATTTTTCCATGACCTGGAAAGCATACACAACCCGCATACTTTTTGTACACTTATGAAAATGAAAGTACAGTTGTGAAGGACACCTGTGATTATGTTGATAAGTCCTCGTCAAAAATGGCCGGTAAACAAGGTAAACCAACATTGATTGAGGCGTAACATTTTCTCTTGAGACACTCATATGTGAAAACTTGCCGGTATGTCACAGAGAGTATTGAAACACAATAGTAGATTGTCTAAAGATCCCTATTCATAACAGACCACATATCTTCCTATGATCATCCTTCCATGACTGTATAGACTGTTAAACTTATAAATTTATTTTTCGAGACCCAGCTGTTCCCTGGTCACAAAACATATATTTCGGTGCTCCTTTCATGCTGGTGGACTTACATATGCACCATCTCCAATCTGGGAAAACTCCAAACAGTACAGTGGTACAGTGGTACAGTCTGTCTTGAGAGACTGCATATCTTTTTAAGACCGCTCTGTCAGAACACTGTGCTATCTTTTCTATGTCATTATACCTCTCATGAAAAACCACCTGTTTTGAGAGACCACATTTTGACCTCCCCTAGGGGTGGTCTCTGAAGACAGGGACAACTGTACATCATTTGTACTGGAATAAATACAATGAACTGGGCCATATCGCTTACGGCATTGACGCTTACCTGCCTCCATGGAACCATTCTTTTCTAAGAATGGGGATTTGGTGCTGTTAGTAAGTGCGTTTCCCATTTTTGGTAATGTGATTGGTGCCGAAGGTTGCTGGTTCCAGACCCAGCCGCTCCGTGGTCACAAAACATATATGTATCTTAATATGTTCAAGTCAACCTACAATTGAGACGATTTTTTTTCAGTTGGTCTTGAGGCAAACTTAAATGGTGGATACGTGTACCACCCTATTGCAAAATTTAGAAAATATTACATCCCTATGATCATATCTAGACAAGTAACAAGTAAAGTTTCACCATGTTCCAGATATATCTTAATCTGTGACCATGACTAAGTTCTACATGAATGCCACATCTAATGTCTTGCTCTGTCTGATTGTTGTAGGTTTTTACAGATGATGGGGGGATTATTTACTTTTGTTGTGATGGATGCAATGGACAAAATCGTCACTCTGGAAAAACATATGAAAAATGCAGAAACAGGACACCACTATGAGACAGCTGAGTCCATGATCAACTATGAATTGGAAAATGACTTAGTTACAGAATCAGGAAAACTCTCATCGGGTTGTCGGACTCTTCTGCGGCTCCATCGAGGACTTAATTTCATGAGAGCCTTTCTGGATGCTTCACGTGATATAGATGACCAGGAGAGACTAACCAATGTAGCTTGGCAGGCATATGAAGAGAGTCTGGCACCATATCATGCTTGGATAGTGAGGAAAACAGTGGGGCTGGCAATGTACACCCTGCCTACCAAAGAGGAGTTTATAAGGAAGGGTGGAAATACACTGCCACCAGATGAACTTTACAGACGGAATGTGAAATTTACACAAACTCTGAAGGACATTCATGCTCTGGTACAGAAGTTGTATGAAGATCACAAACTCTTGGACATACCTTAAGCTGCATCTGTTCTCTGGGCATTCAGGTCTCCAATCTGTATGGTAGAAATACTGGAAGAGGACATGGTAAAACTGGGTAGATACTCAGATCCAGTCAAATCTGTACCGCATTCATACATGTATGATGCACCTGTTTTTTCATAAACAAAATTATGAGATGGAAAAATTTATCCCTTAAAAACTTGGTGATTTGATAGGCATGATAGATACAGATCATGTACTCATACTTGGTAGCTACAGTATAGCTTGTCTCAGTATTTTTAGTCTAAAGGAGACATTATACCATATACTACATGTAGTGAAATTGGAAAACCATGATTTTTAAATCAAATTGTTGATGTTAGACTGGATCCCTTTTACAACATGAGGCTGGTCCTCAGATTTTTTTGTTTATCATGTTTACGTCTTTTGCTTTACCCAGAATATCAGTAAAAAGCTGGAATGATAGGCAGCTGTGATAATGACTTGAGGAACTTGATGTGATCAGGGCCATGAAAACAAAATCCAAATCAATAACTGTCTGAATAATAGCAAAAATAATGAAACAGAGAGCTAGTTCATAAACTTGCAGTTTTACCATAATAAAAATACAGGGCTCTGACGTAAATTCCAATAACAGATCACTGTGTATTGAACTGTTCATGCTGGAAGGGAAAAATCAGTTACTTTGAAGCAGAAATTAAAAACCTCACAGTCCCATGTTTTTGGGTTTTTTTAACACGTATAATTCGTTGATTTTACTGAAATGTTAAAAAGTCTCAACATAAACAATTTGCATCATACATTAACATGTAGGCATTGGCTGCAACCTGGAGCTATGCATTGCTCTATTATCTCAAGTTTTACCCCTATTTAAATCTTTTAAAAAATGAGCATAAAATAATGGAAAATCCTTACAGTTCAAGTTTTTTGAGGATCTAGTACATGCACATAAAATTACAGCAATCATAAAAACATAGATGGCCGTAAGGTGTCTATGTTAGTATCATGTTTTAAAATAATCCAGTTTGATCCATACATGTATAGAATTTAGAAACAGCCAAAAATGAGATGATGTAGAATATAGGTATATTTTGGATTTTAACATGGCTGCCGGTATGTTACTGGTATATAAAACTTCATTACTTCGTGCATGCTTCTGAATATACTGTATTCCACTCTTTAGTGCATGGGATACCCATGAAATGTGGTAAAACTTAGCTCCAGTTATAGAGCTATATTTGTAACATTATGGCTGATTTGACCTGTAATTGAACTTTGGTAAAACTGATAAAATATTCACATAGTAAATGTTGACTAGTTTGGAAAGGAGTCACCACAAGTTCTATTGTTTACTGTTATGAAAGACTGGTATTTAAGGAATAATGCAGATAAAAATATCCCTATGTGTTTTTTTGTAAATATATTTGTTGTTGTGCTAGTAAGATACTCATATTTAATGTGTTTGCCTCGGGATTGAACTTTTGTTTGATCTTGGCACAGTGAAGAAGCAGCTGGCTAAATATTTTTTATGAAATGTCCACATTGCGTGTTTCATACATGTAGATAGGTACAATATGCGTGTATATTATAAAATTGTACATATATGTAAATGTTTTGATGTTGCCTACATGCCTCATACTAGGGTACTGTGGTGGTTAAGTTTATATGTATGTTATGGGGAATAACTTACAGGGTGGACTTGCACATTGTATATAAAATGGATTGGTAAAAATTATGTGTTTATTTATAAGTTTTCTTTCACCTGACACATGTACATGAAAAATATAAGTTATGATCTGCTACACATTATAGTCATGGTTCTAGGCTTAACTCTTACATGGTAAACAGCAAGTGTACTGATAGCTTAGAAGAAAAAAGTTTGTGCATTTATAATTTTGTGCAATGTCTCTACATGTACTTTTGTGTGAACTTACAGATAAAAAAACATGGTTTTTGTCACAAAAGTGTTCAGCAAACAGTATATACATGTAGGCAGTTAGGTCAAAGATAGAGTAGTACGCTATCTCTGAGCTGAATGTATACATGCACAAGTACTGACATGAAATGTCTTAGGTAAACAGCTAGTTAATCAGAATGAATTCTGTCGAGGGTGACTGTGGTCCTTAGTCATTAGGCCTTGTTGTATAGGTTTATTGAAACTTGTTACACACCACAAAAGTAAAATTTGAGTACCAGGCTTTGCATCTTGATAAAAATGTAGTATCACTGCCATAAATCAAATTTATAGCCCTCAGTGCTTATAATAGTTAGTGAATTGTATCAAAATTAAATTTTGTTTTCTGCATGTAGCAGGGCTTAAAATTAACATTTTTGGTAACTAGCCAAACTTTATATAGAAATAAAATATTCACAAGCCAACTTCAGGTTTAATGGTTTCTGAACAATTACATACAGACAAATCTTACAAGCCAGATGGGAATCTCCATTAGCCAACCCCAATTTGGACTAGCATTTGGCTTTGTGGTTGGTGCTAATTGCAAGCCCTGCTGTGGTAATATAATAGCAGCTGTTTTGGACAAAATGATACAGCTACATCAAATTTATATATGTATATTGTGACCTCAGACCCCTTGTGAGGTTCAAGTAGTGATATCAAAATACTTTAAACATGTTGAATTACATGGGTAGGTTGAAACTTTAGATGATAAAAACCACAGTCAGTGTGATGAGAACTTTTTCAAAATAGTGTTGATATGACAGTTTAACATGTTGCATTTTATGGTTTAGACTGTATGATGAAAAGTCATGGCTATCTGCTGTGGAAACAACATCATCAAAACATTATGTTTAAGTGCTAAATCAAGGCACCAATTGTCATAAGAGGTGACACTCTAATACCATGGGACTGACTCTGTGATTGTTGTTACAGAAAGATCAATATCACAGCATGTTTACTGCAAATTCTGTTCAAATTTACGATTGTGGGCTGTATCATGGTACCAGCTGTGAATATGCCTCACAATGTTGTTATCAAATAGTGTTTTTACTGAAAAATTTATTTACAGCAGGTGCATTCAAGGTGATTATGTGTAATTCAGTTAATTTTCCCGGATCTCATGTATTTGTTGCATTTATCATTTCTGTACATGAAAGTTGTGAGTGCAGAAACAATAAAGTGTGTAGTTGATGCAGTATATACTTGTTGTGCATGTCTGTGAGTCCAATCTGTTGACTTCAAAACATCTGTCGTCAGGAAAAATGCATGCTTGGGTGACCAATGATTGATCTTTTGCTGTTCAGAATCAACCAAACAAATGACTTTTGGTCGCGTGAAATGGATGCAAAGTTCATGTACCGGACTATGTTAGAAAAATCTCCAGACTTAGGGTACTTTGCCTGACTGATTTCACGTACAATTGTCGTGTAATATGTTTTCTATCATGATAAATTTAAAATTCAGGTGAGAACACTGAAACAAACATAAAATTTTGCATCAAAGCACTTTTGGATGGTTTAAGGTTGTGGTACACATTACAGTACTTTACACAGAAAATACTACTTTGCTTTTTAAACATGTCCTTATATACACTAGACTTCTCATTTGACCACCTACAAACTATATATTTTCTGAAAGTATACATTTGGATTAAGCTATTGAAAATAACAAAATCTCTAAAAGTGGTAAGAAATTGAATTTTAATTGCTTAATTATAAAACTTGTTACATGTTTTTTGCAGAAAAACAAAAATAGCATAAACTTCATAAATCTGAAACTTTATTTTTATGAGAAATGAAACTGCACTTTTTGCAAGAATACTGTATTTTGAATTTTGGATAAGGACTTTAGTTCAAAATCTGCAGGATGTTGAAATATTTTGAAGTGAAAATATCTAATTTATTAACAAATTTAAACAGCCATAAAATTAGAACCAAGCCCTTTTTCAAAAATTAAAATACAGTTTTGGAGAGCGTTTTGTGTTCTTTCATTTTACATTATGAACTAAATCTGATTTTCAGTTATTGCTATTTTAAATCTTTTGCACAAAATTTAAGAATTTTAATGAAAATTTAGTTACATCAATATTAACACTAAATTTTTTTATTTGGCACCAGAATCAAATCTTGATATTATGTTTTCTTGCAGAAAATATTTTCATTTAAGGTATTAGATGGTAACCATAGACAGAAATTTAACATTCATGCATGAGAGTCCTAAAGTGTATCATGTTAATTTGGACAGAGTTAAATTATCAGAAGCGCAGTGTATGTTTGATGTGCAATAGAGGCTGACTTCTATTTGGGTGTACCTGCAGTTACACATGTGCCTGTGGCAATAGAGCCAACAGTTTGCAACATTGGATTCTTGGCACGTGTTAACAAAATCGGGAGTACAATGTTAAAAGTATGATAGATAAATGAAATAAATAAATAAATGTATGGAGGCACTGTCTGTGTCAAACAAAATCCTGCCATGTGACATTACTTGATTGCACCATAATTGTTAACATCAAACAATTTCAGTCTTCTTGCCTGTTTTCAGACATTTTGAATGTTAAATATTCACAGTCATTCACAAAGAGTAGTCTTAGTCAACAGCTTTCCTTGGGACACATTGTGCGCAAAGTGTCCTGAGGAAAGCTGTTGACTCAATCTTAAATCAGCACTTTAACTGTTAAATATTCACTTTCCTGCTGATAGCTCATGCTACAGCTGCTCTGGTGGCAGCTTCCACATGACCAGTCAGGCAATAGTTCTGAAGGCCCTGCTGCATGGTTCTTGCATTTGCTGATACAGTGGTCCCTGTCTTGTGAGACCACCTAGCTTTAAAGACCACATTCGACAGGTCTTTGCTGTCATCTTTTCCATATTACTATCCCTCTGATGAGAGATCACCTGTCTTGAGAGACCATGTTTGGGTCTGCTCTCAGGGTGGTCTCTCAAGACAGGGACCACTGTAGTTCACGCTACAGCAGTCCTGGTGGCAGCTTCAGCATGACTTGTGCCGTAATTCGAAAACCATTGACTTTATTGACTTAGCATTTCCATACACAAACAAAAAACATTTGTGTTGTTTCATGTGAATGCAGTCCTCAAATGGGGAGGGAGGGGGGGGGGGGGGGCAAATATAGAAAGAATTTTCCCCCCAAAGGCTTAAACAGAGTGAATACAATCAATATGGATCAAGTAGGTGACTAAGGTCATACTCTGCTGTAACAATCCTACACATCAGTCATAGTTTGTGGACAATCGACTTTTTTGTGTGAGGTTGCAGGATTGCTTTGTGAGCTGTTTTCATGCAAATCAGTTGCGACAGATGTTCAGCATCACATGCACTCTTGTGTATAGCCTTGTTTACAACTCAAAATCATTCATGAACTCTTGTCTTTGTGTTTCTTTTATTATTATCATATTTTCCCTGTCAAAGAGAAGGAGACTCCTGTCCTAACATTTCATGAACATTGTGACAAGCATTACTGTTGACTGGACTATTCTGAGGTTAGAGTAAGTTCAACACTACAACTAAAAGAGATGTAAGTCTGACTACTTGAGGCTGTTTCTTACCAGCAAAGTTATATAAGAGAGATTCATTGTCACATTATGATTGTCATCTCAATGAACACTGTCACAAGAATTACACAGGGAAGTTGCCAGGAATGAAGTGCCGTGTGGTACCTGCTCCGTGGATGGACCCACCCTCTTTATTGTACTGGTGCAATTTGATTATCCCCAAAGGGCAAATTCATCGTTAAAAGCCAGTGAAACTCTTATTTATAGCCAGCAAATATTCAGGATAGTGAAGGAGAATTGATTAGCATATTGTGGGAAGATTTGAGAGCCGCAAATATGTCGTAGTTCTTATGCATTTATGTATAAGTTTGGATCCTGCAGGGATGTTAATCAAAGATACTTGTGGGATTGTCTGCCACATGTGCCTGCCTGACCTGAGGCATTGCTTCCAGGTACCTATTTAGCTTAGCTGCTGAATCGTCATGTTACCTTGCCTTCATAGCAAACTTATATTGGCAAATCATGAAGGGCCATTTGCAGTTAACTCCGGTACAGTGGTCTCCCTCTATTAAGGCCCCCTTTGAGAGGCCACCCTGTCTACAATGGCCACTTCTCCATGCTCTAATAGTGCTACAGTGGTACCTGTTGTATGCAGCCACTGCCATAAGCAGCCGCATTGCTTTTTGTGGTCACTAGGCTTGGACATAAGGGTCAGTTTCTTTGTAAAATTTACCTGTGGTGACAGGTCACCTGCTGTATGTGGCCACTTTTTCTTGGCAGAAGGGGTGGCCACATACAGCAGGTACCACTGTATTTCCAATTGTATTGTCCCTGTCAAGAAAGGCCACCCCTCAAATATGGCCACAATTTGGTTGTATTTGGGGTGGCCTTATTAGAGGGGGGCCACTGTAGTGGCAAATACCAATACCTGCATTGGACCTATTGAATTACATACCAAAATATTAGTATCTAATATAAAAAGAAACTTAAACACCCAAATCTGTAAGCCCAAACCCCTCCTGAAAACTATGAAGTCCAATGTTTCAAAAGCAAAGTCCTATTCCACAGAACTCAGTGAAAAAAATGTATTCTAAATGATTATAACAAACTATTTTGTTTAAAGAACAAGTCATATTCATGAAATTTGCAATTTAGAAGGAAGTTTCATGCAGTATTAGCCTTTATATACAATCAGGTCATCAGCAGGGAACAAGCTTAAGACTTGTTTCAGTGCCATTAATCCCCAGACACGTCATCTGCTAACTGGCTACACCATGTTCATATATCCAATAAAAACATTCAAAGCTGATGTATTATGGAATTAGGCAAATATGATGTTCCTTTGGTGATAGACATTCTTTTTAATGTAGCCCACATTACATAATTACAATTAAACTACCTTTTCAAAACGTAAGTTGATGTCTAACTTGCATGATTAGGCCTATCAAAAATGAACCATTGAATCAATTGAGTATATCGCAATGGGATATTGTGTTGAATAATATTGTGACACAACCAGTTTTAGCTTCAATCTACAGTGATCTTGCGTGAACAAATGACAGTTCACTATTATGGCTTTTTAACATTTAATCAGATTTATGGGTATCCAATTTTGGATGTTCATAAACCAATTTTGGATTTATCAAAAAAATTGTTTTTGGATGTCCATAAATCTGATTAAAGGTTGTCATATTTCTGCTGATTTAAGCCTATCCTGTTTGTGATATAGAGTTGTTTGCTCCCAATGAAACAGTGAGCCATTTTAACATTTAATCAGATTTATGGATATCCAAAACTCAATTTGGGATATCCAAAATTGATCTATGGATAACCAGAATTCAATTTTGGATATCCAAAAATCTGATTAAATGTTAAAACTGCTTGCCATATACAATTTACATTTTATATCAAATAAGAATATTTTGTTGCCATACGCAATTTCCGTTTTATGACAAATAAGAATATTTTGTTACTTGTACATACTGATGGGGAGAAGGGGATACAGTGTTTAAATTTTCGGTGAAATGTCACATAGTATACAAATGCTTCCAAATTGCATCTAGACACTTCAGGGACCCCTGGACCTTAATTTGTTCAACAGGTGGTACCGCAACTTTTTTTTTTTTTTTTTTCTATTTTACCTTACCTGACTTGTGAATCAGCTGAACTTATACGATGGTCCATCTGTCCACAATTCACATTTTCAACTTCTTATCCAAAACCATCACCCAGATTCACTTCAAACTTTGTGGGGATGTACCTTGGGTGGGTCTCTACCAAGTTTGTTCAGATGATCAGGCTTCAGTGATTTTTGGATTTCGTATGATTTTTTTTTTTGTTGGTTCCTTTTCAGGGAAACCCTTTAAAAATCTTCTCCAAAACCCCGCACCCAATTGCTTTGATATCACACAGGAACACTTCTAGGGACTCCTAGTTCTTAATTTGTTCACCAGGTGGCGCTCATTTTTTTTTTTTTTTTTTCTAAATTTTGTTATGATTTTTTTTCTATGTTTTTGCTATTTTTGTGTTCTTGTCTGGAACTGTCACTCAGATTAAGCTGAAACTATGTGAAAGTTTTCCTTGTGGAAGAGTCAAACAAAGTTGTTCACTGGGTTGCACTGCTGTGGATTCCTAATTTTTAATGATTTTTTTCAATGCAGGTACTTATCGATAAATGCACCTTTCCTATTGATGACTGTGTAAGTCAATATGCTTCTACAGTCCAACTGAGTCAGGTATATGGACCCCTATATGGCACTGTATCTGAGGATCCACTCAGAATAAACAGACGAACATATGTCCATTTTCTGATAATTTCATAATTTATGCACAAAGAAATAAAAATAAGCCTACACATCCCATGCCAAATGTTGATAGCTTTCACCATAACCATGCACACATCAGGGTGTGTTTGAAGGACAGAAAGACGAAAAGAGTGGAAAGCCACACTTGTTCAAAAGTGTTGTTTGTTCCTCATTGAGGGGTTTATGAATGGTTTTTCAAAATACAAGGTCATAGATTTTGCTGATGACCTGGCACTGCATAGTGGATGGGTGCAGTCTTTTCCATAACAAAGTAGCGCACAAGGCTGTGTTTCTGTTTTGCCTGTTAAATCAACTGACATTTACCCTTCAAAGAATGTGTGTGATTGTGGTGTGGGCTATCAAGATTTAGGATGGGAGGTATAGGCTATATTGTTATTTGTTGGTGCATAAATTACAAAATTTTCAGAAAACGGAGTTTGCACAGGGACACTGCTGGTGCGTACCCCCAGACCAAAGTGGGAGTTACTATGGGTTGAATGTTGAGGTCAGCTGAGGACATACTGTTTACACCGCCATCTTGTTTTCCTTTTTTGTGCCAATATTTGTGTATTTTCCCTGTTTTTGACTTCTCCAAAAACATCACTGGAAATGTAGCTTTTGGGAGGGTTAAGCCAAGATGTTTTCTAGGTGGTGATGCTCTGGATCCCTGATTTTTATTTATTTTTATTTTTTTTCATTTATGCATTTACTCACAGGTACATGTATATAAATATACATATACCTGTCAGTTAATGCATGAATTCCTAGATGGATTACTGTGCAAGTCATGGAGATTGCAATGGAAATTCACATTCTGTGCATGTCTATTTAAGTGATTAAAAGTGTGGGAGAAGTCGAAAATGCAAATTTCCATTGCAATTATATGACACTGTAAAATTGTATTTGTTAATGTGAGCATAATGTCCATTTTTTTTTTTTTTTTGACTTTTTTTTTTTTTTTTGTATCATGTCAAGGGATTGACCAATATGACCTAAGGAAGACCATGCATCTTTTGAAGTATTTCAAATAAAATTACCCATATCTTTCTTTTTTAAATCTAGGGACTTTTCATTTTCATACCAAGATGGGACTTAAAGAACATAAAACACAGGAAACAGTTGCCATGTGGCAGTTCACTGTACAGATTGTAGCACCACCAAGGTCTGAAACCACGTCAGCAGCAACTTTCTCATAAATTTAACCGGTACTGCATAGATATATCAGATTTTGATCATTGCTGTTTTAACCCTGAGATACCTGATGCTGATGTACCAGCATGCAACTTTTTCCCATTAAAATTACCAGAAATTTCCCTGTGACATGAAGTTCATGTGAATAAACTTTTCACAGGTGAGTTATCAACAGTTTTCTTTGGCACATTCAGCACGTGTTACACTCTTTAGAGAACTGCTGGGTCAGTCCCAGGTTTGTTCACTATGTGAAACCCTTTTTTTCTCCCCCCCCCCCCCCTCCTTTTTTTAAATTTCAAGTTACATGCAAAATGTGCTCATACGTCTCTTTCACCTTTGTTGCAAATAAAAAGGCTTTTTCCATAATTTTTAAATTGTCCAATGTGATCACATCTTACTTTAGCAACATATGTCCAAAGCCTGTGGCTTTGCATATACAATAACAAAATTGGGTCAAAAATGGCCAATATTTTTTATCTTCATTTAAACATACAGACAAATTTACCCCCAACCCCATATAATGTATGTACATGTACTAATTAGAAAGTGATGAAAATGCTGAACCACCCGTAAAGAAAACAGAGTAAATTTAAGTCACTCTATACGTCTATTTTGCTTGTAAGTTGCATAACCAGACCACAGACCATCATTCGTATAGCTGCAGGGAGCTACACTAGGCAGGCGTCAGCCACAAGAAGTGACATCAAAGGTTGTAGGTTCAGCATGTTTTTATAATTGTGCTATACGGGGACATGGTATATCTACAGACAGTTTGGGACATTAACTTCCATACTTAAATTTACCCAATGAGGGTTTGATCCATTGTCCACAGTGAGTTATCTATTCATTCAAGATGAACTGACGATCATTAAAATAAGTTCTTTGGTGGCAAAAGGCATACTTTTAATGTCTCAATGGTAACAAAATTTTATGTAAAAGCTGGAAAACTGATTTCATGAGACCAAACATGATGTAACAGACATAAGGATGTATTGGGTGTTTTCTAGATCGAGGGAAGGGTGGTGCAGCCAGTTATATCACATCCAGGATCACATTGTGCCATATTTGGAACAGGTCCCATGCAAAACCGTCATCAGGCCTGCACAAACTGCATAGTTACCCATAGCTTCATTTGATTACAGGTTGTGCTGTTTCGTGGCACTGGCATAAACCATTTACCATGCACGCAACTTCTGGCAAGAAAAGATAACACTATCAAAATAGGTTAAGCAAAACGATAACAGTTAATGTGCACTTTTTGTCAGTTGAACCAACTGTCAGCTTGTGCTACATTTTAACTTGTGCAGACCTAAAAATTATTTTTATTATTTAAGAAGCAACAGTTATTGGAATGCAAGATCTTATGCAAGAAGAGTAAGGTTGAGGAAGAAAAGAGCCTTAAATGAGATCACACCTTGCCTCCAGAGCAGACCAAGCACCGTGTTACGTATACTACACCTGACCTTGAACTTCTAGATTTTATTTTAGTCCATATAATAAAAATGCTATGTCAGCTTTCTCATTGAGTCATGAACCAAAACGGTTGTTGATCATTATCCACTTAGTCATTGGTAGCATGAACTGAAGTCACTTATCATAGTAACCAAAGTAGATGAATTAAAAACTGAGTAACATTTTTTCAGCACTAAAACAGTTATTATGCAGGCAAATGGCCAAGCAAGTGGATTAAAGGAAACAAGGGCATTGGTTTGTTTAGCAGGCAAAATCACATTTAGCAAGCTGCCAAATAAGAAAATAGCCAATATTTTTTATCTTCATTTAAAAATCCAAACAAATTTACGCCCATCCCCATATAATGTATACATGTACTAATTAGAAAGTGATGCAAATGCTGAACCACCCTTAAAGAAAACAGAGTAAATTTAAGTCACTCTGTACGTCTATTTTGCTTGTAAGTTGCATAACCAGACCACAGACCATCATTCGTATAGCTGCAGGGAGCTACACTAGGCAGGCGTCAGCCACAAGAAGTGACATCAAAGGTTGCAGGTTCAGCATGTTTTTATAATTGTGCTATACGGGGACATGGTATATCTGCAGACAGTTTGGGACATTAACTTCCATACTTAAATTTACCCAATGAGGGTTTGATCCATTGTCCACAGTGAGTTATCTATTCATTCAAGATGAACTGACGATCATTAAAATAAGTTCTTTGGTGGCAAAAGGCATACTTTTAATGTCTCAATGGTAACAAAATTTTATGTAAAAGCTGGAAAACTGATTTCATGAGACCAAACATGATGTAACAGACATAAGGATGTATTGGGTGTTTTCTAGATCGAGGGAAGGGTGGTGCAGCCAGTTATATCACATCCAGGATCACATTGTGCCATATTTGGAACAGGTCCCATGCAAAACCGTCATCAGGCCTGCACAAACTGCATAGTTACCCATAGCTTCATTTGATTACAGGTTGTGCTGTTTCGTGGCACTGGCATAAGCAATTTACCATGCACGCAACTTCTGGCAAGAAAAGATAACACTATCAAAATAGGTTAAGCAAAACGATAACAGTTAATGTGCACTTTTTGTCAGTTGAACCAACTGTCAGCTTGTGCTACATTTTAACTTGTGCAGACCTAAAAATTATTTTTATTATTTAAGAAGCAACAGTTATTGGAATGCAAGATCTTATGCAAGAAGAGTAAGGTTGAGGAAGAAAAGAGCCTTAAATGAGAACACACCTTGCCTCCAGAGCAGACCAAGCACCGTGTTACGTATACTACACCTGACCTTGAACTTCTAGATTTTATTTTAGTCCATATAATAAAAATGCTATGTCAGCTTTCTCATTGAGTCATGAACCAAACTGGTTGTTGATCATTGTCCACTTAGTCATTGGTAGCATGAACTGAAGTCACTTATCATAGTAACCAAAGTAGATGAATTAAAAACTGGGCAACATTTTTTCAGCACTAAAACAGTTATTATGCAGGCAAATGGCCAAGCAAGTGGATTAAAGGAAACAAGGGCATTGGTTTGTTTAGCAGGCAAAATCACATTTAGCAAGCTGCCAAATAAGAAAATAAACATGACAAAATACAGTTTCTAAATTTTATATAAGTTCCCTGTATTGAATATCATGCTGTAGACAGTGTGCTACAGCTAAAACTAAAGAACTGTGACAGTCCTATGCTCAGCTGACTATACATTCACAGACGAAATGGTCCTGTGACCTTCAAAGGACCAGTAACATGAAAGTTAACTTTTTTGTAACAATGCGCTGCATGCATATTAATTGCATATTAATCCCTCCCCCCCCCCCCCCAAAGCACAGGTTTGAAATTGCAGCACCACCCGTGGTTTCAGAGAAGATTTTTTTTATTTTATGAAAATAATTAAAAAATTATAATTAAAAATGTAAAAAGCAATAGAGCATGACCACTTTAATTGATTTGGTAGAGACCCACTTAAGGTATATCCCCACCAAGTTTGAAGCAAACCCGGTTGACCGTTTTTGAAAAGTTGAAAATGTGAATTTCCATATCAATTCACATTGTCTCGCATCAATGTTTTAATGCATGCATTAACCAACAGGTGGGCAAATTGTACAATTCTTTAGAAATCAGCAATCCAGAGTTTCACCAACTAAAGAACAACATTGTTTTACCCTCCCACAAGCTATATTTTTGTCAAGTGTCAGAACATTCTAAGTGATGTTTTTGGAGAAGTCAAAAATTCTTTTAAAAACATAGAAAAATTGGAGCACCACCTGTTGAACAAATTAAGGTCTGGGATCCCCAGACGTGCCCCAATGCAATTGGCTTGGCAGTTTCAGAGATTAAATTTTTTTAGGTTTCACCCAAAAATGAACAAAAAATCATAGAAAAATCCAAAGATTACAGGCTGTTGACCATTTGATCAAACTCAGCAAAGATACACTCGAGGTACATCCCCACAAAGTTTGAAGTGAACAAGGTAAGTGGTTTTAAAGAAATAAAAAATGTGAATGGTTCATGGATGTCAGCCACGGACCATCCTATAAGCTCAGCTGACTGACAAGTCCAACATTAACCCTTTCCCCCTTGAATTAAGACTGAGTCAACAGCTTTCCTCGGCATGGGTTGGGCATTAAGTAGGGCCTGTATTTTTCCGTTTCAAAAACTATAAATTCCGTTTCACCAGCCAGAAATTTCCAAATTGCGTTTCAGTAGTCCTCTTTGTATGTTAAACACATTAAGGCAAATTCCATTTCAGAGGTGACAAAAATTCATTATTCCTTTCCGTTTCCGTAAAAAACGGAAAAATACAGGCCCTAATTAAGTGCCCAACCCATGCCGAGGAAAGCTGTTCACCTGTGTCATGTTGTCTTGACAGGTCTCATCTTCAATTCTCAAATTGTTTTTCATTGCTGTTGAAATCAGTTGAAAATGCTGAAGCAGATGAAATTTGACCATCAGCCGGTTTTGGCCAGTTTAAGGGGGAACTATCAGTCAGGTTGAGGTGACAAAGTTATTGGGTGTGCAATCTGTCTCAAACTTGAATTGGGCTGCTCAATTTGAATCAGTGTGCAAGAAGGTTTCACAAAGATTGGGCATACATACTTTACCGCATTCGGGACTTCTTTGTCTGTTGACATGTGGCCAGCCAAGTCTCTACACACATTTGAATCAATGTGTAGTCTACAAGAACTATTTTGACAGGGCTACAATTACTTGAATTGTTCTTAATATCTTTAACAGGGTGCAAACCCTGTGACTGGTGCTATTTATATGATTTTATTATTTATTACTTTGTTTGGTCTTCATTCATTGTAAGGACCTGTACACTTCTGTTGTAAATATTCTCTTCTGGCTGGACCATGATTAGAGCTAGTGTTCATTGCTAATGCATGTAACCCAGGGTAAATAAAAGGACTATCTATAGAAGTATGCAATGTTACCAGCCCTTACATATTGACCAGAGGTCTCCCAAATTTTGGGAGTTCCAGTCCTACAAATCAAAATTTCCCACATGTCCCACAAACCATGCACCAAAACACAAATATTTTAGACGATTTTTGTTTATAAAGTAGTCAAATATCAAAGAATTAACTGACTTACCGTCACTTAATATCTGTGTGTCCTGATGATGAAGTTTCACTGTACCTCTCAAATTTTAACATCTAAAAGCTTGTCAATACCGTGTGTGGTACTCCAATGTTAAGAAATGGTAGTTTATATATATATATATATATATATATATATATATATATATATATATATATATATATATATATATATATATATATATCAGACTCATCAGTACATGTGCACAGTGATCAGCAAGTGCGTGTTGGCGGATATAGTGTTCGTCGTGGACTCCTCCGGTTCCATAGGACTGTTAAACTGGAGAAAAATTTTAACATGCCCCTTTGAATTTTATGATGGTCCTAAAGCGTGACATCAAATATTTGCTGAAGACTTCATTAATTGTTTCTGCTTGTTGGACATTTCTCCTCCTTCATGGGATGTGACAGTAGCTAGGGACATCTAGTGGTAACAGGAGAAACTACACTGAATCTGGGTCCACTCAGCACCAGTATGATAAGATTTAATCATATTATTTTTGGTAATGTCCGTGATCTGGGTTCGTGACTACAGTTCCACCCAAAACATGACCCTCTTCCATTGCTATTTCAAGAAAAGTATTCAATTTTTCTTCATCATAAGTTCCATTGGAACCTAAAGTCTCAAAGAACAAGATACATACATGCAAAATTTCCTTATTCATGGTTTGGTAAAATACAAATGCTAGCTTCAAAGTAAGCCTAATATCATCGTGAGGTGATGGGTATAAGAATGAGATGTACAATATGAAATAGGATAAGATAATAAGGATACCATAAAAAAGGATAAAAATGTTAACATTTGATTACCATATATATATATATAAATATATACAGACACACACACATACATACATACATACACATATATATTCCAGTGATCAGTAGCTAAAAGTCCTTAGGGTAACATTATAGACATGATTTAATTTGAATTACAAAGTGAACATTTACAAACAGGACCGTTCCATTTTTTTAACCACTTCTTAAAAGTATTGAGGTCCACAGAGTCCTTGGCAATTCTTTGCAAACCTTTGGACCATAATAACTGAATGAATGCAGCCCCCTATAAATTTTGTACTTTTGGTACCTTAACTTCATGTGAGGTTCTCCAGTTGTACGTATTTTGTTTTGTTTTTATCAGTTCTGCAATATATAAAGGTCTTTTCCCATTTGATATTTTAAATATGTCAACTGCCAAGTTTCTAATACAGTTAAGCTCAAGGGTGGATAGATTTGCTTTTCTTAGATGAGATTATATTGAAGTGAAATCATCGAAGACAAATTACAGTGCTACAGAAAAACCAAATGATGGGCAGAAGTTGAAATTACATAAGACTAAAGATTTTTATATGGCAAGCTTAGTAGCATAGTTATGAAATCTAGCATTGCAATAAAGTACGTTCATTTGCTGAGCTGCTCTATGGCAGATTGATGTACTTTATGTGAACGTCAAAGTTTAATTTTCCATGTATATGAACTCCAAGTAGTTTGATGTGGTCTTCTCCTTTGACTTTTGTATCATCACGCAGTGGGATATGAAAGTCAGACTGGTCATCGTTTTTCCAGGATGGCTTGTAATTTAGAAGGATTTGGCTCCATATAGTTTTCATCACAACAGTTTGTTTTCTCCATCCTGTGATAGATCAGTCTGGATATCTGATTTAGTTTTACCACTTGTAAGGAGAGTATTATCATCTGCAGAATTATGCATTTTACATGGGTAAAAATGTCATTTTATGTATATGTTTAAAAAGAGCGGGACCAAACACCAATCCTTGGGTTAATCCCTTACTTGGGGAGTCCCAATCACTATTTGCATTAACCTGATACTGTCACTAGCTGTTGTCAGCTAGATAGATAGTCACCTAGAAAAAGGGTCGCTTGTCTTGACATCCTGTATGACCTAAGTTTTGCAATTAGGAGATGGTGGGGTAAGTAGTCAAAGGCTTTCGAGAGATCTACAAGCCATGCACCTGCTTTCATGCCACTCTCTAGAGCTTTCCTCCATTCATCTACAAAATGCAAGAGCTCCCTTACCAAACTTGCAGGCAGTTCTCACAACCGTCCTATTGCAGTCCTGACAGCATGCACAATGCAGTCCATCTCCATGTACATGCTATCATCGGAAATGGAATTGTGAAGGCAGTCCTGGCAGATGCAGGCAGTTGGATGGTGTGTGTGGACACCAAATTCTTTAAATGAGGCACATGCTATTGGATTTGATGGCAGTCCAGAATAGCCTGCTCAGGCTATGAAGATGGCAGTCCTGCATAGCCTGTGCAGGCTATGGATATGGCAGTCCTGCATAATAAGCCTGCGCAGCTATGGAGATGGCAGTCGTGCATACCCTGTGCAGGCTATGGGTCCTGCATACCAGTTCTGACCCAAATGGAGAACACTTGTGTCATGACCTGTGGTTCAGTCATGATGAAAGAATGGATATAATTCTTTCAAAAATTCAAAGCTACATCTATAGATATAATGTCTACCTTACTTGCATACAACCATAGACATGGTATAGATGCCAACGGTATGCAAAACTATAATTTACAGGTGACTACTC
The DNA here is from genome assembly GCA_964020975.1 of Hermodice carunculata. Taxonomy (NCBI): domain Eukaryota; kingdom Metazoa; phylum Annelida; class Polychaeta; order Eunicida; family Amphinomidae; genus Hermodice; species Hermodice carunculata. The sequence goes on from OZ026626.1 coordinate 34,737,656, forward strand.
TGTCACATGCTTGTTTTCGACAAGTGAAAATAACTGTGTTTTGAAACATAGTCCTGTACATTTGTACTAAACTGACTGCCTGTAGTGCATGTATACTGCATACTCACAACTTCATGTTGGTCTAACTTCTCTCTCTGAAACAGGGGTCCAGACAATTTCCATTCCAGGACACTCCCTGGACAGTATGTTGTATGCTTGCCATGGTTGGTATGGTTTATCAGTCTTTAAAGTGCAAAATTTATCTAAAGTTGGAAGCACATCACAATTCCAAGACACTGGCATCCTTATTATAGTACATGTACATGCTGGTACTTGAATGAATGGTCTGTTCACAAGGAATATGGATCTGGCATCCTTATTATAGTACATGTACATGCTGGTACTTGAATGAAAGGTCTGTTCACAAGGAATATGGATCTGGCATCCTTATTATAGTACATGTACATGCTGGTACTTGAATGAAAGGTCTGTTCACAAGGAATATGGATCTGGCATCCATATTATAGTACATGTACATGCTGGTACTTGAATGAAAGGTCTTTTCACAAGGAATATGGATCTGGCATCCTTATTATAGTACATGTACATGCTGGTACTTGAATGAAAGGTCTGTTCACAAGGAATATGGATCTGGCATCCTTATTATAGTACATGTACATGCTGGTACTTGAATGAAAGGTCAGCTCACAAGGAATATGGATCTGGCATCCTTATTATAGTACATGTACATGCTGGTACTTGAATGAAAGGTCTGTTCACAAGGAATATGGATCTGGCATCCTTATTATAGTACATGTACATGCTGGTACTTGAATGAAAGGTCTGTTCACAAGGAATATGGATCTGGCATCCTTATTATAGTACATGTACATGCTGGTACTTGAATGAAAGGTCTGTTCACAAGGAATATGGATCTGGCATCCTTATTATAGTACATGTACATGCTGGTACTTGAATGAAAGGTCGGCTCACAAGGAATATGGATCTGGCATCCTTATTATAGTACATGTACATGCTGGTACTTGAATGAAAGGTCTGTTCACAAGGAATATGGATCTGGCATCCTTATTATAGTACATGTACATGCTGGTACTTGAATGAAAGGTCGGCTCACAAGGAATATGGATCTGGCATCCTTATTATAGTACATGTACATGCTGGTACTTGAATGAAAGGTCGGCTCACAAGGAATATGGATCTGGCATCCTTATTATAGTACATGTACATGCTGGTACTTGAATGAAAGGTCTTTTCACAAGGAATATGGATCCGGCATCCTTATTATAGTACATGTACATGCTGGTACTTGAATGAAAGGTCTTTTCACAAGGAATATGCATCTGGCATCCTTATTATAGTAATTGAGAACAGCTCAACTTAAGTGGCAGTTGGCACTGAAAGAGTTAAAATGTTCATACAACACGTTGAAAAAGTAAGCATCTATTTTCAAGAGGTTGGAATGTAAGTTTTTTATTTTTCTTTCAAACTTCAAATACAAATCTCGTGACATTACCCAAGAAATACAACCATGTAGCTGTGAATAACCTTTGTACAATCTTATGCACACAATGTTTTGTAACGTTAACCCATGTCTTTAGACCAAACCTCGAAAACAAAAACATGAGCCCAGTCCCTAAAAAGCATCTCTCAGATGCAGTCACTATTCAAAATTTTACCACAGCCTTTTCTCACAAAAATTATATCCATACCAGAGTAACAAGATTAAGTATTGCAAGGCAATACATATTTCCCCACTGGAGAACAGATAGCAATATGGAGGGGCAAGGAAACTATGTAATGTGAGGTCTTAGAGATGATCAGCTAAATATGGTCACAAGAAGCTAAAAATTCAGAGGGGGTTAAAGTCAAGGTCCCAATGGACCAATTTGGGTGTACAATTCACCCATATCCTATGAAGTGTCCTTACACCAAATCTGGTAGGTGTTATAATGTGGGAAACATGGCTAGGACAAGCTTTGCTAGAAGGATGGATGGACAGACTGATAAAAAGACAAGGTGCAAACCAATAGTTCCCACTGGGACATTAATAATCATAGTTATGTGGGGAAAATTTTTTGACTGAGATCAGGGTTTTTTTGTTTTTTTTTATACTTACTGCATAGAAATTCATTTTTTAACCCTGGACATGATTCAGCATGAATTCAAAGCACCATGTACTAGAACTATTTATAAATGTGAACTAAGCACATACAGTGGTCCCCCCCCCCCCCCATAAGGCCACCCCAACTGCACCAAGATATGTGGCCTTTTATGACGGGTGGCCTCTCTTATGGGGGGGGGGGGGATGAAAATACCGTACTTGATTTACAAGTGGCAGACCATTGTAATGGGGCATGTACAAAAGCTGTAGGTCTCTAAGTCAATAAAGCAGGAGATCTCTGGCTTCTTGGGGGCAAAAAAAAAATCACTTGGATTTTCCTGTCTCCCCCTTTTTCACACCACTCCATATTAATTATACAGAATTTCTGCTTTTTGGCAGCAATTCTCAGCTAATCCTCTTGTTTTCTCTGTTGTGCTACCTGTACTGTGTGTATCTAGTTACAGATGCACATACACTAGTCCATGGTTTGACACATGTATGCTCCAATAATCAGATAATATACATGTATAACAGATTTGATGCTGATGGGCATTTACTGCCAAGAAAAACTATCTGAAATATTTTAAGATTTTCAAATTAGAGAAACACATAGCTGGTTCTTTCACTATTCCAACCAAAACCACACATATGTACACTTCTTGTTCCTCTCCTGCCATACATGTTACTGTACATGAGAAATTTGTACCCAAAAATCTAGATACCACAGTCTGATTACCTGAATCATGGACCATGTCACCAGCAGGTGGCGCTGTACATGTAACTTCTCCCTGGTATCCACCTGAGGCAGGTGGTGACAACTTGGGCATCAACAAAACCTGTTCAATTGATTCATTGGTTCAAATTGTAGTGACCTAGGCAGCAGGTGCTGCCATCTAGCAGAATAGTTTACCTGACAAACCCTTATTAACCCTTTTCCCCTTGAATTGACACTTGAGTCAACAACTTTCCTTGGCATGAGTTGGGCAGCACCCAACTCATACCAAGGAAAGTTGCTGACCTGGGGCATGTGATCTGGATAGGGCTCATCTACAATTCTCAGTCATTTGACCAGCAGCCGGTTTTGGTCAGTTTAAGGGGGAAAGGGTTATTTAGTCACCTGGTGGTGCTTACAGATACAGTTGCCAGACTACATGATACAACAGTAAAACCCACGTAAAATTATATATGATAAAAATAAATTGAAAACCAGCAAATCTGTTCTAATTATCTGTTTCTCTGATAAAGTGCTGAAATAAGGTCATTGTACTCTTTATGCATAATGTAAAAGTATGATCAACACTGTAGTACATACTTTTTAAATGGAATGTAAAGAATTAGTGAAAACATGCAATCACTCTTCTTGCAGTCGCACAATTGAATACAACTTCACGCTTCAGCTAAATATGAGATTGCAAAAGTCAAATTATATTATTGGCAAGAAAATGTAAACAATGCACACGCATTCACACAAACTTGAATGCTGGTATGCATTTTAAATAACTACACATGTATATTATATACAGTAAATGGTTGATAATAGGCACGTACTTGGTTTGGTCACATGTTCAGTGTTCAAATTAAAACAAACAGGACACAGTAGAGCACTCAAAAGTGATGCAGAGACCGGTAACTGAACACTTTGTAGCTCTTGGTTATGTTTGGAATTTCAAATAACAAGCCACATGAAATATGCACCCTTCAAACAAAAAATACATTAAAAAAATTCACTCTCAGAAACCATAAAAATTGTTTTCATTAACTATCAGGAAAAAATGTTGACCAGCTATAATATACATAAGTATCATGTACACCTAATACAACAAACACACATTACCTTCTGGCCAAAATCACTGGTCCTGTTGCGAGGTGATGATTAACACACACCATGATGTAGGTATTCTAATGGATACACCAGTAATGGCACTGGCCATTCAAGACAATAAAGAATACTTATTTTAAACACGAATGTTTCAAGCTCAGTGGATATCCAGAGAATATGTTATCGGTTTTCTACAAAAAAAGAAAAAGAGAAAAACAAAGTCATACGTGTACTTGAAAGAGCAACACATTATGTCCATTTTGATAGAAGGACCTGCCTGTATGTCTCTCCTTGATGAGCTATATGCCCGACAGCAGCCCTGCAGTTAATATGAAAGTGTCCTATTTTAAAGCTTTTGATCCATCAGTTGAAGCGCAGCAAGAGGGCTTGTCAAAACCATTGACTTCACCTAAACAATTTACAGCCTTTTTTATTCTCAAGAAACTAAATACATGTACATGATTATAGTTTACCTTTAACATTGTTGAAAAAAATCCCATTTTGTTGGAACTAAGACCTATGTACACTGTATATTGCTATTAAGTTGGCACAAGCAGTAATTGACCAATGATTTCCTAGTTATAAGGAAAAAAGTTGCAGCTTTGTCAGTCTGTACATAAATGCACCCAGTGAATTGTGTACAAGACTAGGGACATCTGTAATGTCCCAGAAATATTTTTATCAGCACAACTGATACCAAATTCTGTTATCTCGTATGTAGACACAGACCTGTCATTTCATATTATTACATGCCAATGATGCTAATTTCATCCATTGTTTAGTTTGTAAACCAATTAAAATATTTTTTCTACTGTAAGTTATGAATTTTTATTTTATTTTTTTTTTTTTTGTGAACTCGCTATTCAGATTCTTGAACAAACACACACACACACACACACACACACACCATTTTGAGCAAGACATTGAATTTCAGGCTTGCAATGGAAACACAATGGATCTCCCAACTGTGCACTACACAACCTTTTGGTCTCAACGTTGTGGGCAGATGAACTCCTTGTTCAGTCATGCTAAATTTTTACCTTGAAGTTTATCTATCTACTAACATCACCTTATGTACTTATGAAACATCGGTTCCATAAGCCACAAGTCATGAAAAATCTTTATTGCGGGTAGACGCTGTCACATTACACCACTGCCACAAAACACTTATGAAGATGACCCGAGGTCATCTGCGTACACCGAGTGTCACAGTTGTGACATCCATTTGTACCCATTGTGCATTGCAAACAGGGTTAGACATGGCAACTATTCTGACTACTGTCACCTCACACGTGCAAGACGGAGGATGTCACACCCAACTATATAAAGCATGTATGCACCACCATTACACAGCAGCATCAAAAACGGTCAGGTGTTGTCAGAGATGACAACTGTCATTTTTGCCCTTGCCCTCGTCATATTTGCTTAAGTTATAAAATTGAGAGCACTTAATTTCTCTATGAAAAGTGATCCAAACCACTGTTGGACACACTTCATGACACCAAGCCTATAAGTTTTAGGATACTTATTAGAATAGACGTATATTGCACACAGCCAACCAACACTCCGGGACTCAACATAGATATACTGACAGATATCTTTGTCCCATTACGAATTACCAACAGTATAATGATGTTGTATATATGTCTTTTTTTCATTAAAAATGTGCCACAAATAAAAACTTAGCTGGGTACATGGCATCCAGGGTGCACCCAGGAAAGTGGTTGACTCAGTCTCCTAAGGCTGTGGACTCAGTCACCTCAGTCTCCTGAGAGTGCTGACTCAGTCTCCTGAGGCTGCTGACTCGGTCTCCTGAGGTTGCTGACTCAGTCTCCTGAGGCTGCTGACTCAGTCTCCTGAGGCTGCTGACTTGGTCTCCTGAGGCAGTTGACAGTCGCCTGAGGCTATGGACTCAGTCTCCTGAGGTTGCTGACTCAGTCTCCTGAGGCTGCTGACTCAGTCTACTGAGGTTGCTGACTCAGTCTCCTGAGTCTGCTGACTCAGTCTACTGGGGTTGCTGACTCAGTCTCCTGAGGCAGTTGACACAGTCTCTTGAGGCTGTTAACTCAAGTCTCCTGAGGGCTGTTGACTCTTCTCATGAGGACTGTTGACTCTTCTCATGAGGACTGTTGACACAGTCTACTGAGGGTTAATTTCATCCTGCTGTACAACTGCAAACATCACACTACTTATGGATCACAGTCAGCAGTCATAAATTCACCAGCACTGTTCTTTATATGGTTAAAAAGTCAGAGCTCATTCATTGGGCTTAGAGGTTGGCTTTTATCAGATCGAGTTCCATTAAACATCCAAGGGATGCAGATTTATTAAAATTTAGCCTCATTATAAACAAAGCCAAAATTTTAAACAGCATATGGGTTCAACAATGTTGAAAATGTCAAATTATTTCAGACTTTGCAGTCCCGGAAAATGAGAGTTCTAGCAGAACAGCAAAGCTTTTAAAGAAATTCACATTCAATTTGGTAACTAACTGATACCCCATAACAAGGCATACAGTATTGATAGTGCAGGATACATTCAGTGCCTGTACAAGTATAGGCTACAGCTGTTGTGTAAAGCTTGTGATCATAGTTAGTTTTTCACTTGTACTGCGTGAGGTACTGTGTACATCATCACTGCATTCACTCAAGAATTTAAAAGAATGGAGAAGATAGAATTATCTATGAATAGCCAATGCGGCTTTTTTCTGTGTTAATTTACCATGAATTGAGAACATTTTTGCTTCTCTTTGATTCTTGCAGGTCATTTGTTGTTGTTTATTTGCTTACTTATGGCAATTCATGAAGGAATATCTGGTCCTTTTTAATTCCTGCAGGTCTTAACTCTTATGATCATGTGCTCTGTGATCATACCTAACTAAATAAACACAGTTTCTCAATGTGCATTGGGAAATAAGCATCCAACCCACACCAAGGAAAGTTGTTGACTTTGGGCACATTGCTTTGCAGGGACTGACGTAGACAAACAAATTTTGAACTAATTAGGAAAATTAAGAAAAAAATTGTAAAACTTGGACAGGGCCTTCAATAATAATTTACATATTGAAATTAACTAGCCATTTTATTAGGCAAACGGAAGACAGGTTCAGTATTTTGCTTTGGTGGTCCATCTGGTAATGGGTGAGTTGTCTGCAGTTTGCAATATGTACATTACAGCTCAGGAGAAAGACCCAAAAACATTGCTCAAAGCAGTGACATGGTTCACCATCTTGATGGTTCGAGAGAAAAGGTTTCAAAGTAACAATTTATTTTCAGTGCACATTTTGAACACCGTTTGATCCCTGAGGCTGGCAATCCCATGAAAACTTCTGAAAGCAAGCAGCTAACAAATACATATCTTACAACCATAAATACTTCATATTTACAAAACATGTACACCAAACAGTTAGGAGACTTCTGCACACACATGTATGCAGTTTGCATTAAATACTGATTTACCTGTGGTTTTTTCTTTCCTTTGTAGAGCCTGACAACACATCAGCTGGATCTATAAATTTGGCCATACCAGGTTTCTCCAGTTGCAAAATATTTACTTTTCCGATGTACGGCTGTTCAAAGTTGAACATCTGCCCAAGAATTACATTAAATGCAGACATATCATATCTATGGCAACCTGCATAAATGTACTTAGGTTTGCGGTTGAAGTTACAACCACCAAGCTGTGAGCCAATGGGTGCCATACAGTCTAAATCCAGGGCACATTTCACCCAAGGCCACATTAGATTCCTGTGGATTTCATTTGTATTGTAAATAACTGTCTTTCCTGGCTCCACCATTCGATGGAAGTAGTAGTCTTTGTATGAAGTGTTGAAATAACGGAACATGTTGTAGTGAGTCAATGTGGAAGTTGGGTATGCTATTGGCCAGGCTACCAATCCAATGTCCTGTGCCTGTTCTAGAATAGGCTCAATGTTATTGGAGAAGAAACGAACTGATGAATCACACCAAAAGATAGCACCAAACTCTTGTAAAGCCTCCTGCAAAGACAAACATAAGACACATTAATTTACACTTAATTAAAGGCCTGTGTACAAACCTCATACTCCCCTGGGGTGAAGGCCTCTTGGCCTGGCTGTTTGGACACTGATTGAACTCAAGCTAATCCTAAGTAGTTGCTAAAATTAACTTGGGAGTTCACACCTTTTCTGGCTGCTGGTTGTGGGTGCACCATATACAACACAGGCCATGCAAACTATGGGCAGTAATTGGGTCAGTTACCTGCTGCATGTGTACATGTACATGTGTATATGTGCTTACCTGTGACTGGGAACATGGTTAGTGTTTTTATAGAAAGACAAATCAGATATTTTGATATGGTACTTTAGTAAATATTTGAGGCAGTCATTTGGCAGACACATTTACAGTGGGAATCTGCTTTCATCCTTCTACTTGACCTATTTACACTAAAAACAACATTGACAATAGCATGTAAATAAACTGATTTATTGCCCCCATATTGTACATGAAGCAAGGAGGCCACAAGGGTCTGTATAGCCTTCATGTAAATATAGTAACTCCATCCTGAAATCATCTGTTTTGCAGCTGCTCACGCTTGGAATTTCACACATCTCTCTCTCTCTCTCTCTCTCTCTCTCTCTCTCTCTCTCTCTCTCTCTCTCTCTCTCTCTCTCTCTCTCTCTCTCTCTCTCTCTCTCTCTCTCTCTCTCTCTCTCTCTCTCTCTCTCTCTCTCTCTCTCTCTCTCTCTCTCTCTCTCTCTCTCTCTCTCTCTCTCTCTCTCTCTCTCTCTCTCTTTTTTTTGGGGGGGAGGCATAATTTTACACACAAAGTGCATACTATTATTACTAGATGTATTCATGTTACACTTTTGAGCATGGGGGTCCCAAAGCCTTCAAGGTGGGATAAATTTCTTACAGTTCTAAACTATTCATCCTTTCAACAAGCAAAGTCAAGAGTAGGGTATTCATAAGTAAACAGGAGGTCTGTGACAGTCCTGTGCTCAAATATCAAAGAGAAGTATGCTTGTGACAATGTTGACAATACAGTAAAACCTTGTTACAATGACACACAGAAAACATACACGTATTCACTTTACAAGTTACAACACAAGTTTTGTGCGACTTCAAGTCAAATTCCCTCAATATCGGACTTACTTGTACGACATGATCAGACATCTTGCACAAAACTCACCAGATACTGTCATTATAACGAAGTTTTACTCTATTGTATGGCTACTCAGTACAGCAAAATTTTCATATTCGTAAAATTACATTGTGCTGGTCAGTCTTGATCAGTTATTTCTCCAATTGTAATCAAGATACAAAAGTGCAATACAATACATGCTTTGAAAGTTAATTCTGTTTACTCTAATTTGGTTAGCATGAGACTGAGTCAACAGCTCTCCTTGGCAAATGTTGGCTGCAGTGTCCAACTGGCGTGCAGGTCAGTTGGTCACCTGCGGCATTCTATCTTTACACAGCTCTTCACCATTTTCATTCAAGACATTTTCTAATCATACCAAACTTACAGTTGGTAACTGTTTACATTCAGCAACTTTCAGACCATCTAGCCACCTGTTGTGTTTCTTACCTGAAGAAGGACTGGTTTGAAGGCATAATTTTTCAAGTCACGTAGATGACTGGGAAAACGTTCCCACTGTACATTTCTTATCACACACTTGCACTGATGGAACAGCTGTGATGAAAAAAATCAGATTTTAATATTTCAGTGTCAAAACTTCTTATCCTATAGATCTCTTTGTTAAAGGCCTTCCAATCTAGTACCACAAACAATTACATGCAATATAGTACCTTTGAAGCGCTTGCAATTTCAAAAAAAAGTAGCACATACATACAGCTGATGATACACCTAAGCTAAGCTTGGAAATAATTCATCTGACTCTGTCAATGTTTTTTGTCAGTCTTTGGCTTCTGTTTGGACCCTTGAAATGTAGAAGAATCTCCAATTAAGACCATCTGCTATAAGAGACCATTTCTGTCGTAAGACCACTAATTTACAGTCCTGTTCTTGTATATCGTTAATTACATTTTTTTCCTTATTAAGATCACTTTTTTCAGTTTCTTGGGTGTTCTTACAATGGGGAGATTGCTGACAATGAATTCCTCAAGCTTAAGGACTGAAAGAAGTATTAGGACTTACTCAACATGTGCATGTTAAAAATTCAAACTTGGAGGGGCAAAATGTCAAAACTTTTATCACATGGGGCTATCTATTCAAAATGGGTGTCAATTTAGAGACCCATGCTATCCCTACAATGTATCTAATATTAGGGCATTCATGCATGTAGAACTTATTAGCTGTGGTCATTGCACACTGGTGCACCTCCTGTATGCTAACCACAGACTGGCCACAGTCATTGGTGCCTGGATACCTCTACACAATGATACAAAGTTTTATCAATACAAAATTCTGCATGCCATTGTAAAGAACCATGACTGTGTTAGCTTTCAAACAGAAGTTCCATTGTACTATGTTGGCCAGTCAACAGCAGGTTCCCTTAGAATCTCACAAACTTAATATACTGATTGCAGTCTTCGATGCATTTAATTTATAACCTAGTGTGCACCAAACAGAACTACGTGGTGCACCTCATATTGCAAGGTACAACACACTTTTCATAAATAACGTGTGAAATCTACTATGGCTGACCCTATTGAAACGCATCTGCAATAATATTAAAGGGGGATGGGGTAGGGGTAAATAAAGTCAGTTCTAAAAGACAGACATAACACAACCAACAGTGACATTAAACCACTGCAACAAAGGTCTACAATGTACCACTGTAAATGAAAATACAATGGAGGCCAATCTTCCCCACTTCAGAGACAAGGAGCTTGATAGACTTGTTGAAGTAACCGCACAGATTCTATATTTACATCCACTGGCAATGGGCATTATTACTATGCCTTGTGACACCTGCTCTTTACTGCCACGTCCTGACACAAAAGGCAAATAAGTGCAGAAAGAAAAAGGCAGGGACATGCTCAAAAGATGAAGTTTTCCACACATTTGTGTACTAATTTACGAAGTTTATTGGAAAGAAAAGAGGCTGAAGAAAACAAAATAAAGGCAAAGTTACGTTGTATACATTTATATATTCAAATTGGTATCAGACAATCTTGACTACAATAAATGGAGCAATTTTATGCAAGTCATACTGTGCAGGATCAATGAAAAATTGTTTCATCATCACTCAAGTTCAGGTTACATCTTTAGCTGAGCCATAATAAAATCAGCCCCTTATATTTATGAGGTCTGGAAAACTTGGAAACTCAACTTGTAAATGGTGGGAACTTAGTGTGAATCCAATTATTGTATGCAGTCTTTTAACATCAAGAAGATATGGTGATATACAAAAATTATAGGGCTACCACATTTATGATACAGGGCCCTAATAATGCTTAAAGGTCTTGTATGTTTTCAGCTTTCAATGTGCGCCGATATTTGAGAGTTGCCAACTACTATGCCAACACCACAATATGTACATGTACACAGGAACATGTAAACCACTGTATTGTAATTTATGTGTGTGTGGTACTGAAAGAGCTCATTTATCACCCAGCTTACACTTGTCATTACGAGTCTCATTCTGAACTCCAGTGGGTCTCGTTCTGATCTGGTGCAGCGAGGCGCAGACTGAGGAGCGGGGCAGATGAATTGATACTTCAAAGGACCTGGACGTGCCGCTGCATATCCCAACCCCGATTGAAGTGTCTTCCATTTGCCACTCTCCGTTGTGGACTGGTCTACGGTTAGTGATCTGTACTCACTACGTGTGCATTACCTGGTTATGGCTTTTTGATGCTTACCTTATACACTTCATCCTCAGACAAACCCAAATTGTAAACCACCAGTTTGTTGTTTGGAAAGTACCGCTTCTTAGTCCGAAGAAATCCAAGAAATTCTTCAAAATGATTGGACGAAACAGCAGAAACAAAAACAGGTTGGTCAAGGTCATGGTAGGACTGTGGGTAAAGTTTTGGATCTGGTCCAAATCCTAGCTGTACCATAATGTCCTGCGACTCATACACGAGAATGAGCTTGTCATCAAGATGAGGGTTGAGGATACTAATGGACTTGCGTCTGCTGGACCCTTCCATCAGTAGCTGTCCCACCAGGTAGTACAGTGGTAAAGATATCCATGTTACAGCTACAAATAGATTGAGACAAGTCCGTATTCTTATCTGCACCATCTCTCTTAGGTTACTCCAGTATTCATGCAGCCTGACATTCACATATATATATATCAATTGACTGTACTTCAACAGTGATATCTGGCAATATGCAGTTGCCACTCGTAGTCCCCAAGAAATCTGATCTGTTGATTACAGTTACCAAGCAAGTTTCATATTCTGACCTCAGTTGAGTTGTCATCACTTCTTGTGTTTTGGTTTTAATTCCTCTACAACGCAATTGTTTGACTGTCTTCTGTCAGTTCCATATGGTACAGTTGATAACTCATGTAAATATCACTTGTAAGAACTTGTAGTTCAGCCACTACATTGATGGGCCTCGCACAGGTTACCTGAAATCAAACAATTTTTCCCAAAAAACATGTATCTGTTTATTCCTTAAACAACACTTCATCACTCATGTTATTTTTGCCATGTTATAACTGCATTAAAGAAGATGTTGCATTTCATGCAATTTTCATTAGCTCTGTTAATAGATGAGGCATGGCATGATACACTGTTCCTCAACTTGGCAAAGAGTATTATGGTTATCCCTAAATCAGATATCCCCATCCATTAATGCAGGGCCAACATCAAATTCCACTCTTTCATGCAGGGCTGGCACTGTTCATTTTACACCAAATAGCCAGTGGCTAAAAGGATGTGATTTGGCTGACAGAATTGTGTAATTATTTGCCAAATTGGGTAACTTAATGAAACCTAATTAAATAAACTCAGAAAGGATAAGATAAAATCAAACAGTGTGGTAATTCAAAATTTTTATACAATCATAGATCATAGCACACAAATGTACAGTTTTAACCTTTGGAACTCTGTTCAGTTTTTTCATGACAAATCTGCAGTGTCACACTTCATTTCATAAGGCATTGGAATATGTTTTATTTTTTATCTATTTTTTTTGTTTACTACTACTGCTTGACATAGTATTCCTAATTTCAGAAGCTGTCAGGCCCTGCCTGTGTTTCCTTATATTGAAAGATATTTATTTCCACTTTTTTCTCTGTAACTTTTTGTGACAATATAGATAAAACTAGGTTCTTGATCTTGTGTTGAAAAGGAGGTTTGCATCGTCTCATACAACCTCCTTCCTAGACAGTGAATAGGTGGTCTCAATGAAAAAAAATGTCACCTGAACACTGCTTAATAAACAAAAGGCATTGGAAGGAGCTGCCAAACATGTGCAAATCAAGAAATGACACCTGCAGTTGGGGAAGACCCAAGTGTCATATTCAGGGTATGTACACACATCCAACAATCACGACTGTATTGTACACATATGCATGCAGGGGATTGTCAGGATCTGCTCTTGCTCTTAACCAATAAGTCAAAGGCTAATGTTTCTAGAATTTGGCTACAGAAATGAGCAAATGGCCAAAGTATTTTAAAATAAAACCTTAAATGACCATTATAAAGTCTTTGTTAGTTATACCTATACAGTTGTACCTGCTATTTAAGACCACCCGTAATGCCACACAAAAGTGGTCACACGACAAGGGGTCTGTCTGAGCAGGTAACTTAGGAAAGATATAAAGGCCAGAGTCTTGAAGTGGTGGTCTTAAAATCTTGTGCGGTCTTTCACATCAGGTGGTCTTTAGAGCAGGTACCACTGTAGTTCCAATTTTGGCTACAAAGTTTTAAAGTCTGGATATGTTTCAATGTTGCCGTCACAGAACAATACCACAGCAGACTGCATGTTGTGGAAAAGGTGTTGTCTTCATGTGAAAAAATTGACACTCAGGCAGTTCCATGGAGCTGCTGTTAGCCAGAAAAAGAATGCAACATGTATCTTTCCTGTACATGTATGATTTTGAAGCCGTCTGCAGCTATGACTTCCTTTAATCTTCAGCCAACTTGCTTGGCAGAGCCGTCTTGGGAAGAAACCTCTGGATGTTCTGAATTAGGACCTGCTGACATGGGCCAGTGGCACTAATTTCATTTTTGCACACAAGTTGTGACACATCAGAAGAAATAAGATATATGGTATCACTGTAAAGTTTTAAATCAGTGCTAGGAAATTAGATAACATCAATATTCGGACACCTGGTGTTCAAACACTCAAAATTTGAAAAGGCAAGATTTGATAATGAAAATAGTTATCAAATTTGTGACTTTATATCTAAGAATAATGACATAAATGTGCATCACTGTGTTTCTCTCAGGAATCTGAACTAGATTTGGAAGGTCAATCTGTCTTATTTTGCCAGTCAAAACTCCCCCCTGCCTACATTCTATCACCCATCAGAAGACAGGCTCAGGTAACAAATTATTCACCTTCTCTGCATTGGTTTGGGTGTTTTCAAGATTTTTTTCTCCAACATTATACGCTCACAAAACAAAAACTAATGGAAAGAATGTAATTATATTAATTATAGATATATCCAATACAACAGTGTGTTCAGAGATTGTCACATTGGGAGTTCTTGAATCTATTGTGTATTCATATCATTTGATTTTTATTCAATGCACATGAGCTGACTGATTTCAGTTTACTGACAACATTACATTTTCCACCCATGTTTCAGGGAACAAAATGTGGAGCAATATAATTATGATGTTTTGGGTTGCAAAATCACACATGTACTGAACATGTTGAAGATTCAGTAGGTATTGGGAAATCTGAAGAAATAAAGGTACTGTACACCTCAAGTTGCATGGTTTCCCAATGCTAAGTGGCAATCAAGGTGTTTATATTGTGGGTTGGCAAGTGTCATACAAAACACAGCAGGTGGTTAAAGGCCAGAAAAACCCCCTTTTTATACATTTTCCTTTCTTTCATCAATGAATGACACGGTGGTAAAACTATTGCTACTGTCAGCACCCTGTTTCTTGTGGTAGCCTCATGATAAAACCATATTAAATGACAAAGTTACTGATGTCAGACATGCACCATTATATAAAACCTCCACTCCCTGTGTCTTATGATTTCTGGTGATTTTATACATGTATATGGTACTTCCACATACATTTCATGTTCTTATTCCATATTGTAAATATTTTGTGTCAAAACAATCATTGTAACTATATGTATGTTCATTCATAATATTATGTTTGAGCTTGGTGAAAGTCAAGGCTGCAAACTCGTTTGCTGGTGAGAATATTCCGACGTGTTTCAGCTGTAGCTCATCAGGGAATGAGTGTAACCGCAACTGGTACCAGCTTATATACCAGGATGTAAAAAGTCCCACGTGTATGATGTGATAACCAGTGTTTGGCACATGTCATGTACATGCACGTGCCAGCATGAGTACAACGTTCTAGGAACACGTCATAGCTCGGGTCCCCATAAGTCCAAAAAAAAAAAAAAAAAAAAAAAATTCATAATATTAGGTTTCATCCTGATATTATTTTGTGGTAACACTGGGTAGTAAACTATAATCTTCATCATATGATGTTGCCATGGAAACCACTTTTTTTACCAAAAAAAATTCAAAATCTATAATATAATTGTGTTACACGTACACTGTATATTGATGCAAAAATAAGATAATACAATAAAACTATCTGAAAATAATTGCATAAATTTGAATGAATGTTTACACCAATTATGCTTTCCACCTATTTATGAGAAATGTTTTGCATATGGTTGCCGTGGTTACCATGTGAGTTGTTGTATACACAAAGCCTGATTTCAAGGCTGAACTGTGTGAACCTGCATATATACATGCAGACTCTGACTTAAAGGTGTTAACAGTATAGCAGCAGTGACTGTCACATCCAAGATCTGTGAGCAAGTTCACAACTGGTCCTCATGCACCAGCAGGTGTGACTGGATACCTTAAGCAATCAGTAATTTCAGAAGACACTGGCCAGAATCAAAAGAACCCACTCTGACAGTCACAGCGTTGCCAGCTTCAAAAAAGGCACACCAGATGTAGAATAGAACTTTCAGCATCATTGTGGGTGAACCTTTTCCTGACGAGGCTTGGAAGAACACATAATGTTTTTACTTCACATTTGTTCACACCTTACATACAAAATTAATTGTTTCCTTCCATTTCAATAAAAACTTTAGCTCGGAATATTATATTGTCTTATTTTAAAGACATAATGGAATATATTAGGCATGTATTTTGTTAATTTTGGTCCAATCTAACATGGCCTGTGCTGCCAATAAATGAAACATTGCCTTATTTGGACACAAGGCTTCGAAATATGTTACATATGATAAAGCTTATTTATATGCCACAGCTAGTAACTCACCTAGGAGGGTTTTTGGCCCAAAAGTTAATTTCAAGGCACCTTCGTATTGTTATCCATTGTTCCATCTGAAATATTTGGGCCACTAGTCATCAGTTTCTTACAAAATAAGGTGGCCCAGCCAGCTTTTTGGTGGCATTTGGCCACTGGCTATTTCTAGCACTGCAGCACATGGTCTGCATACTTCTGAAGCCTCATGCATGACAATTTCTCCATCTGACCACTGCTAGGTGCCACTGACGCAGTATTACTTAAAATTGGACACGAGAAATCAATCATGATATCAAGACCAAGAATGTTTGAACTACTTTGCCAAAGAAAGAGATTTTAGTACTGAGGGTTGTACCATCACACATGAACAAGCTAGGCAGTGAAAGCAGCCTGCCAAGATATAAATGAACCTGGCCAGAGATGGCTTCGCCAGCTACTAGGTTACACCAGGGACGTGGAAATAGCACGTCCCTGGTTACAGTAACTTACACCCATTTTCATTATGGAGCTGGGTCTGCTGAATTATGGAAGACAACGCTGCATGAAACAATGTGCAAATTAGGCACAACACAAGCAACTATAATCTATTTGTGTGCAAAAGGTTCCTGATAAAATGGAGTAAGCCGTGCACCCTCTTTCATATCCCTATCAAATGTCTAACATCATAAACATGTATGCATTTTGTCTACAGCCAGTATCCAAGATCCAAGACTTGAGACTGGACTCTGGAGTCTGGACGCAGGTTACGGTGCAGCTCAGTCTTATCATTTTCCCATTCAGATTACTCTCTAAACAATTATACGCAATAAGGACCTTCGTTTTTGCTCTACGCTTCAGCTAATCTCGTAACGTATTATTTGTGAAATTGTACAAAAACACACATTCGGGAAACCCAGCAGACCACAGGTTCAACCCACCGCCGCCATGCCACTGTCTAATAAACTAAGTAGAGGTACTGTTAATATTTAGACTTTTTCACAAAGCCGCGAAATATCAAGTTGGCATAGGAAGAGGTAACAGTAAAACGTCTCACTGTTACCAAAACAGAAATTGCGCTCTACGAGGTGAGCCAGAGGTGGCCGTGCGTGCTGCCAAGGTACAAAATATTAATACGCGCCCTTTGACACCGGGAGGTGCAAAAATGATTTAGCTCTTTCTACCAGTACCAGTCAAATGCTGCAACATAAACATGGGCATCTGCATATCCTGAAAACTGATTGATGGTCGTTGTGAAAAAACACATAAACAGCAGCACTGCAGTTTGCTGGAATCAACCCATTTTACATTGCTGCCCAGGACTGCAATTTGCAAACTGTGGACAACTGGATGGAGGGTCGCTGAATAGCAATTAGCAGACGCCACGAATCAGTCAAAAACCAGGCAAAAGTTACATGTTCAGCACGTTTTGAAGGGTAGATAGCAAATCTAAAGAATATGTCTGCTGTAAGAATGAGACCAATATTGCGTAACATGGTTAACTTATCGACTCAACGCTCCTATAACTTTGGGATGCGTCGTTACCATTGGGGAATGCTGAAGTGTTTGAGACACCAACGTAACCAGGACCAAGTGCGCAAAATGTCGAGCCAAGAAGTGGAGCTGACAAGTGTTCGATATCCATCTGTGCAGAGAGGAAATTTTGCTCAATTGACATCAGAAGATCTGTCCAAGTTCCAGGATATTTTGCCAGGAGAAGGGAGAGTTGTTACTGATGGGGATATGCTTCTTGCCCACAATGTTGACTGGATGGGAATTTTCAAGGGTAGCAAACACTTCTTTGAAGTTACCGCGCCAGCAGCAGATTAAATCATGGAGGGAGGAGGGGAATTCCTTCCTCCATGATTAAACAAACAGGAACTTAATCTTAATGCTGATAAGTTAATCAAGCTGTAATTTGGCATGCAACTTTGTCCCATTAAAAGTTACAAGAGATGGTCTTTTGTGGTGTAATACTGTCAGCTTCTTTAGCTCAGCAGACTTTTCAGTCACCTGAGCCTATCCCATGGTCTTCCATGCATTGTTGTCCATTAACAATTAAACGTTTTAAACCCCTCCAAATCAACTTCTCTCAATCAAGTTTCTTCAAATGGACAGCCTGCTTTGATTTTCAGATTTGTAATAGCAATAATATATGGATATTTTTAGCTCAGCGCTGACCACAGCCAAGCTGAGCTTTTAGGCTGGTCCGTTGTCTGTGTGCTTGATGTGTTCACACTTCAAGTTCTCTGCAACTGTCAGCCAGATTCACTTCAAACTTAGTGCCAAAGTTCCCATAGTGTACCGTTTTCAAGTTTGTTCGAATGGTCATGCTCCATTGATTTTTCATTTTATTAATTTTTGGGGGTTCTGTTTTTGCCTGAGGTCCTATGTAAATCAATTGGAATTCACATTTTTACTTTTTCTCTGAAACCGACAGCTGGATTCTCCTCAAACTTGGTGGCAATGTTCCTCTAGTGGATCTCCACCAAGTTTGTTCAAATAGTCATGCTCCAATGATTTTTGTACTTTTTGTCAATTTTTAGCGCAAACCGCTCGCACAATTGCTTTGACATCACACAGGACCTCTCCTAGGGACCCTTAGTTGTTAAATGATCACCAGGTGGCACAGCAATTAAAAAAATATATGTATATATGAATTTTAGAAAGTTTTTGCCATTTATTGGGACTTCTCCGAAAGAGTGATTCAGATTTTCCTGATTGTGGAAGGGCAAAACAACTTTGCTCACCATGTGGTTGGTGTTACTATGGAATCCTGATTTAAGAAGGATTTTGCATTTTGGGTACTTATCGGTAAATCCATATATTCATTGTTTACTATGTAAATCAATAGGTCTCTAATCCGCCAAGTTTGCCAAGTTTGTTCAAATGGTCATGCTCCATCAATTTTTGTTTTTTGTTTTTTTGGTTCTTTTTTTTTAGCCAAGTCTGAAAAAAATCTTCGCCAAAACTGCTGACCCAATTGCTTCAAAATCACACAGGGACACTCCTAGGGAAACCTAGTTGTTAATTGTTCACCAGGTGATGCTGCATTTTTTTTTTTTTTTTTTTTTTCATTTTTTATGAATATTAGTGTGTTTTTGCTATTTGCGACTTCGCCAAAACAGTCATTCAGATTTTGCACATTGGGTGCAGGAATGTTAACCTGTGGAAGGGCCAAACAAGTTTGTTCACTATGTGGTGTTACTATAGAATCCTGATTTTTAACGAATGCAAATTTTTTTATGAATTTTTGTGTGTTTTTCTAATTTTTGACCTCTCTATAACTGTCATTCAGATTTTGCTGAAAGGTTCCAGGAATGTTCCTTGTTCCTCCTTACTATGTAAGTGAATGGGGATTGCTATGGTAATTTTCAATTTTGACTTCTTCTCCTAATTCACTTACCAGATTCACTTCAAACTTGGTGGGGATGTACCTTGGGTGGGTCTCTAATAAGTTCATTTGTTCATTTTTGGCCAAATCTTAAAGATTTATATTCTCCAGAACCACTTGGCCAACTGATTCAAAATTGCATGGGAACACTTGAGGACATGAAAGTGGGAGTTACATAGTACATGGGTGACTGTGACCTCACTCTCAAAGTTACAGGGTCACTTAGGTGTATTTAACTCTTCAGATGATAATTTGAAAACTATTTCAGCCTAAACTTTGATGTTTTACATGATTATGATTCTCTTTGAGGGCCACACTCAGACAGTACATTGATCTCATTCCCAAGGTCACAGAACACTGACATGAAGTTTACTGTTCACTTGATAACTTCAGATCTATTTTCAGTTAGGACCTTGATGTTGCAGATGTTAATGTTTCTCTATGAACGTCATGTTTAGACAGTAAATGAGTGACGTTGAGCTCATTTCTGAGATCACAGTGCAACATACATGAATTTTATTCTTCACTATAACTTGAGAACTACTAGAATTGGGACCTTGATGCTGCATATGTTAGTGTTCTTCCATTAAGGCCAGACTTACTCAGTACGTGAGTGACCTTGATCCTATCCCAAGTTCACAGAGCCACAAGTGTGATGAATCTCTAGGTCAGCTGCGCATATGGGCTGTTCACACAGTCCTCTTGCTTTGTTCTTATTTGAGCCAAATCTTAAAAAAATCTTTTTGTCTGAAACCGCCCTTTCAATAGCTTTGACATTGCATAGGGACACATCTGGAGACCCCTAGACCATAACTTGTTCAACAAATGGCACCGCATTTTTTTATATTTTTTTACTTTTTTTTTTTTTTGCATTTAGCTTATTTATTTTCCACTTCTTCTCCCAAACCCTTGGTGGGGATGTGTAGCTTGGATGGGTCTCTACCAGGTTTGTTCAAATGGTCATGGTCCAGTGAATTTTGGATTTTTAATGAATTTTGTTGCCTTTTTGGCAAAATCTTAAAACATCTTGTCCAAAGCTGCCCAGTGAAACTGTCATATTGGGCTATATCTTGCTAATAGGGGATGCTGTCATATTGATTTGAAGATCACCCCAGAAATATATGTGTGTGTGAAGACTGATAGTGTAAACAGTGATGATGGTCTGAGAGAAGGGAGACTTAATCTTATTTATAGGGTAATAGGACCACTCCTGTCTGTGCATCTAAGTCGAAGTGAGCACAGGTCCATGGTTGCCTGTGTTTCCCTTCATAAAGGAGAATTTAGTTTATAAGTCAGTAGCTATTGTCCATGCATTCTGTGTGTATTACACCCAGAAATCATGATAAAAAGCCATTGACTTGGACACAGAAGGGTTAGTAACCTCCCAGCTCAAGACAAGATGCATGTATTTACATGTATATTATGCTTGGCTTCTGACCAGATGAAGCTCTATGTTTCTCTTGAACACTTCACTTCATCTGCCTGGTTCCACACAAAATTCAAAATTTTATTTTATTATTGGTAACTTTGGTTATATAAACCTTCAAGGAGGCCCATCTGCTTTCATTATGTCTCCCAGTGTCTCCCATATTGTTTTTTTGTCTGTTTCCTCTGCTTCTTGTTCTTCTGCATCTTCGATGTGGATGTGATAACTCAAGAAGCATCCCACCTAATTTAATGAAACTTGGGAGAATACTATTTCACTTGAAGGTCCAGGTCAAGTTCAAAAATGGGTGACCTCGACCCAATTTGCAAGGTCACAGAGCCACGTTAGTGAATTTTAATGCAGATGCCATAACTCGGAAGGATAATGTTATTAACCAAGGTCCAGGCTAAGTTCGAAGATGGGTGACCTTGACACAGTTTCCAAGGTCACAGAGCCATAATCTATTGGTTTCTGCATGATTATAATTTTTTGGAGCTTGGGCTCCTGTATTGCACGGGACTATAGTCCTCTTTGAGGGCTATATAGTTCAGGTTTGAAGATGGGTGACCCAATTCCTACCGTCACAGATTATTAGTAAATTTTGACCTTGATGAGATAACTCAAGCAAATCTAATCAAACTTAGTAGGATAATGTTACTTATAAATCAAGGTCTTGGTCATGTTCAAAGTTTGGTGACCTTGACCCAATTCCCAAGATCATAGCCATATTTGTGAATTTCAATGTGGACATGATAACTCAACAAGTATGTCACCAAACTTAATCAAACTTGGAGGGATAATATTACACACAAAAGTCTAGGTCAAGTTCAAAGATGGGTGACCTTGACCCAATTCCCAAAGTTACAGAGCCACATTGGTGAATTTCAACATGGATGCATTGAGAAGCATTTTGCCAAATTTAATTGAACTTGGTAGCATTTCAATAAAGGTAACCACATTGTTGACAATGTTTGTTGAAAGGTTGAAACAAATGGCTTGGAAGGAGGGACAAAAAGTTATCTTGGCCTTATTTGCAGGTCACTGGGATTAGTATGAGAAATTTGTAAGAGCAACAACTGGTAAGGGTGCATGGGGAGACATTTTAATTTTATGTTGGATAATCAGACTGTTCTGGTCAGGACATCAATCAGGAAGTTTATCACCACCTCAATCAGTATTGTCATAGAGTAAGATTGCCTCAATCTTCCTCCACACTACAACTCATTATTCCCTAGTTTATTGCTGATGGTTACCATTTCAACCAGGGATCACCCACCTGTGACCAAGTCCATTTTACTAAGCTAAGCACAACTCGTGTAGCGACAGGGTAAAAGTTGTGGAAATAAAAAATCATGGAACTCTCTTTGTAAGCTGGCACAATGTATATGGTATTTTAGTTTAAACACTAGCCCTGAAGTTAAAAAAAATTATGATATGTTGGGCTCCTATGAATTTCAGATCAATAACCAATTGAACATTTAAAGGTCCTCTTGATTGACCAGGTTCAAATTTGATTTGGGTGACTCATAGGTTGTCCTCACCATACGATGTGCTTTGAAAAATTTGGAAATGAAAATAATACTTTTATTCACATTTTTATTTTAAAAATTTATTGTGCCCTCAATCGTCTCTTTCCCTTCATTTCCGGCATCCACAAGGCAGGAAAGGCTTGTGACGTCACAAATGCAACGCTGCTGGCTGACAGGGAAGAGATCGACCATGCCAGTGAGCCATGGCAGTCAAGTGTCACTTGGTTTAAACATATTTTATTCACCCTTTATCAACGGCATTAAAAATGCATGTAGAAATATTAATTTTCGTCCCTGTTCCCGCCCAGGATGGGTTGGTGTGTTGTTGTTAATTGTAGCAATACAAGTTCTACAGCTTGTTTACATTCCCCCAAAGATCTTAAATTACGGAGAGCATGGACCCATACAGTCAAGATTTACAGGGGACAAGTAGCAAGACTCTGGGAACCAATCTACCCGGTAACCTATGCAGCGAACACTCTGTAGAAAGTGACTTTGATTTGTCAAATATGACCATGTTTAGGATAGGTTTGGCAAGAAAAATTAGCTGCTGCTATTGCCAAATACTGTCCCATTGCTGGCCATTGAAAGGATTCATGGAGCTGGCCAAATTAGGCATTACTCATAAAACAAGGAACAGTGATTCATTATTTTTTTTACAGTATTTACAAACTAATATTCAGTGTGATTCTGATTTCAAAGCTTGCATTAGCCATTACAGCAAAATATAGTTGTAGTAATTCTATGACTGTTATAATGTATCACACAATTATCAATCAAATGTCACAGTGACAATGCAGGTCTAGGATGTTGTTCAAAGTAACATTGTAACAAAACTTTAGTGTGTTTAACCATTTTAATTCAGCTGATGGAAAGAAATGGGTGGCAAACATGGACAAACAAGGACTGATCTTGTTCCATACCCGGGTCTAGGGTTGAACAGTCTATAACAGGTTGAGTGCTGCTGGCCACTGTAGTGTGTATGTCCAACTACTCCTGTATATTGCAAGATTTAATCCCATAACCAGGTTACACTTGTTTGGATAGCTACCACATTCATACCTCATCTATGCAGCTGCCAAGACCAGTGGGTGGCTGGCCTTTCATCTTTTTCAGTGATGTGCCACTGTTTGTGACAGTCCATGGCCAGCTCCCAATAATCTGGTGTACAAAATTCCATCTCATTGTACGTTTGTCATTAATATGGAACCAGAAAATAAGTCCATCACAGGAAAATATTTACCATTGTTACATAATGGATACAATCTGAAATAAAGGGTATGATAAACATGTGCACTCATGGGAATGTATACGGAAACGTAAATTGCCACCCTCCAAGGGTCGCGAGGTTACTGCCGGGTAGGAGTTATACTGATATTGAAAGCTATTCATCAATGCAAACTTATATTTACTCATCCATAGACCACACATATGGGAAGGGGAAATTAACTTTTTGTACTTTTATATACTGTAGGCATAGGCCGTAGCTGTTTCCGTGAATGCTAGAATTTGAAACACTACAAGACCTGACCCATCCTGACACAAATTCCAGTTTATTGCATTCATGCTTGTTCTTGTTAAATAGAATCGTGTAATTTTTTATAGGAAATAGCTCTTTTGCAATGAATTATCATTGCCCAGACGACAAGTTGGGATCGTCTGGCTGTACCGCGGCTGCAGTGCTGGTGATGGTAGGTTTCCATGCGTCCCCTCATGTATGAAGGCTGAATGATCTTTTCCTCTGCTGCTTCAGCTTTTCTTATTGATTCTTCTTCATCGTCATCAGACCACGTACATTATAAAACTCAATACATTCTCTCCGAAATCACTATGCTCTGTTGTATCTGCCATAACTCTTGGCAAACTGAAGGTACTCTGGCTTAGAACAGATATGCCATGGCCAGTGGGTTGCGTTTGTGACGTCACTAACACTCTTCCACATTGGGCCATGATCGGAGAAAACTCAGGCGCTTTCCTGTCGCAAATGCGGTGCACTTTTGAAGCTAAAAAACAATATTCCAAAATGAAATTTAATATTTTGGTTTTCAGATATCATTTCTAATCACCCTAAACATCAACTTTCTAATTCAATCAAAAGGAACTTTAAACAAAAATGTGGCATTGTTCAATACAAATTTATGTAAATCTTAATTGTTAAGGATAGTGAAATGTGTGTCTTGTACTGTTCTGTCCAATCGTCTCTTCTCACGAGTGATTTTAATTAGGGCATGACTTTTTTCCTAATTGCCATATGTCATCAGTTGAAAATATTGTTATAGTATATTTGTGAATAAAGTATGTGTAATTCAACCCAAAGATAATAAAATTTGAGTGAGAGTTCCTTCATTCTGGAACAATGATTTCATGCAGTGTAGTAACTACATATGTGAAAATATGTGTGCTTAATACAGGAACAAGCATTGAGGAGACTTTGCAGCATAAGAGAAAATTCTGGCCAGCATTGAAAATTTTCTCATACCTCGTAACCCATCTTGGTGACTTAAGAAATACCAGTTATGAGTCTTTGATTTAAAAAAAAAAACTTTGGAAAATGAAATGTATATATAATATATATATATTTATAGTTAAACAAAATGCACATGTTCAGTTTTATTTTAAGTTTTACCTTGCAGGTGCAAGTCAAGTCCTACTGAAGCCCAGGACAACAGAAGAAGTGTCGTCATTGCTCAAATATTGTAATGCTCGAAACCTGGCTGTGGTACCACAGGGGGGTAACACAGGTCTGGTTGGTGGAGGTGTTCCTGTGTTTGATGAAGTCATCCTTTCCACACAACTAATGAATAATGTCATCAACTTGGACAGTTTATCAGGTAGGTGTACGGAAGTGTTAGAAGAAATTAGGGTTTCTATGTTGGTTCCACTTGTGTAATTACCCAGTATTTTAATGCATTTCATTTGTATAGCAACCTTCACTGTGCAGTCTTTAAATAAAACAGCAAATTGAAGATAAATAGAGATCAGTTGTATAGCATTTGTTAGTGGGTAGAAAATAAAATATGGGAGATGAGGATGGTCAGTGAGGAAAACCATACATTTTGTACTTTCATAAAATCTCACAAGCACAAAAAATTGGCCAACGCGTAGTCTCATCTTAATGTTCAATTCCAGATCTAGATTTCCTGTGTTGGTAACATAAGTGCCCCTAAGGTTAGCATTCCAAAAATTAGAATTTCATTTACCTTTTTCATTCTTTGATGTTTGAAGTTGTTTTAGTAAAGTAAAGCTACAATTATTACCCCAATCCAGTTTGTGTGGATATTTAGGAACTCTGCATGTGTGTACATGTCATCAATACTGTGAAGTAAAATTGATTTATTATGTGGTCTCTAATATACAGATGCATGCATGCTCTTTTCCTTTCAGGAATTCTAGTGTGCCAAGCAGGATGCATATTGGAGCAATTAGACAACTACCTCGCAGATAATGATTTTATGATGCCCCTTGACCTTGGGGCCAAGGGTAGCTGTCAAATCGGTGGGAATGTCTCCACAAATGCCGGAGGTCTTCGCTTTCTCAGATATGGGTCCTTGCATGGTTCAGTCGTGGGAGTGGAAGCTGTGAGATTTTTACCTTAGCGGATGTGTCCATTAGCTGAGGTTATAGGACGGGTAATGATTCATCAGCCATCCATCTGTCTGTCTGTCAGTTCACTGTTTATATTTTTTACCTGTTCTGCAAAACCGTCATGACTGACGTTGGAGATATACCTTGGGTGGGTCTTCACCAAGTTTGTTTGAATGGTCATTTTCCATTGGATTTTATTTTTTTTTGTATTTTTTATGGTTTTTTACTGACTTATCAGTCAGTAGAACTTATAGAATCTGTTTGCTTCTGTCCTCCATCTGCCTGTTGTTAGACTTTTTACATTTTCAACCTCTGAAAAAACACTGCGTGGAATGTTTTAATTTTGCACATGGATGTTCCCCAGGTGGACCTCTACCATGTTTGCGCTGGAGATGATGATGCAATAATTTTGTTATTTTTTTATGAATTTTTTAATTTATTTTTTGAAAAAATTTAAAATTTCCTTGTCTCAAGAACTACCTGGCCAATTGCTTTGATATTGCACATGGGGTCACCTGGGTCAAGTAGTTCTTATTTTGGCAACCAGGTGGCGCTGCAATTCCCCCCCCCCCCCCCCCCCCCAATTTTTTTAATGAATTTTTGTGTGTAAAGGCTATTTTCCACTTCTTGTCCAGAGCGGCTGAACAGAATTTCTTAAAATTTTATCAGAATATAGTTGGACTTTAGACAATAAAAGTTTGGGAAAATATGGATTTGTTAATTTTGGACAATGTTATGAGATATCAAACTTTGCGACTGAAAGTGAGTGCTGCCACTGTATATGTATATGGCAATTCAGTGTATGTATTGCACTATTGTATTTACATTTTGGACTTCTCAAAAACAGCTACATGGAATTTTTGATTTTGTACGTGGGTGTTGCCCAGATGGACCTCTACCAAGTTTGCAAAGGAGATGATGATGCAAACATTTTTCTATTTTTAATGAATTTTAAAATTTATTTTTGGAAAAAAATTTAAATTTTCTTTGTCGCAAGAACTACCTGGCCAATTGCTTTGATACTACACATAGGGTCACGTGGGGTCAAGTAGTTTTTATTTTGGGGACCTGGTAGCGCTTCATTTTTTTTCAAATATTTTAATGAATTTTTGTGTGTTAAGGCTATTTTCAACTTCTCTAGAACGGCTAAACAGAACTGCTTAAAATTTTATCTGAATATAGTTGGACTTAAGACAATGAAAGTTTGCGAAAAAATAATGTGGATATGTTAATTTTTTTAGAAAGACGTGGGATATCAAACTTTGCAACTAAGTGAGTGCTGCCAATGTATATATATGCAGTATATGGCAATACAGTGCATATATTGCACAATTGTATTTACATTGTCGACTTCTTCTCAAAACAGCCACATGGAATTTTTTGATTTTGCACATGGATGTTGCCCAGATGGACCTCTACCAACTTTGCAAAGGAGATGATGCAATATTTTTTCTATTTTTGATGAATTTTTAAATTTATTTTTTGAAAAAAAAAAGAATTCCTTGTCTCAAGAACTGCCTGCCTAGTTACTTTGATATGGCACATAGGGTCACCTGGGGTCACCTTGTTCTTATTTTGGCCACCAGGTGGTGCTGCAATCTTTTTCAATTTTTTTTAATGAAGTTTTTTTATGTAAAGGCTATTTTCCACTTCTCCTCCAGAACGGCTAAACAGAATTGCTTAAAATTTTATCAGAATATAGTTGGACTTCAGACAATGAAAGTTTGCAAAAATAATGTGGATGTGTGAATTTTTGACAAAGTTATGGGATATCAAACTTTACAAATGTAAGTGAGTGTTGCCACTGTATAAATATATATGGCAGTACAGTGCATGTATTGCACTATTGTATTTACAGTCAAATACCAATCCTTGAGTGTTACCACTGTACATGTATATAGCTATACAGACTACAGTGCATGTATTGCAATATTATAAAAGCAGATTCCAGTCAGCAGAGCACAGGATAATCATAATCCTGTTGTTTATTTTTTTGTTTAGTTTTTTTTTTAAAATCCTTAAAAAAATCTTCCCTGAAACTGGTCGGCTCATTGCAGTGAAATTGCATCTGGAAAGTTTGCTTGAGTAGGACTCGTCCTGCTCAAACAAAGATATTGGTCACTTTTTGAGACACCTGAACTACCAGGTGGTGCTGTGATTGAAAAAAAATACACATTTTTTTGTGTGCTTTCGCTGTCGTATACTTTTTGTGGAATAGCCAAACACAGTTATTACTATGGGTGAAGTGGTGGATCCCTGATCTTTAAACTAATTTTTCAATTTGGATACTTTCAGTTAATGGATACATTCCTATGGATTTCAATGGTAAATCACATTTGACTTCCAGTCCAAGACCATCTGCCGTACTCACTTCAAATTTGTTTTTGATGTATTTTGGGTGGGTCTCCACTGGCTGTGTTCAGATCTTCACACTCCATTGAGTTTTAGATTGGTATGAATTTTACCTCATCTGACTGACAAGTCAGGTGAGGTTATGGGATGATCAATTCACATTTTTGACTTCTCAGAAAACATTGGCTGGATTCAATTATAAACTTGAGGTTAAAGAAAGTTGAAGGCAGTGATACTCTGGATCCCTGATATTAAAAAAAAAATCAATTTTAGTACCTGCTGATTAAAGCATGCATTCCTATCGATTATCATTTGAGCCATTGGGGATTGCAATGGAAATTCACATTTTTCACTTCTCCAAAACTGTCAACCAGAATCACTTCAAACTTGGTTGGAATGTGCCTTAGGTAGGTCTTTACCAAATTTGTTCAAATGGTCATGGTCTGTTGATCTTTGTCATTATTGTGCATTTTTTGTGCATTTTTTGCCAAAATTTTGAAAAATGTTTTTGTCTCAAACTGCTTTGCCAATTGCTTTAAAATTGCATAGGAACACTTCTGGGCACCCCCAGACCTTATTTATTTTCAACAGGGTAGGACTTATTATAGGTTGAATGTCACGGTCAGCTGTGGATGGGCTATTCACACAATCCTCTCGTTTAGATTTATATTGTTTAGGTAACCCTTCAATCAATGATTGTTGGTTTGCTGTATTACTTAACTTTTATTTGGGTTTGTTGTGGACCAAACCACAGCCTGTAGTTTTAACTTTATCAAGTTAACCTTCTTGGGCCTACAAAATGTTATGTTGAAGATTTTTTTAAATCATGTGGTGGCTATGACTTCTGGAGAAACTCCTGACTATTGTTGTTAATCTTATCTCAACTTGAGAATTATAACTTTATAATATTTTTGTTCAGGTTCTTGCCAACGGAGAAGTACTGGATTGTTTGACATCACTGAGGAAGGATAATACAGGCTATGACCTCAAGCAATTGTTTATTGGCTCCGAGGGAACCTTAGGCATTGTCACTGGAGTGTCAATCTTGTGTCCCAGGCGACCAAAAGCTGTGAACCTAGCTTTCCTAGGTAAGTCACAGAGGGCATTATGGTCAATAATCTAAAACCATGCTGTGAGCGCTTGTATATAAGAGCTCTTAACATTTGTAGCCATGCACTACTTTTGTTATACTATGGAGAAAGTGTATGAAGTCAATGACTGCAGGTAGGCAGTATACTTGCAGAAGTGAAGCTGATGCAGTATCTATGAAATGGCAGGTAAATAAGTAATATTTTATTTGAATGACTTGAACATACAAAAACATAAAACAATAATACCCTTTATTTTTTAATATATGTACCCAGCCTTCTTGGGCTTATAAGTCACTATTTAACCACTTTCGAAAAAAAGAACAATTTGCACATGCAGGTATTCCCACCTATGGTATAACCTTGGGGCAAAGTGCTTGACTCATGTTTATAAATCAGCTGCGTGAACAGTACACAACATTAAGCAATATATTGGGTACAAAATCTCTTCATAATAGGAGAAAGGTCCAACCAGTATAATGACCACAGGCCAGTGCTCATATATTTACACCAGCCACTGGAAGCCAGTACACTATATTGCCAGCAAGATCACCTTAAAATGAGCCCCATGTTATTTTTTGTTAGAATGCCTGATACATTTACAACAAGGTGTCACCTAAAGGATGATCACATGCAGGATGATCACAGTAAGATAAGAAAGTTTTATCCTAAACTAAAAGTCCATATTTTTTTGTTAACTAAAAGTCCATATTTTCGCAGGTAGAATTATAGGAAAAAGGTATAAAAAATAAAAACCTAAAAAAAACTAATGTACATGTACGTACAATCTTGTTCCAAGTCTTGAGAAACATGCAGTCCCATTGAATATCACGTGTAAAGCTTCTTCACGAGTCTGTTGTTCTTTTTATAAATTCTGTACATGAAACTGTTGTAAGCTTTTGTCTTAATTCACCATGTGACATGACACTGACATATACAAACATGGCACTGGCAGAGCAAACTTTAAGAGTCCCATCAGCCAATGAAAAGCATTATTAAAACAGACAGATTTTATTCATCAAAAATATTTTGTACATTATAATCCAGTACATATACCAACACAGTTGGCCAGGGAGAAATCCACTTAACTAATTCCATACCAGTCCCTTATTTTTCCGTATACATGTATTTACCTAGATTTAAGATGACAATTGCATATTTAAATTCTTAATGAAAAGAGCTTTCGTTCAAGTACCAACATGCCTATTGTCTTAAGTTAGTGGTTCGGGCACTGCCTGGCAAGTCACACAGTTGGTCAGATCCTCTTCAAACTTCATGAGTATCTACCTTGGTTTCTTGTGAAAAAGAGTGTATGTCCTTGTAAGTCAATGACCACTTTGGCATGCAGGTAAATTAACAGACCTGGTCATTAGGGTGGGGGTTTATTTCTACATTGATATGTAACAACAGATGTACAGATATACATGTAGTAGCCCTTATTGATGTTCAAAGTGTGTGAGAAGTTGCTCTGGTGCTGTAATGTCAAAAAGAAAAGTTTGTTTTAACTTTTCACATTCACAATCACAAGTGCAGCTGGTGATTCTTTCGTTTAGACTTGCTTCGGGCATCTGGGGGACACCTGGTGTCTTCAAAGATACAGCAGCAAAGGGAACAATATTTACAAAAGTAATTCAAAACTCTGCCACTTAGAGGCAGCACCAGCTAGCCGACTAAGTAGTGCCCTGTCTCTGAGTTCAGAAGTAACACCTGTCCAGGCAACTTTCAGGAGCAGGGCCTCTCAGCTTACAGGCAAGCATGGGCTGCTCAAGTAACATAACTCACAATTCTCTAAACAAGTAAACCTTTTCTTTGTTTCCTGCTTTAGAACTACATCATTTTGCTTTTATGAATTTCATAAAGTGTTAAATGTATGATTTCAATAAATTTGCTTGATAACAACTAGATAATTCTCTCAGGATCCCTGCTTTCGTAATTTTTACAATGAAACAAAAGAATTAAACATGATGTTTCATACTTTACATGATAAACTTGAAATAATCTTCAAAAGTACAAAATTTGAGCCCTGTTTTGCCTAACAGTTTGGAAAAGTGGCCATGATGGTTGTATATTCAATTGACAATACTTTTTACTCTTCTCTACTTGGACCACGTGGCCTAACATTTTAAACAAAGAGCTCTACACCACAGAATTCTGTAGAATTGGTAGACTTGAATAAAAATACATAATGTGATACATATGTTTTGAATGACAGGGCAATATCCTTTCCTGGTCACTTTGTTCAAATTAACTTAACCATTTTCCCACTCTTTCACTCAATGAGACTTACCCCTGGAGACAATGGAAAAGTTGGGTGACCATGTGCTTTGTGCCTCTCTCACTTACAGAGACACTAAAACTTACAAAAGTTATAGAAAACATGTAAAATAAAGTGGATAAAGTAAAATAAACAGTTACCTGTAATATCAAAAAGAAAAGTTTGTTTTAACTTTCCACATTCACAATCACAAGTGGGGCTGGTGATTCCTTTGTTTAGACTTGCTTGGGCATCTGGGGGACACCCAGTGTCTTCAAACTTACAGCAGCAAAGGGGAGACAATACAGGGGATGCTGCCTTAAATACTAAGACAATTGATACCTCATTAACACACACTTGTGAATATACGTGCGCATGAAAAGTATGCAGTAGTATCCTATCTTGCCATTAGGTGGTTCTGTGTGGCTGCTTGCCTGAAACAAGATTACAACAGGCTTGATCATTCAGATGCTGTTGCAAGACAAGTATTCATAAATAACCCCCAAAAATTGGGTACCCCTTGGCTGCTAACCCATACTGAGTTACATCCTTTATGGTCTGCGAAAGAGGGTTGTACTGCAAAGAGTAGCGAATCCTATGCTAGCTATGTTTGAAATCCACACAACAATTTTTTAGATTGATATATGGACTAGGAAGCTACCCGCTTCCTAGCCGGTTTTTATTTACACAAGTTCCAATTAAGTTTTTGAAATGCTGGAGCTGTGGCCGGTGGGCTGACGACCCTAAAGTGAGTTGACTCACAAGAAAGCCCATGCCTTCCCGGGTACATCATCCGACAGGCGACAGCTCCTATGATATATGTGTGGATGTCAAAGGTGAGGGGTACCAGCGCCCTTGCCTTTGCCATCGAGAACATCCAAATCAAAGAATACCCGTATTGCATCATGTAAACGGTGGCAGACCGGGGTTGGGGGAGGGAAATTTGAAAATAGACGAAGAAAAATTTTGCTGTGTCTTTGCTGCTTGCGAGCTTGCTGAAGAATGACTGGATTTGAACTTGGTGCTCGCAAGCAGGCTCCACACAGACAGCCAATCAGAATAGCGCTAGGGCAGTGGCGCGCGCACTAGGGCTCATGCCCACGCACGCAACTTGCCCTAACCTTTGCATAATCATAACGTAACGCTTTCTCGCCCATAAAACAGGCTATGGTGATAGCCGTCTCTTTATTAATTACTATCATACCCGGTGCAAACAAAGATTCAGGGATATAGGGCACACTGTTTTTGTCTATTCTGTCTGTCCCTAGCAGAATCCTTGCGAGCAACATGCCTCATGACACACAGGCCACATCAAACTCAAAGTTATCCTCCATGACACTATTTCTTGACTAGATTACATTTTGGTAACCTTGATCTCATTTTCAATATATTTCATTTGGAGGTAAAGCAGCCCTTTGTGTGGAAATATAGCACTTTTTTTTAAAAACTGGCTTGTATTAAACCATTCACCCTGTTTGTATGTCATTAGATGAAGGACTCCGCCTGCCCATTCTTATGCTAACTTATTTTGTTCTGGTCTCTGTATCTTTGGACCACTGTGCCTTGCAGGTCAATCCTATTATTATGTTAATGGTCAGCATTGAGAATACTGCAAACTTACTGTAGCTATTTATTTAAATCATGATGATCCATGGAATATAGGTCATTTGTAAACAAATTAGAGTGTGATCCAGACATGATCAACAATCAAATGGGGAGATTCTCCTCTTCCAAGGGTTACACAGAGAAATATGCTTTGGCTGCATCTGGTGCATGTGAACTTTCAATCAAACTGGTGTATCATATTATATACCTGTTAAACAAACAGGAGAAACAGTGCCACAGCTTCTGTATAGTTCTTAAAAAATAGCAACAAATGATGTGATATTATAATTGATTGTGTGAACATTTTAAAGATGATTTAATACTTGTAGAATGTTTTGTTTTATTGTAGGCTGTGAGAATTTTACCAGCATGCTGGAAACTTTGAAAGTAGCAAAGGGTGAACTGTCAGAAATCATCTCAGCTTGTGAATTTATGGATGTACAGAGCATGGAATGTGTGCGGCAAAACCTAGGCTTGGTCAACCCGCTCACCCAGGACTACCCTTTTTTCATGCTCCTCGAGACTTCAGGTTCCAATGCAACTCATGATGAAGAGAAATTGAATACTTTTCTGGAAAAAGCAATGGAGGAAGGTCACGTTTTAGATGGAACTGTTGTAACGGACATGACAAAAATTAAGGTGATTGAAACTTATCATGCTGGTGCTGAGTGGACCTGGATTCAGAGTAGTTTCTTGTGTGACCACTAGATGTCACGAGCTGATGTTCCAGCTCATGAAGCAGGAGAACTGTCCTGCCAGCAGAAACAACTACTGAAGTCTTCAGTAAATATTTCATGTCATCCTTAAGTACCATTATAAAATTTGAAGGGGCAAACACGGATATTTTATTTTAACATTGGAGTGCCACAAACAGTAATCTTAAATAAGTTAAAATTTGAGAGGTACAGTGAAACTTCATAATAATGATACACACATATCCAACACACTCCCTTCATGGCACAACTTTTGAGGGAATGAAAGTCAAATTTCTTTTCTATTTGACTAATTTGTACAAAAAAATGCCTAAAATCCTTGTGTTTTGGAGGCTTGTGTGACAACTGGAAATTTTGTTTGGTATGATTCTGGAGATAGCTGATTGGGACCGCCAAAATTTTGGCGACTTCTGGTCAATATGGGGGGCTCCTAACATTGTATACTTGTACACAAAGTCCAGCCACTATGACAGCAGTCTAAACTTGATGTACTTGTCTGTGTACATGTATGTCTATGTATGTGTGTATGTATGCATATACACCATGAAGCATAACTGAATGAAACTGTGAGACTTCATTATTATGACACTTAGATATCAGGCTAATTCATTTAATGTCACAAGTTAAGAGGGACTTAAACTCAAATTTCCTTGCAGTTTGACTCATCTATGTGACATATGCAGATATCTGACTCATTTTGCTGGGAAGAAAATGATGTCATTATATACGATGTTTCACTGTATTAAAGGTGGAAGATATGAAGTTGGCAGCTTTGGATAACCTCTAATCACTTTTTCATATTTTTGGATAGTTTGATACTTTAACTACATACTCCCAAAAACTCAGATGTGAGAACATAAAATTTATATGAGAAAATTGATCTCAAAACTTTTGTTTACACTGAAAAGTTAAAGCAGTGCCAAGCACATGGAGTTTGTTTGCATAGGTATGATGATAAAGCATGTCATTGTTTACACAGTCATTAGTCCATGACCCCTGGAAGCCAATTGACAAGGGTCACTCATAGGGAACAGGAAATCATTAGCCATGGAGAGAAGAATGAGCCAGTTCAGACTAATCACTACCATTGTTCTGATTATTTTGAAATTCTCTATTGATGTAAAAACAAATCAGTACAATCCACTTACTGGGGCCCAAATATGGAAAGCCGCATGTGAACCCACACCCAAACAAGCCAAGTGTGATGTTCCAAGTCAAAAAAAGTTGAGATTTAAGCCATAAAATATACTTTTTTTTTTAATGACAACATCACAGGTAAAGCTACAAGCTTATTTCACACAATGATTAAAACACGGGACAGAAGAAATGTGTATGTGTCATATAACAGTCATAAATGCATAAGAATTGGCAACTTTTTGTTTCAATGTAATTTTCGTTGAACTGTTTTTTGCTCAACCTCTGCAATTTGTATTTCGCCTCACAAACGTACGAATTGCCCTATCACATTAAAATCAACGGACATCAAAGGAAAAATACCATATCCAGGAGCAGTTCCCAGGATTTTTTTTCTGACAGCCCCTTCTGTGACTATTTGGAGGCATTTATAGAAAGAAAATGAACCCTGTCAGGACTAAATAAAAAATTTTATAACTTTTTATTTATGCTATTTCAGGACTAACCATTGAATTTGATCCTGGACATGGATATATATTTAATTTCTTCTGCTTTCAACTTGAAAAAAAAAAAATTTGTGCGACCTCTGCACAAAAAATGTGAAAATCCTACCAAGTCAGAAAAAATGCTACAAAACCTAAAAAAATTCCAATCCTGCAAAAAAAAAACCTATGGATACAAATCTATGGATATGTAGTAATCAGAAAATATATAGGTTTAATGCACTTGTGAAAAAAATTAATGGGTAATATTGATGCAAAGTTGCCAGTCTCACTGTGCACTAGCTTTACAGCTTCCACCTTAAATCATAATAAGATAAGTGCAATATACTAAAAAAGTGAGGTTTATGTGTAGAAATTAAGATGTATTTGAGAGGTACCATTAGTCACATTTGAAAAGTAAAAAGGCAGTGATTTCCGTACACAGTGCATGCTAGTTATCATGTTTTTTGATGGCTATGCTACATCATTTTAACAGAGTAAATCAACATTGTTTCCTGTGTTTCATTCTTTGTAGACTGTATGGCATGTCCGTGAGAGTATTGCTTTAGGTCTGTTGAAAGATGGTTACTGTTTCAAGTATGACATTTCTCTGCCACCTGAAAAACTGTATGACCTTGTGGAGGAGATGAGAAAACGCTTGGAGGGAATTGTTGTCAGAGTGGTGGGATATGGACACCTAGGTGATGGTAGGTGACAGCTTGATGATCATAAGGTGTAACACTTCAGGAAATTTTAAAAATTTTGCTATGTTTGAAACAAGTGGCAGAGCAGTCTTTTTCTTGATCTCCCTAATGTGTCCAGCATTGTAAATTGATGTAATATAGAATTTCCAGCTTATAATAATTTCAAAAAGATTCTTTTTTTTTAGCTCAGCTGACTTGTCAGTTTGCTGAGCTTATAGGATGGTCAGTCGTCCATTGGCAGCATCGTCATCCTTGGTTCACATTTACATCTCAGACCTCATCTCAGAAACCATTGGCTGGATCCTCTTCAAGTGTCATGGAGATCTATCTTGGGAGGGTCACTGCCAAATTAGTTCAAATAGTGATGCTCCAGTGATTTTTTAATTTTTACAATTTTTCTGGTTCCATTTTTGGCCAAGCCTGGAAAAATCTTCTCCAAATATGAGTGGTCAGCTGCTTCAAAATAGCAAAGGAGCACTTGTGGTGACCCAAAGACCTTAATATGTTTAAGAAGTGGCGCTGCAATTTTAAAAATATTTTGTTAACCAAATTTTGTGGATTAAAGCAAGTGGGCTTGATCAAAGCTATGTCAACTTTTTCAGAGCCTCCTGTCAGATTGTGTTAAAGTTTGGTGGAAATAGACCAGGGATGTGGTATAGACTTAGTCGTAATAGCAGGTTCCTGGGTAGATTGAATCCATCCTTGGGACCGTCAACAACTTTTAGACCCTTTTACATCAAGTTGGCATATTGGTAACTTTTTACTCAATCTTAAATTTTATAATAATGAGTTACCTACGTGAGCATACAGACCCTATGTTATGTTCGTTTCTAGGCTTAAGTTACCTGCATGTTTTATTAGTCCCCCGCCCACTTGGTGGGGGACTATAGGTTTGCACCTCGTCCTTCCGTCCTTCCATCCGTCCATCCGAAGCTTCTCCGGGCCATATTTCCAACACCATAACACCCACAGCTACCAAATTTAATGTGTTTGTACTTCCTAGGATAGAGGTGTACAGTGTGCCAAAAGTAGGTCACTAGGTCAAATATCTGGGTCACAGAATACATATGTATGAAAAAACTTGTCCGGGCCGTAACTTTTTTGTCCTTTTACTTAGAGTCATGAAATGTTACACAAATGTGAAGCTTAGTCTAAGAAAGTGTCATAAAGCAAAACTTGGTCACTAGGTCAAATATTTGGGTCACCGATCGATATGTAAATATACAGAAACAAATTTTGTCCGGCACATATCTTCCCTATATTAATGCTACCTCTTCAATTTTTTTATGGTTGGTAGACCTTAGGTAGTAGCTGTACATAGGCATTGTTTTGTGTGGTTAATTACTTGCATTAATTAATTATTTAACAAAGTTCGTTAAGCAAGACAAATTTTGTCCGGGCCATATCTTCTAAACTATTAATGCTAGCCCTTTGAATTTTTTGTGGTGGATAGACCATAGGTAGTAGGTGTGCATAGGCATTGTTTTTCGTGGCTAATTACTTGCATTAATTAATTATTTAACAAAGTTCGTTAAGCAAGACAAATTTTGTCCGGGCCATATCTTCTAAACTATTAATGCCAGCCCTTTGAATTTTTTATGGTGTGTAGACCTTAGGTAGTAGGTGTGCATACACATTGTTTTCTGTGGCTAATTACTTCCATTAATTAATTAATTAACGAAGTTCATTAAGCAAGCTCAAGATACAATACAAATTTTGTCCGGGCCATATCTTTTAAATTATTGATGCCAGCCCTTTGATTTTTTTTATGGTGGGTAGACCTTAGAGGGGATATGGTAATGGGCACCGTCCGTGTGTCCGTCCGTCCATCAAATATTTGGGTCACAGTAATACATAAATGTACAGTATTTTCATGTCCTTACTGTAATTCTTAAAAAATTTTGACTTCTTGTTATAAAAGTTTACTGATAATGTATTGTGACCTAAAAGTGTGTCACGACGCAAAACTAGGTCACTAGGTCAAATATCTAGGTCACAGTGTAAACTCCATGTAAAACCTTGTCCATGCCATATTTCCCTTACTATAATACCTACAGCTACCAAATTTATTATTTTAATACTACCTGGGGAGTTGTTGTGTCACATGGCAAAAGTAGGTCACTAGGTCAAATATCTAGGTCACTGTGAAATCCATTCAAAATCTTGTCCGGGCCATAACTTTTTTGTCCTTTTACTTAGATTAATGAAATTTTACACAAATGTGAAGCTTAATCTAAGAATGTGCCATACTTTTAATTTTTTTATCATCTAGGTCACACCCCTATATAGTAGTCCATTCAACCTCGTGGGCGACGAGCGGGGGACTATGTATTGCTCTGCAATACTCATTAACTTGTTTATTTATCATTGTGATGTATATTGATTATACCAAATAAACTCAATTAATCAAATTACATCAAATGAAGTCCAGTTTGCACAATTTCAGACTGGACCCATCGATTCAGTTCATGGACCCACTATTTTTCTTGAAAATGGAGAAAGATGGGTCCAACAGACCCATACTGAAAAATCCTTAGTGTGACCCCTGCCTTTGATAAGTGTGCTTATTTTGTGCAAGTTGGTATTGCTACAGTGAGTTTTGGACTTTGACCTCATTCCCAAGTTCACAGGATAACTGACATGAAATTTACTGTTCACTTGATAACTTGAGATCTATTTTGAGTTAGGACCTTGATGTTGCACATGATAATGTTTCTCTAGAAAGGTCAACCGTGACCTCAATTCTGAGATCACAGTGCAACATACATGAATTTTCCTCTTCACTGTAACTTGAGAACTACTTGAACTGGGACCTTGATTTTGCTAATGGTAGTGTTCTTCCATGGAGGTCAGACTTATTCAGTACATGGGTAACCTTGATCCTATCCCAAGTTCACAGAGCCACAAGTGTGATGAATATCTACGTCAGGTGAGCATGGCATGAAAACGGAAAGTCTTTAGATTAAAATATATGTAAATAATTTCATTTCAAATATTTCAAAAGATGCATGGTCTTCCTTAAATCATGTTGGTCAACCCCTCAATTACAATGTGACATGACACAAACAACAAGAAAATTCAGACAGTATGCTCACATTTACAATATGTACAATTGTACGGTGTCATGATTTGGTCGAGTGGATATGTGCATTTCCCATTTCAGCTAGGTGACTGGTGCCCAAGGTTGCAAGTTCAACCCTCGCTCGTTCCAAACATAAAATATATATTGTTGCTGGTGTGTTTCAGGAAATCTCCATTTCAATTGTACGTCAAAGGAGTTCAGTAAAGAAGTACAGCAAGCGATCGAGCCATTCATCTATGAGTGGACATCTCGCTATAGAGGGAGCATCAGTGCAGAGCATGGACTGGGGTTCCATAAAAACAAATACATCCATTTTAGTAAGAGTCAGCAAGCTGTCGATTTAATGGTGCAACTGAAAAAAATGATGGATCCCCAGGGTATTTTGAATCCCTATAAAACCCTGCCACCTTGACATTTAACATGAATGGAAATTCATATGTGAATTTATTAAAAAATACTAATTGGTAATATTGCTATTTTGATAAAGGTGCCCAGCCAGTGATGATATGTATTTTAGGAAAAAAATTTATTATTGTTGTTATTATTATTGTTGTTATTATTATTATTATTATTATTATTATTATTATTATTATTATTATTATTATTATTATCATTATTATTGCACAGACATTTCAATATTTACAGCGGCATGCTAGTAGTGATCTCTGGTGGCAGTTTTGAATGAGGTTGATAGTCAAAAGTAATAATTTCTGTGCATGCTTATTTACAGATTGGTAAAGTACATGGTATGTTAATTTAATAAAAACTGAAGTTCATGTTGCATGATCACAAACATCATCCAATCAGGAATCATTGCATTAAGTCAATATTAGAGACCGTGGCTACTCTGATGGCCACCTTTTCAGTAATTTCTCTGACAAAGGTCCAAGATATTGCCCAAAATTCCTCAGAAGGGTGATTATCTTCAAATGGCCCACAATTTCATCAAATTTCACAAAGGCAGTGATAGATTAAATTCGCTGATCAAGCTAAAATGATCTTGGTTAGCCTATGTCTGTTGCTGTTAGAGTGCAGTAAGGAAAGTGGCTGTGCTTTTCTCGAGCTTCATTCAGCAAGACATCAACATCACCTGTCTGTTCATAAATTTGAAGCATTGTGGTGGCAGTTGCATCAAAGGTCCCAGGTATGGGCATACATGTATTTGACCCATAAAAGTTGACTATAATGCCCCCCAGTTTCTAGCTCTGCTGACCATAGGTTGCAGATCGTATGTGATTGCACGTCTGTCCATCCATAAACTTTTGCTTGTGGGTGTGATATTGTCCACAGTTTTCAAGATAGTCTTATACATGTATAACTTTCAGGACCTATCAAGTTAACGAAAATCTGGGTCAGGTTTGATATTGGTGGTGTTGTCAATGGTATTATTACGTAATGTATGGGCAAAGATGTGAAAATGTTCTGTATGCTATTTTTGAAGAGTTTTTAATGAATCAGTACAAAACTTAGCTGGAATGTCAATATGGCTAAAAGGTCAAAACGTGATGAAATTTGGTGGCACCACCTGAAGTATTACAAAAGATACAGACCAAAATGTATTGACAACACATTAAAATCAATATGTCAAGACAGAATAAGGCGTATGATACCAAATGTGTATCATATGTAGAAGTTGTATATTGCATAATATGGATGACCTTGACCTACTTACTCAATGTCACAGAGTGAATACATTTCAGGACATGATTTTTTGTTATGGTCATTATGTTTGAACTTGTGCACATGTATCAGTGTACTTTTACAGGGACATTGGACAGACAAAAGTCTAACATGTGGGGTCATGGTTTGCCTCCAAAGCAGACCCAAGCTGTGTATTTTGTCTGCTCCTTTGGTGTCTGCCCTTCTTTGACAAGGTCACTGTTTTAGTGTTGGAAAAGTGACTCAGTTTCTAATTGGCTGAGGATGGTTACTATGGTAACAGGATTCAGCACGCTGGGGACCAAAGGCTGCTACTGGTCTAGGTATGAACTTCCTGATTGGTGTCTCAGTCTCAAGGGAGGGTCACAGTATAGTTGTTTTCCCTCACTATAAATAAAATCTTGGCCAAGAAGGGCAGATCAAGTGTAGTAAGACATAACTCAATCCACTTTGCAGGCAAGGTCATGGTGGCACCACTGGTGGTATTAAGTGGAACTAGCATCATATCTATTAAAAGTTTATAAAATTCATTATTTTTATAATAAATTGAGGTGGAAGTTTTATATTTATACCAAATATGCATTTGATCATTGATCAAATTGTATTAAATTAAAATTTTCGGTGACCTTGACCTATTTTTCCAGGTCACTAAGGCCATATTAAAGGATACTTAATTTAACACGTTGAGAAAAGAGAGGTCTAACAATACCAAATGTATAACACATATGTATCATATGTAGAAGTTTGATACTGCACAATATGGGTGACTGTGACCTACTTTCTCAAGGTCATGTAGTGAGTGTATATCAGGAGATTATTTTATTGCGATGCTCATGACATAATAAATTGAGATGTAACTGCAAAACTCGCACCAAATATGCATTAAGGCAAGGTCAAATTTTGTAATATATTTTGTGACCTTTACCTATTTTCAAGGCATTGAGCACATAAGAGAATTCCATATGTTGATAAAGAATAAGGGGAATGATACCAAAT
The DNA here is from genome assembly GCA_964020975.1 of Hermodice carunculata. Lineage (NCBI taxonomy): Eukaryota > Metazoa > Annelida > Polychaeta > Eunicida > Amphinomidae > Hermodice > Hermodice carunculata. The sequence goes on from OZ026626.1 coordinate 34,779,935, forward strand.
GTACCACAAATCTGTGTTCATGTGGAAGCTTGATGTTGCATCATATGGATGACCTTTATTAATTTCTGAGGGTCATGAAGGGGGTCTATTTTAGGAAATAATTATTTAGTGATGGTCATCAGATTATATCCCAGCAGAGCAGTAGGCTCCTAGGCCTCTTGTTGAGTGTTTTGGGTGAATGGACCTACAGTGTAGATTTGTACGGGTATCCCAATGTAACCTGTGGCATGGGGTGTGCCTTATTTGGTATCCAAGAAGTTAATCTCAATTTCTGATATTATGGCTGTGAAGTTAATGTTCAGATGACAGGAGTTCAATTGGGTTGTGAACTTTTGCCAATCAATGCCTCCCTTTGTCCAGATACAGAAAATGTCATCAGTAAACCTCCATCTCATCAGAGACATGCTATATAGCACATCCCTGATCTCATGTAGTTGGAGTCCAAACTTTAGAAGATTGTTTTCCCACAAGTTCAGCCATGAAATGATTTGAAAGAAGAGGCCGGAAAAAAAATAAATACCTCAGTGTCCATGACTTAATTTTGCCACTGATTTGGAAGGTTCTCTATTTTTGCATCCGTCATGATTCACGGCACAACTGTGATGCGTTTGCCTATGCATGTACAGATCAGACCTAAAAAATCCAGACCCTATCATGCAAACAAGAAGGAGCTTTTGAGCTGCCAAAGTGAGCTCCCACAGTGTTGCAAAAACAGGTCATATCCACATGTCTGTGGGTTAATGCATCACAGCTACACTGGGAGCATGACAATATTGCGCCAGTCATATCTTGCAAATCAGGTATTTGTGTTTAATTTTGATTCAAAGTGTATTTTGTAATATAATCCTTCAGATTAACATTTACATTGTCTTCCATATTATACCACAATGTGTGAATATGATACTTGTCACTTGTTAAATTGTGCATTTACATTTATCAATCAAATGGACATCTTTTGCCATACATGCAGTTTATAAATTATTTTCTGCTCCTTTTTAAGGCTTAAGCATGTCAAAAATAAGAGTAATTAAGGATTTATGGCATGGTAAGCAGTGATTTTTATGGGGCTGGCATTTTTCTTAATTTACACTTTAATTATAGAGAATGTCTTTCAACCACTCCGCATGAGATTTGAATCTGTATTCAGACAAGGCTGTGTACACATTGGATGGTATTTAAAAAAAAAAAGGTTCATACAATGAGTTGACACCATACTTCTGTCATACCCATCCTCAAAATGTGGTGTTTATGGGAAAAGCATTTCTTACCTAAATTGACTTACACGACATGTTCCAAGCTGGTTGAGACCACTAATGGGTGCCGCCAAGTGGTCACTGCCAAAACTATGAAAAGTTTTGATCAGTATTCAGTATTCTTGCTCACTTTTAGATGCTATGTAAATCAAGGACAGCAGGGCCAGAATTTTGGCGAGAATCCGAGAATCCATTCTTGTAAAGATTATCTTAAACTTATCTTTGTTTAAAAAGAAAACTAATTTGACAAAAATCCAAACAGATTCTCGCAAAATTTTGCGAAATTCTGGCCGTAGACAGTGCATCCATAATGAGCACAGGAAAATATTAAAGGTGATACTAGACTTGGCAAAATTATGCAGATGGCTATAATGTAAGTATGTGGGAAAATAAATACAGGTTCTAAAAGGTTGTTACCTTGAGATTCATTTTATGGTACTGTGACAAAGGTGTTTAGCTGTAATAGTTATACAGCAATTACGAAAGTGAACTTAAGCCAGTGGAGTTTTCATCCTTTGAAAGAAATCTGGATTGAGGGATGGTAAAATCAGATTTGTGACAATCTATCTCATACCCATATACATGTACAAGAAAAATGTGCCTGTAAACGTCATGTGGAGTTCTCCGCTGACTGACAAGCTGAGCTTAAAGGATGGTACTGCATCTGCCAATCAATAATTTACAGTACATCAACTGACAGACACACAAACGCACAGACAGACAGTGATTGGCAATACTTTACACAAGGCAAGGTTGCACTGGAATAAAAAGGAAGCTAACACCACTACTTGACACATTAGGCATGTCAGTACTGGAATGAAAGGGAGTATGAACGCCACTGTTTAGAAAGTTGTATTGGAATGAGAAGCATCCGTAGAAAACACTGCTTCATCAAAGGGATTTTAATATTGGAATAAACAGGAATGTAAACACCACTACTTCACACTGGGCATGTTGACACTAGAATGAAAGCTCGTTTTATCAATCTGTATGTGAAATTCCTTGTAGGTGTAACTCCTTATATATAAGTATTTCCAAATGAGAAGACTGGGCAAATGTCTGAAACACTGCTCAAAGATTTGTTGTTTGGGTTTTTTTTTGGTTTTTGGGTTTTTTTTTTTTTTTTTTGATTGTTTATTTTTTGGGGGGGGGGGGCTTTTTGGGGGAAAAGCCAGCCTAGTGCATTTACACACATCTTTGAACTGTGCAACATACAATATATCAAATGGTGATACAGTGTAAACTTGTTATAATGACACCATCTGTTCCCCCAAAAAGGTGTCAGATAACTGAATATGTCTGATAAATGAATCAACAAAGAAAATAAACTTTTTCTCCATGAAAGTTTGTGTCATTATTTTGAATATGTCAGATATCGGAGTATCGTTATAATGAGGTCTCACTGTACATCTGGTCAATGGTGCTATTGGTATGGAGAGTCTTTTATTAGAGCAGAGTACCTAAAATTATGAGGGCGGTAACTGACAGTCATTGCTGGGATCGTGTAAAGGCATAAAGTTATCGCTGTATGTATAGGCAATACTTTACATATATATATATCATGGCTCATGTCGGTTGGTCGGTAGAGAGACAGGTTTCCGCACCATTACTCAAGAAGTTTTTGAAATAAGACTCTGATACTGCCCAGGTATAGACTCCTATATAATAACTTTTTTATGATAGGACCTGTATATGGCACAGGATTATAGTCCTTATCCAGGTCCAGGTCAAGATCAAAGATGGATGACCTCGACCTAAATTCAAAGGTCACAAGGTGCACTTGAATGAACTTGTTTTCTGTATTGTAACTCGCAATAAAGTTATGATTTCAATATTGCACATGGTAATAGTCCTCAATTAGGGGTTGGTCAGCTTAAAAGGTGGCTGACCTTGACCAAATTCGCAAGGTCACCACCTAGTCCAATTAGTGAACTTGGTTTTAGCATGATAACTAAAGATATTTTTTGACCTAGGGCTTTCATATTCCACAGGAATATAGCCTTCTATAAGAGTGAGGTCAAGTTTTAAAATGGGTGACCTTGAATCAGTTCACAAGGTCACAAAGCCACATTACTGAATTTGGTTTCTGCTTAATAACTGCAGAACTTTTGGAGCCAGAGCTTTTATTTTGTTGATCTTAATAGTGTCCCATTACGGCTAGATCATCTTCAAAGAAGGGTGTCCTTCACCTCCTATTTCCAAGGCCACGGAGGTACTAGACTATAATTTTATGATATGACCTGTATATTAACAACATTATAGTCTTTATCCAGGGCTAGGTCAAGTTCCAAGATGGGTGACCTTGACCTAAATTCAAAGGTGACTTTAATGAACTTGGTATCTGTATTGTAACTTAGAATTTAAGTTGTGACTTCAATATTCGTAGTGAAAAATCATTATCTTGACTAAGATTTTTCAAGATAACAAAGAAAATTATTACATTTTCTCCAAAGAAGAACTAATATTTTTATAAGAATGAAAAGATATATGTTCTCATGATGTCTCAATTTTCTTGTTTTAAGATGAAAAATCCTCTCTCACTCTCAAGAATTTCGAAGTCTTGTTTCAAGAAAATTTTTTATAAAATTGTTTCAAGTAGTATAGATTATAGCATGATTTGTTGTCGATACGAAGAATATCAATGAACACTGGGTGTCATATGCAGAACGAGTGAGCAAAGCGAACGAGTTTTGATATATGTTTCCCAGTGCGAGTTGATATTCTTTGTATCGACAACAAACCATGCTATCACTTAATTGGTGACATGGTGCCAACACAAATAAATAGACCTATAGCCCAGGCCTAAACGGGGAACGAGTTCTCAAATTGACCATGGAGATGTCACTTTACCGTATCTGAATTATCCATGCATTGATATTGTCTATAGATCAATTACAGTATGGGAACAAATTGTACCCGTATTGCACTGACGGGTTGCTTTACCTTTAACTTTACACGGGTGAGGGCTCAAGCAAGAAATATGCCACACCAATGTTCACAATGTGGTGATAATCGAGAAAAACAGATGTATTTCGCAAAATAAACTGTATGAATATGATCACATTATCTTGTCTCAATTTATTGCATACCATGGCATGCTATAGTTACTGCTTATACTTGGCCAAAATATCTATAGACAGAGGTGTCATTTGAAGATGATACAATCATTTTCTCCCGCACTTTTGATCAAGTCCACGTAACATCTGCTATTAAAATTATAGATGTGTCAAAATAGTCTAAGAAATTAAGATTTCAAAAAATGTCCCGTTTTCCTCAAATTGACGCAGTTTTTGTGCTGTAAGTTCAAAGTTGAGGCCTTTGTCTTATCGTGAATTCTTTGAAGTTTATGCTTTTGTGGCCGCAGTTGTGATAGAATCATTTTGTATTAAACTGACATTTTTATTGCATAAACATGGTCGAGCAACGTTCAAAAAGTTAGTTACATTACTGGCATATACTACTTGCATGTAGCTTTTCTCGGCATTTTCTTTCAAAAAGACGCAATTCAAGGAGAATATGACATTTTAAGACTTTTGTCTAGGGGAAATACATCAAATTAGATTCTATTTGCTTCTCCGATGGAAACCTGACAAGGGAAAAACATCCATACTCCTCGAAGACAAAGAACAAATAACAGAACAAAACAAGGGAAGATGATTTGCTGCATAGCAAATCAGTGTGTGTGTGTCTTCAAAACATATTTGTATGGCAATGTACAACTAGTCCATAAAACAGGAATAGAAGTTGGAATGACATCTCTATCTATTATAGCTTTGAAGTTATTCAAGATTTAAAATTTCTAATGGTGCTATTTAGCATAATTAAATTGCTACAACTTTTGTTTTTAATTCATTGGGTGCGCAATGGTCAACAACCCCCGAGTAGAAGTTGGAATGACATCTCAATCTATTATAGCTTTGAAGTTATTCAAGATTTAAAATTTCTAATGGTGCTACTTAGCATAATTAAATTTCTACAGCCCCCTAGTAGAAGTTGAGAAAACATGAATAATATAATAGTTTTGAAGATATTCAAGTTTTAAAATTTCAAATGCTGATAATTAGCATAATTTAAATTGCTACAAGTTTTGTTTTAAATTCATTAGATGCGCACTGATCAATAATCCTCTAGTAGAAGTTAGAATGACATCTCTATCTATTATACTTTTGAAGATATTCAAGATTTAAAATTTCAAATGCCCCTAATTTGCGTAATTTTAAATATCTGTATTCCTCTGTATAAAACAGTCAAACTCCTTGTATGGAGGTACAATCATGCCAAGTTTGGAGTTTCTATGTATAGTAGTGTCCGAGAAAAGTGCCGAACATAAAGAAAGAAAGAAAGAAAGAAAGAAAGAAAAGTGTGTGTTGACACACATACTTCAATAAATATGTTCATAATAATAATATTGATAGACAGTAAAGTTACTAGGGAATGCGTTTATCTTGTACAGTACCAGACAAGCTCCAGTCGTGTACTCAGTGCATAAACCAGCTCACGTGTTGCACACAGTGGACTATCTGGATCACAGACCTACTGGTGAGGGGTGCCTTCCATTTGGGTTTCTTGGGGATTACTTTAGTGTCATTGCTTGTGCAGTGACTTATACTGTTGTTAGAGAATTGATACAGAGACCTTCTTGAGGGAACATGGTAACAAGGACAATCGGCTTGTGGGCAAGGCCACTTCACGATAAAACAAGAAACAACCTGTTTTTGTGGAAGATTAACCTATTAAAAATTAGAAAATGATGTTTATGATTGTTTATTTTGGTGACACGACTATTTTATTGACACAAATACAAAAAAGTGGCTATTAAATTTGGCGATTTTTTTTATTCAAAATTGGAGGTTTAGCTCAATGAGCCTACAAAATGTGGCCAAGAGAACAAAAAAAAAAAAAAAAAAAAAAAAAAAAAAAAAAAACAAACCCTGGCCTCAGACTCTAGTATGCAGGATAAAATGAGTGAAGTAACCAAATGATAAAAAGTCTGGTCGTAGTTGTCTAAACAAGCAAAAATTCAAATTTATTACAAAATTTTGGCAACAACCCCCCCCCCACACACACCCCCCCAAAAAAAACGCTTTGAGCATTATACTAGATCCAGACATAAAATGTGTCACCAGTTTCCATATTTTTGCACTAAATGCTTGCTGCATGCACCAAAAACTGCCCAAATGTGCCGATATGTAATGTGAAAGAAAAACAGCTTTATCTTCCATTAATTTGGAATATTACCTGCCCGCTTCTTTTCATTTTGCTTAGTCTCCGTTTTTTATTCTGTTCTCATTCTTCTTTGATTTTCACATTTATAAATGCTTCCACATACCTAAAATTACAAAATACATTTCTTAAATAAAATATACTATCTGATTGGCAGTGTATTACTTTAATGTAAGTCTTCGTTCATTCACCATGAAATCATATATTCCTTCCGCATTTGTAATGTACAAAAATGTACCACCACCCTCCCCCCACCCCCACCACCCTCCCCCCTCCAAAAAAAAAAGAAAAACAGACCCCCCCTCCAAAAAAAAACAGGGGGCCTGAAAGCCGATATGATATAGCTAGCCTCGTCCCAAACGTATCAAAAACGTACACCCCCCCAAAAAAAATAAATGGATGGACGGACGGACAGACAGACAGACAGACGGACGGACGGACGGACGGACGGACGGACAGATAGATAGATAGATAGATAGATAGATAGATAGATAGATAGATAGATAGATAGATAGATAGATAGATAGATAGATAGATAGATAGATAGATAGACACAGGAGGTCTGAGGGCCGGTATGTTTAACATTTACGGATCTATACGCAAAAACTAGTGTAGTTCCGTATCAACTCAGTGGAGGCTTTTTTTTTTTTCTTTGCAAAATGAATATTACCTGTTCAGAAAATTTCATGACGTAAAATATCCTGTTATAAAATTACAAATAATTTCCTATGGAAACTTTTCTTATTTCCGAAAATATGAAGTTAGTATGTGGCAAGATGCATTGAAGACGGATTTTAACTGCATGAATGAAAAAAAGTCGTCACTTTTCAATTCCTATACTTCATTTGTCCGTTGAGGTTGCCATAAATTTACCTTTTTGTCAAATAGCATGAAAACTGATATTTACATATTAATCAACATCAATGAGCAGTAAAAGTATCACAAAATATTGTTAATATTTTGTACAACTTCATCAGTGATAAACATTAACTCTGCAAATTCCTTTGTACTCTTGAATTATAAGTGAAATATCCGAACACAAAATGGTGAATTTGTGCAAGTTCAACGGACGTCCTACGACAAATGATTTTCCAATTAGGCGTCTCTCAGACCCGTCTTTTGGGGGTACGATTTTTGCACGCTGTGAACATGGGTTGCTAAAAGGTACTGGCAGCCAGACCCCCTGTATCTTTGTACGTTTTTGCACGTTACAGACATTTTACGCTAAACCATACCGGACGCCGAAAGGATATAAGAACCCCTGGCAAAAAATGTAGTACTCCTGGCAAAAAAAAGTACCATGCCAGTGTTCTGTTCGGCCCCATAGTTATCTGTACGGGTACCACAGCTGAATGGAAACCGGTTCTCTCAACATGGCGTTAACAGTTTTCTAAGCAGGTTTATGGAAATGGAGTGTGCAATCAAACTACGAGGATTGTCGACGGTGGAATTTGTATAAAAAAAAATTTCGCTCTGTGATAATTTCATTGCGTTGCTCACAGCCATATCAATTGAATATAAATATAAATGTAAATAAAAACATATTTATATCGCATATAAGTGTGTATATAAATCAAAACATCGTGATAAGTAATAATATTTACAAAATAAATTAATTTATATTTAGAAGGTTTTGGTTCTGACAGGGACATGTATGTCTCAATCCACCTCCCTGGCTGTGATAAACGTCAAGGAAGGCTTTTGGATCACTTTCATTTTCCAGATTTAATATTAGTCCTTTGGGATATATGTTTTTCCAATTTCCCTTCATTTCATCTCCATTGTTTAAAGCACACAGGTCATCTATAAATCTTCTTGTGTGAGAATATGATCTTCTTGCAGCTGTAAAGTTTGTTTTCGCCAATTCCCCCATCCATTTTGAATCATAATAATGTAAATAAAGGCTGGCAATATATGGGGCTGGGCCTGTTTCCATTGGTATGCCCATTATTTGCTGATAGACGGACGACGGACGCGAATGGATTCAAATAGCTCTGCTCACTAACAAGTTAGCAGAGCTAAAAAAATTGCTCATTGTTATCATATTCATAACAGCATATGGCACACCTAGATTTATGTCCATCCATCATACACATAAAACGAACAAGACTGACACTTACAAAAGAAACTATTACAATGAAAAATACTATGGACAAAACTATGTATAATTTAGGTTCAATGGGCCTGCAGACAATTCTCCCTACTTCTATATATACTAGAACTTGTATAGTCCAATGTTCTAAACTGTAATCTGACTCACTGACTGAGATATCTGGCCAAGCAAAATGCTGACTGGACTATAGCAGTATCTATAGGCCCAAACACAATGTTTGTCCATTACGTTTACTGTATAGACAGTGTAAACATTGTGTTTATATTATAAACACGATGTTCATCGATCACGCCTTCTGTATCGCAAGTATTAACGTTGTGTTTATACTTTAAACACAATGTTTCCATATCACGCCTACGAAGTACTGTGCCGAAATCTAAGTGAGATATACAGCATAAAACTTTGAAATATTTTACCAAGGCTATTTCCTAAGGTACGCCTAGTATGCATAAAAGGATAAGTACGGTCAGTTTCTTACATTTCTTTCACCATGCACCCCTTCATTCATGTAGGCCTGAACTGGTGAAAAGTGATGGCGGTCCACGACTTTCAAGATGCTGCGCGTCAGAGTTTGCACCAATTTGATTAAATCAATAATTTATGTGAATTAACGTTGTGTATTTCACAAACTAAGGTTACAAAATAAGGTGCATATATATAAGTTGGGTCAATACTTACTAAATAAGCGTGTATTTCACCGTTTGAACACCGACGGAAGCTTGAACGCTGGTCGTTTGAAGGTGGTTGCCCCGAGCACACGGCACTTGTCAAGGAGTGCACCGGTGGAAAATGTATACACTATTATGTTTAGCATAAAAACATGCTGTGTCGTTTTGGGAAAGTTAAAAAAAAAAATCATTTAGTACATGAATGCACTGTGAACCCTAAATACAGCCTCTAATTTCTCTTGCAATTACGCTTTTATTCCAGGCACTTGACATCTGATCATAATTGTGCAACTTTGCCCAACTTGACAACCAGAACTTTGCCATAGATATTGCACCCCAGCAGTTATTCAACATCAAAATATGAATTCCACAAGCCTGCACATGTGCACAATGAAAGAAATGCAATTTTAAAACTTTCTCAACAGATATCTAATAGGCTTAACTTCGTCTGTCCAGAAGTGTATTAGTTCCCATAAAATGATGCATCTAATCTGAAGATCAGGGATTGGGCCCTGGATAAACATCTTGTAGCCTACGTATGTTTAAACATTAAATTCGTGCATGTTCAGTTGCTAACTACACGTGTTCATCCACTAAATATGTGTGTTTAGTCGCTAAACATATAAACACTATCGTAAACATATGAAGTGTGAGGTGGATTTACAGAGTATGATTGGTGGTCTGGGACGGCTGTGCACAGTTGATACAAATAAATTCTAGTAACGGTTCTAGGTACTTGAACCTTAATAAATCTGATAAATGGCAGCGATTTTTGTTCCTGGTTGTGTGTGTTTTCGCTATTTTTTTACTTCCCCAAAACCGTCATTCTGAAACTTGGTGAAAATGCAATTTGTGCATGGGAGGGTTAAACAAAACTGGGTGGTGGGACTCTGGCTCCCTGATTTTTAACGAATTTTTCAGTTTGCGTACCTGTCAGTTAATGCATGCATTCCTATTCATTACCATGTAAGTCAATGGGGATTATAATGGAAAGTCACTTGTTTACTTCCTTTTTAAAACCCTCATCCCCCAGACCACAGTGTGACTTATTACGTGTTGGATGTCTAGGTCAGCCGAGGACGGGCTGTTCACACAACCGTCTTGTATTGTGTATTTGTTATTGAACAGGTCGCACTGCAAACTTTTTCTATTTTTTTTCCACGAAATTTTGTGTGGTTTTGATATTTTCGACTTCGTCTCCAAAACTGACACTCAGATTCCTCTGAAACTTGGTAGAAATGTATACCTTGTGGAAGGGTTAAACAAACTAGTTCACTTAACGGTGGTATCCTGGATCCTTCATTTTTAGCAACACTTCGAAGACTCAGACTCAAAAATCTTTTATTTGACCATACAATAATTATGAAACACAGTATTTCTAAAAATATGTTCCTTGGTCGGAAGACTGCCATTAAGACACAGAGAGCCGCTGCGATAAGAGCCACCCAAATACTAAATGACATGAATTCAATATATTATGAACTATAAGGACAAAGGGAAATTAGAATTACATGGTAAGTGGTGTAAAGAAAAACATGTCTTCAACCTCATATATTGACTGTAATTTACATTAAGCATTATATTTTATCTCATCTGTCCAAAAAGAGGTACATGATCACAGAACATTGCAAATGTAGCAGGAGAGAATAGAACAAGCAACCTCATATTCATCAATTATATATTTTTTTCTAAAAATAGCACACCATTTTTACTTCGAGTGTGAAGCTTATCAATTACATGATAGGGGTGGCATTTAAGTTATTGATAATCACACGTCTCAGACAGTTTCCAGTGCTTACAAAGTTTGTTCCATCTTTAAATGAATTATTTTTATTTCTTGCATTATTACTATGGACTTCAGATGAATTATTCTGAAAGATTTAAAGTATTCTGGCAATCGGTTGACATATTTGAAATAAAATTTTAGTTACTGATAAAGAAATATATCGTTTACCTTAAGTAGGTTTAGTGCTTTGAAAATTGGTTCTCTATGTGCATTAAGCTTGCTATGGCTTATTATTCTTATACATTTTTCTGAAGTCATGTAATTCTTGAGTTGTTGTGCCCCCAAAGCAGTACTCCATAGCTTCAGTAGGGCAGCATCAAAGAGTTGTACATTATTTGTAAGATGTTACAAGGAAGATAATCCTTTAGTCTAATTATAACACCAACTGACTTTGATAGCTTGGATGATATTTTGTCAGTGTGACTGTTTCAGATTAAATGTTTGTCAATTTGCATTCCTCAAAAAATAAAATTATTTACACATTTGTATCTCCGGGACCTATACTTCTCTTTGTTGATTATGAAAAATTATAAACTTGATTTTCTTCTCTTTTAAAGACAACTTATTATATTTCATCCATATAGTTATATTATTTAACTCTTCATTAATATTCAAAGTTAGATTTCGAGTGATGTCAGACTTAAGTAGAGCTTGCCGAGTACGGACTAGGTAGTATCATCAGCATATATTAATGGTTTAAAAAGGTTGGATGCAACTGCCAGATCATTTATATAGATAATGGAAGCAGAGGACCTAAAATCAGGCCCTATTGAACTCCAGTGGTAATTCTAAATAATGTTGATTTGGTGTAGCCTATTTCCACGTATTGCTCATGATTACATTTTTTTCAGTAAATCTAATGGAGTATCATTTATATCGTAATATCCCAATTTATGAATTAATATCTTTTGATCTAATTTATCAAAAGCTTTTGATAAATCCATGAATACACACATTGGAATTTTTTGTTTATCCATACAGTTTAATACTCTGTCGATCAGTTCAATGAAACCAAGTTCTGTAGAATGTAATTCCCAAGAACCGTATTGGTGGCAGCAATGTAATTGATGCTTTTGAAGTGTTCATTCAGGTGCTTAAACATGATTTTTTCAAAGATTTCAGAAAAACTTGAAAGGAGGGAAATAGGTCTGTAATTGTCAAACTGGTGTGGATAATCTTTTTGAATAGGGGGATAACTTAACATATTTTCAGCTTGTCTGAAAAAAAACCCTGTGGCAATTCATTGGTTAAATAACAAAAATTTCGTAACGACCACAACTGGTTTGGAGTTTAAGCGAGTCAATAATTTCGATTACAGTGTCAATTGTAACAGTATTGAGAGAAAAATTATGTTTATATGGGGTGTGTACATAAATTAGAAACTCCTTACTGTCTACGGGATTTTTTACAACAAGTTTTGGACCCATTACAGAGAAATATTTGTTAAAGTAATTGACAATTGTTTGTTTATGTGTGACAATTTGGGTACCTGTCTTTTAATGCATGTATTCCTATTGATAACGATGCAAATCAATAGAGATTGCAAGAAAAATGCTTTTTTTTTTTTTTTTTTTTTTTTTTTTTTTAAGCAAAACTGCTCACCCAACCTCACTTCAAATATGGTGGAGATGTAACTTAGGAAAGTCTCTACCCCGGGTCTCTACCTCCTTTGTTGTATGAACGTTCTTGTCTGTTTTTTAGTAAGGTCTTCTCCAAAACCACTCAGGGTGATTGATGTTTAACGAAATCTTCCATTCTCAATACCGGACTTTCACACTCTTCTTTGCGTTACGTTTTGTTGGACAGTTCAAACCTTGAAAGCTACATATGACATTTTCATTATGTAACTATGCTCCTCAACAGAGACCACCCTTCTTATAACTTATAAGGCCACAATTCTGGTGGGCCTACATTTGTGGTAGCCTTTTAACAAGGGACCACTGTATAAAGTTACCTCAGCCTTGCCCAATAGCTTCCAGCAGGCCTTTGGCCTTAGCTTGTTTTTTTTATGTCTGGGTGTGAACCCAGACCCTTTGCTTTTCCACCAATTCGTCTTTTGTTTCCTTCTTTCTTTTTTCCGACCAAATTTATCCGGAGTTTTTCTCTTACGCTATTATTCCGAAAACCATCAAACTTGACACTGTGACTAACCTACCAATGAAATTGTGCATATCTTTTGGAATAGTCCTGATGTTTGAAATTATGCAAATTAGTGGCAATTAAAATGTTTAAAGCTCCATATCTTCCAAAATATTGCAGATAGACACAAGATATCAACGAGCATTTATAGGTTTGTGACACCTGCCAACATAGTGGACAATAAATGAAAGTTGTGAAATTTTAAGTTATGCTTAGATGTGTACAATAGCTTAAAAATTGTATTGTCCACATGCTCGAAAGATCTCCACATAATACCCAAAATTTTATTTGCTTTGTTGACCATCTCAGTAATGTGTTTCTCAAATTTTAAATCTTTGTCTATCCAAACTCCCAGGTCCTTTTCCTCTTGCTTAAATTGTAGGTTCACTTCTTTGCCAGACTCTGACATTTTATATTCAAAGTCAGGATGATTCTTTTCATTTCTTAAGACATTATCGCATACGATACATTTGTTAGGATGAAAATTTAACTCCCATATAATTGAAGTACTCGTGTGGTGTAACACTTCAAGACATATGCATAGAATACATAGGCTACATAGCATTACATACAATATGATATCAGCACATTAAACATACCTTGAATACCCAAGGTGAACGTAACAATTGGACTGTAAATAAATGGGACGTCTGTCCACGAGAAGAAAGATCTGGCAAAATGCGACGATCTTCAACCTTGACCCCCTATCTCGGTCTGAGTGGCGTGACGTCACAGGTCAGGACCAGTCCACTGCCAGCTGCACAACATAATGTCTGCCCATTTCTCCAGTGATCTGACACCTTCTTGCAGGTCCTCACAATCTAGTGGTTCTGGAACTGGTTTAAATAATTTTGCATCATCAGCAAACAGTTTAATGAAAGTTTTTATAGATGGTGGTGTCATTCAAACTTCAGTTTATAAGTTTGTGGCATGGCAACATCCAATGAACCAAAAACCAAAGCTGTAGCGTTTGAATATTTGCAAATTAGGCTTATACACAAAGTTGAGATTATGTTGGCAAAGTGCAACATTTCAAACTGCTCTCATTCTGAAGGCATCCACAGATTTGCTGCGAAACAAATCTTCATTTCTAGTTTTTTCCTTGCAAGCACATATTTCTTGTCGCTAGGTGTCCCCACCAGTGGTAAATAAACACACAACCTCAATTTGTCTGCCAGAGTGAAGGCGAGACATTTTGAAATCGACTGTCGGGGTTTCGTCAGACAACGGCGGGTTGCCCTTGAAAGGGCCCTGTGGGGCCGTATCAGACTTTTCTTGTGAGTACGTCATCAAAATCAACTAATCCTGCCGGTTTTAACGTGGTTGGGGCCCTTAGTGGCCCAGTCCGCTGCGGACGGAGGGAACACGATGTTTCGAAATGTGTTCCAAAAAGTTGTGAGAAATGGCCGAAAAATTTTCCAACGATGGGACAATCAGGCGAAAAATGGTCAGAAAACACGAGATAACACCAAACTTGAAATAAGACAACGAAAGGACGACATTGTCAAACAAGATGCCTGCTACAGTGGTACTGTTTCGTCGTCCGGCAGGTCTTTCTTGTCCAGGTATCTGGCCCGAACTCAAATGAAATCTCTTGCGACGGAACTGCGCAAAAGGGCGGCCTGGAAGTTCATGTCTGGCAATGTCATGGGAAAGAGCCCACGGTTAGGACTGCCTCTCTATGCGTTCGTTGGTGTTGGACTCGCAACCCACGTGCAAATGCAACAAGAAGACAGATTCGACACCATTTGTGAGGAAATAAAGGTTTGTATGATTAAAAGGAAAGGTAAACCAAATGAAAGGAAATACAAAAAAACTAAAAATAATACTGATTACTCTTCTCGCTCCTCCCCTTGAAACTCGAGTTTATTCCTCCATGCTCCTCCCCTACCCGCTCCGACCAGTCCAGAAGTGAATTGTTCAAAATCATCACAAAATTTGTGTCAAACTTGTCTTTTTGCCACCAGTCGCAAATATTTGTCACAAAATATTGGCGACGATTTCTCAAATAATTTCATGGCTATTTATACAAGTGACGTCATTTGATAGGAATTCTTTTCTATTTCAGGATATTCAACCCTTAATTTTATTGCTAGATAGGCCTAATTGAGGCAATATTGTATTTTGTCATATGAGTAGACTGTTTCTAATTCACCTACTAGTCGAGGCACCATAAATATAAACATGTGGATCCACTACTTTTGCTCCCTCGAAGTCGCTGGACACAGTCCAGACCTCACGTGCAGCCAGTCCAGACCTCTTGAAGGATGCAAGCATGATGTGCATGTTGCTGCAGCAGCAACTTTCAGCCAATCACATTCCAGGATTGAATACACTGTTGGGTAGGGCCCACCTTGATACTCTGGGAACATGGCAGACGAACTCTTTTGGATGATTTGGTAAGGATCAGTCTGCTTTGTTGATCTGGAATCTTTGACACTAATACTTGCACAGATGCATATGACAAAACAGTTTTAGTCTTTGAATTCGGCCTATACATGGGTCCATCAACCTGTCCAGACCAATATACAGGGAGGCCAAAGACCCCTGTGTATATTGGTGAGGACAGGCTGATAGACCCATGTATAGACCTCATCCAAACACTATATTGTATATTGGCAACAGAATTTGAATTTGAACATCTCATTGAGAAAAATTATGACGGCACTGCACCCTCCCTCACCCCCACCCTCAAAAACTGGGCCTCATTTTGCCTTATTTAGAAAATAAACCGTGGCAGAATTAACAGGAATTTGATGGCCTGGCTTAGTCCAAAATACGCTGCGCGGCATGGCATGGCATTGCGCAGCATGGTGTGAAGCGGGGCAGTGGGCCCATACTTGATCTGAACATGGAACCTCGGATCAGAACTTCCTATTGCCCAACCTAGAGTACACATTCTACTGGTGTTTCTTTTGTGTTCTATTTGAGAGTATAAGAACGGTCACGTGTGGTGTCATGTAGATACCTTAATTGGGATGCTGAATCCAGTAAACATGGTAAATGCTAGATACTCTTGAGAGTGGTCATGCATGAACAAGTTTGAATGTTGAATAACTATGATGAGTTAGATTGATGCTAGCATAATTACGGCAGGCCTAAACAATTGGAATGTTCTCAAGTGTTACTTCGCTGTCAGCCTGAGTGCACATGGCATGCTTCTTGGATGTATCGTGGTTTGACAGTTGTGGGTGCATGGTTCGCTGATCAGTGAGACGCTCGCCTTTGACCTCTGTGACCCAGGTTTAATGCTCATCCTGGGAAGCATGTGGAAAAGGTTCCCACCACTTTAACCATGCATGGTGGTTTTCTCCGAGTTCTTCGGTTTCCACCATCACAGACAAGGCAGGAGGTATATGCCAACATCTGTCCCATGGAGGGTCACTCGATAAGTCAATGCTTGACTTCCTTCACAATGTGAAACAAATGTGTCTATACTTATACTTATACTATCCTTGCAGTACACATTTGTCCCTTTGACTATGGCTGACGCTAAGTCAGAAACATTCAGGTATGCCTTCCATACCCTGCAAAACATAATATCCTCCACTGCATCATGCTCAAGGCTGTCTAAGTCTTTTTTTCAAGACAGCAGAGGTCCATGAACCCTCTTCGTTTGCTCATACAGTTTCTTTGTCGCTGATGGTGTGCAGCATTCGTCAGTGTTTTCTGTTCTCCCCTTTAGCTGCTTGAGGTGATATGTTTTCCTAGACAGAGCACTTCGGCTTGAAAAAGGATATTATGCTTGTGCTGGCCATGCCCGCACAGTAGAATGCATCTGCTACTGAAACTAGGTTTTGGATGATTACTGTCAAACAGTATGGTGGTCTCAAATAGCTCTGGTTAATGGAACAAAATTTGCCCCTTTTATTCACCTAATTGCCGGATTATCCCTGCGCACTGCCATGAGCCCATAACATATAATAAAAACACAAGGGACATTCATTTCTTAAGTAGAATGACACTGTGAATTATGTAGAAACCATTTTGACAGGACAGTGAAAACTCGTTATAATGACACTATCAGTTCCCAAAGAAATGTGTCTGATAACTGAATATGTCAGGTAAATGAATCAAATAACAAAGAAAATAAATTTTTCCTGTGAAAATTTGTGTCATTATATTGAATATGACAGATATCTGAGTGTCGTAAAAATGTGGTTTCACTGTATATACTGAATGTATGTTGCAGAATCTGGAAATTTAATGTCAACTGTTTTGAAAAACAGATGTATATTGATTTTCAGTTGAGGAAAAATAAAAGTAAAACAAATGTATTCCACTGTGGAGAAACCATTGAAGTCACACACAAAATATTGCTACTTGGGCATAGAATTATGTGCCTGAGTGACCTGATTACTTCAACAAACAAATGACACAGTGAAGCTAACAAGGCTGTTTTTAGACTGAGGCAATTTTATGAAATTTGTCCCCCACCCCCCACCCCCACCCCAAAAAAAAAGGAAAGAAAAGACCCAATGAAGTCTATATCTTATAACAGATTTGGAGTTTATCTACATATTGTCTATCTTTAAGGGTTGCAGGATCACAATTGTACTCTGAGGTGTGATTCTGAATATTTCAGTACTTGCTGGGAATTCATGGGAAAACCTCTATTCATGGAAAGCTGTAGCAGTTATGGCAGAGCTGTGAAGCTTCCCATTATTAATAAAGCTGCATGATGGTGTGTGTGTGTGTGTGTGTGTGTGTGTGTGTGTGAGAGAGAGAGAGAGAGAGAGAGAGAGAGAGAGAGAGGAGAGAGAGAGAGAGAGAGAGAGAGAGAGAGAGAGAGAGAGAGAGAGAGAGAGAGAGAGAGAGAGAGAGAGAGAGAGAGAGGAGAGAGAGAGAGAGAGAGAGAGAGAGAGAGAGAGAGAGAGAGAGAGAGAGAGAGAGAGAGAGAGAGAGAGAGAGACTGCAATTGCAATTTTGGTTTTCTTTCTAGGGACTGTTCCACCATCCTGAGAAGACCAAAACAAACAATGGGGACCGTGCCCTACAGTACATCTGGGGTTAAACTGAGAAACTATGACATAGGCCCACTGATTGCCAAGGGATGCAATGGTGCTGTGTATCAGGCCAAGAGGAAAATGGGTGTTGTGCATACAAGTAGGTTATAGACTTATATATTCATTTCTGCTGTAAAAAACAAGTAGGCTGCAGATTATTTTCTCATGTCTACTGAACATGGTCATGAAAGATCAGCTCCAGGGATAACCAAACTGTTGTACTTTAAGATATGTGGGCTACCACCATAAGAGGTTTAAATGCAATGTTTCACTGTACTTTTAATGTTAAACATTATTTTAAAGTACAGTGAAACATTGTTATACAGTGACACCATCAATTTCTGCAAAATATGTCATATGTCCAAGTGTATCACATGAATAAGCCCAACTGGAAAGGAATTTGACCTTAAATCACCTAAATTTTTTGTTTTTCTAAGTAAGAGTTTCAAATATCTGAGTGTTTAATGGTCTATTGAGGTTTCACTGTACTGTGCAGAATGTCTGATACAGGTGGTCTCAAGACCGGAGAGTGATCTCTCAAGGCAGGTTACCATAGTGGAAGTTTTTTCATAAAATCGCACAAGTGCAAAATTAGGGTAAAACATATATGGTAGTCCCTCCTTTGGGAAACCATCTGCTTTTTAAGACCACATTTGTCAGGTTCCTTGGTCATTTTTCACTAAATTATTTTACCTACATTGAGAGACTACCTGCCATAAGTGATTATGCCCCGCTCCTGCAGGAGGAGGGGCATATAGTAAGTGCTTAAAATTTTCATCGGTGCGTCCATGTGTTGGTTATTTGTTTCCAGGCTATAATTTGCTTGTCTTTCAGCTTAGATTAATGAAACTTTATACACAGGTGCATCTGGATAAAACGGTGTGTCATGTACCAAAATTAGGTCACTAGGGCACATATCTAAGCCACAGTGACATATCCTTGTAAAATCATGTCCACGCTATAATTCATTTACTATGTAACTTAGTTTCATGAAACTTCACGCACACATATTTCCTGGCCTAAAGGTGTGTCATGAAACAAAACTAGGTTCATGAGCGGGGTTCATATAGGCGTTGCCTGCTTCCCAATCGTTGTTTTGTTTTCAAGAAATCAAGTAAGTTAAAACCAAACAAAACTAGGTCACTAGGTCAAGTGTCTGGGTCAATTACAATGATCTGGGCTACATCCGTTTAGGCATTCACACATACGGGCCTCCATTGAACCATTCTTTTTAATGGGGATTTGGTGTAGTTGATATATGTTTCCCATTTTCGGCTAGGTGACTGGTGCCAAAGGTTGCTGGTTTGAGACCCGGTGGTTCCGTGGTCACAAAATATAATATATTTCCAGTGCTCCTTTGATGCTGGTGGACTTACATACATGTACAGTCCCTGATCTGAGACACCTCTGAATACAGCACTTGTGCTGGTTCAATTACAATAGAAGTGGGATGTGTGGATTATGGCATTCACGCATACTGGCCTCCACTAAACCATTCATTTCAGAAATAGGGATTTGGTGCAGTTGGTACATGTGCATTTCCCGTTTTCGGTTAGGTCATTGGTACTGATCTAAGATTGCGCGTTCAAGACCCGGCCGGGTTATAAATTTGCAAAAAGAACCATGTTGAACACTTCAGATCTGTTGATTCATTAATGTGTGTTCGCCTAAAAGACCAATGGGGAAGTTTTCAAGATGCCTTGAAAGGCACAAATTCAGAAATACTGCACAATGCGTACATATGATCATCTTTTAATTTTAGAGGAATGATATGTCATTTCTTTCTTTTATACACAGATAATATTGGTCTCAACATCATAAAGGAGCCTGGCATGGTCCCCATGGTTTCAGAGGAAAATAGTGATGGAGAAGATGTCGTCATGGTAACTGAAGATGGGAAAAATGGAAGCAGTGGAAGTGACCAAAGTGCCACAGGTATACATCCATGGACTTGTCATGTGACACTATGGTATCCCACCTTCTTGTTACCCCCCACCCCCACCCCCACTTTGATGACCACACACCAGAAGGGAAGCTCCTCTACCCAGACCATTACCTGCTAGGGAGAAGCTGCTTTTCTTATAAGTTCACATCAGGTACATTTGAGGGAGTTGTATGAGAGGTGTACAGCTGTACTCCTATGAGCCACCACCTGTCCTGTAATGCCAACTTTGTCAATCAGTAGATTTAACAATTTCGTATTCATGTTATTTATACTTATGCTGTCAAAAAACACTTAACGGTGATTTTAAGAAACCACAGAGAACAATCATGATTTATTCTTTCACATTAAGGTCCAGCGTGGCGAGAAGTCATGTTAAACTCATCATGGCCAAGTAATGTCTGCCCAGCAACGGAGGAGCAGTTTGACCTGGCTGTCAAGATGATGTTTAATTATGGCATAAGGTCCACAGCCAATGCCATCACACGAGCCATGGAGAAGGAAACGATCCCATCCAAGATGGCAGACCAGAATGGAGACATGGATATGTGGGAAAATGGGTAAGCTTCTGTGCATTCATGGCACCAGTGTCCATTGGGACAGAAAAAAAAGCTTAGTATGCGTTCTAAGGGCATACATGTATGTTAGGTTAGCAATGACTTTTGCAAATTGTTACATGTAACCCTTGATTCATGTATAAATTTAAATAAAGTACACATTTTCTGAAAGGTAATGAGCTGAAAGTTCTGTTAATTACAATTTAATGTTAGTTGATGGCAGAGGTTGCATAACAATTACAGGACATACCATAATGCTTTATAACCACAAATTAATTATTGATTCAACTCATCCAATTTTGAAGATAGGGACCTC
This sequence comes from Hermodice carunculata, assembly GCA_964020975.1. NCBI lineage: Eukaryota > Metazoa > Annelida > Polychaeta > Eunicida > Amphinomidae > Hermodice > Hermodice carunculata. Next base: position 34,800,938 of record OZ026626.1, read on the forward strand.
AAAGATACAGCAAACTAAAGTTTATCCCATGAATAAAAAAAGCTTGTCTTAGATTTTTAAGCTTGTCTTAGATTTTTAAAGTTTGGTGCAGTTTTTTCATCACAGTCAATTGAAAGTGGTGTCCATTAATGTGTGACTTTAAACATCTGTATCCCAGAGACAACAAGTGTTTAATATTTGGGACACACTTTTTAATTTACATTGTGTTCTACTGTTTGCTGTAAATTTGATGCAGAAATATATGAAGGTGTACAAGCTCAATTGAAAATTGATATAAAAGAATGAGCATCACTTATATACACTTTTATTATTACAGTGGTGATTAGAACTAGCTACCCTCCTGAGCACATCATCCCGCTATTAAATTCACTTGAAGTGTGCTTTAAATGCACTCTAGTTGCACTTGAAGTAAATTCAAAGCATAAGAAGTGCATTTAATATACCGTACTCGCCGGCATATAAGTCGATTTTTGGGGGAATAAATTTAAAACTGAAAGTCATGCTGCGACTTTTACGCCAACCACAGGTGTAAATTTGCAATTAGACTGCTCTGTGAGACTCCATTCCTGATCTCCGTATTCAACGGCGTTTTTGCCGGTAATCGGCAGCCCATTTAACATTGATGAATCTTGGCATATAAAAAATAAAACGTACATTTTTTGCTTACCTGTTAATATTCTGTGTGTTTTTTTGTCATATTTACTTGAGGAAAAAATGAAATCTTTAATGATTTGGTTCAATGTTTGCTCAAAGCAAGTCGTGGCATTCATGATTGAGAGTGATCGTAGTAAACACGCTGTTCACTATGACCTAGATTTTCTTCGATGCGATTGGGCCACATTGCCACCTTGTGGCAAGATATGAAACTAGTTTCAAAATGCAACATGAAGATGGCACCTGGCCACGTCCTGGTTATGAGTTAAATTAAAGACAGCACAGGTGAAACTTCAATTTTCAATGTTCAAATTTAATTCATAAGTACCCATGTGAACATTTTATGTTGATATTTTACATCCGTTGCTCATTTTTTGTCACCGATAGTTTCCTCGTTTATCGTCCACCCGGGCACCCGCCATTTTCGATGACGATCTTGAATGTCTTTTTTTTTTTTTTTTAACATAATTTTTATGGAAAACACAAGTGAGACTACTGTCTACATTCATCTTTTAAGTATTAAGTTTCCAACAGAACTTTCTATGTACTTTTTCAATCTTAAATGTCAATATCTTTGTCACCAGCTGGATGGTTACCGATAGCTTCTTGTGACCCTTGACGATCTCGCCTGGGGTTTTGCGTGGCGGCATTTTTCGTTTTTTTGGGGGGCGACTTTTATGTCGAACATGTCTTTGAGGAGGCTTTTCCCCTCTCCAAAGTTAGGGGTGCGACTTTTACGCCCATGCGACTATTAGGGCAGCGAGTACGGTATTGCTCAAATTTTCCCATTTAAACAGAATGAAGTGGTGTACATGTAGAAATGTAACTGTGTCATACGCATAAACCACCAGGTGCGCCAATATTAGATTGTTGATTAGTAGCAATTAAACGAGAATAACTGCATGCACTCAACAGTGAAGGTTGATACGCAACTGATATACTGCGGTGCAACAGGCTGGGAAAGTTTTGAATTCAAGTAACACTGTCAAGTCTTATTATCTTGCTTACTTTAAAAGCTACTTACAATTAGCGGTTTGATTTATTGAAGGCAAAACGAACACGTTTTGGCAAAAACAATGCCTATGATGTGCAAATGGAGTTACAAGACGTTGCCTTTATTGCCATCAGTACAAATGGATGGTGAATATCCTTCCTTATGTCTTGCAATCGAAAGAAAGCTTCAGAAGAACTATCTGAGTCCAAATTCCGCGGAAATGTCAAAGTCTTTACACTTTAACAGCATCAAAGTAGCCAGATTTTCTGCCTTTATCATGCTCGGCAAAGAGCCGGCATCCATGCTTTCACCAGCAACATGTTGAGATCTGGGTGGAAGTTCTGGGAAAAGTGATGGCGTGGACCATCTTCATGCTCCTTTTAACTTAGCTTGGTTCGTGTGACTAATCTTTCCAAATCATTAAATGGATTTATAGTAAAATCATGAAAACCACCAGTCGAACAGGCATTTTTGCATCATTCAATTCATATCGCCATGCCAACATTGCAACTAAAAAGCAGGATGGAGCATTTGTTCAGTGGAATTACTGATCTTGTGAAGAAGACCATTGATCAACATTGCGCTGTGTGCAGAAGCATATCCAGCACATTCAATGAATTCGAGTGTTCCCGCGTCTCATGTCCATGGCAGTCATATGGCAGACACATCTACAGTGGGAATCTGCTTTCATCCTTCTACTTGACCTATTTACACTAAAAACAACATTGACAATAGCATGTAAATAAACTGGTTTATTGCCCCCATATATACATGAAGCAAGGAGGCCACAAGGGTCAGTATAGCCTTCATGTAAATGTCATAACTCCATCGTGAAATCATCTGTTTTGCAGTTGCTCACGCTTGGAATTTCACATATGGGCTTGCATCTCTCTCTCTCTCTCTCTCTCTCTCTCTCTCTCTCTCTCTCTCTCTCTCTCTCTCCCTCCCTCTCTCTCTCTCTCTCTCTCTCTCTCTCTCTCTCTTTCTCTCTCTCTCGATCGATCGATCGATCATAACTTCAAACTTGCAAAGTTTATACTTGACACTGAAAGTGCTAATTTCTTTCAGCAACCGTGTGAAGAAGAAGCGGTTCAAACCACACCCGAACATTGTGGACATGACGGAGGTGTTTGTAGACTCTGTACCTGGCATGAAAGATGCTATGGCTCAGTATCCAGATGCCTTGCCACAAAGATTGAACCCAGAGGGAATTGGCAGAAATAAAACTTTGTTTTTAGTGATGAAAAAGTACGTATCTGCACTGTATATAGCAATTATACAACTTGGACCTGCACGTGTCATTTGCAAGTTTCATTATCCTTGCTCCATGGTGTATACACACATTGCTGCTTCAACTGCACTAGTTGAGTATGTGGCCTGTAGGTGGCGCTGCAGGTAGGTTCCCTGTGGCATCCACCTTGAACATAACCTGGCTACTTCGTTCATTGGTTGACAGTATCATGTGACACATAAAGCAACCTGTGGTGCTACCTTGCAGAATAGATTATCTGACGTGCCCTATTGACAAACTTCACTCAATTTGATCATTCCATTTGGTGAAGGGGGGGGGAGGGTAGACTTTGTCATTTGACATCAAAAGATAAATCTAACTGAGCCAAATGCTAATTAAATTTTTTAGTTTTGAACAACCAATAAGGCCTGGTCAAACATATTACAAAACACTTCCTTGACGAGACCATATATTTTCTAGCTGGCAAGCAAATTGCCTCTTAATGCTACATAAATCTATGGCCTGAAAGTGCAGATGCATAATACTTGTACTGTATAGAATTGAGACCACAGAATTTATGGAATTTTAGGGGTGTTCGTCAGGTATATGAATCCTAACCATACATTTGTATGCATGTGAAACAAATCACTAATGTTTCTGGCAGTATTTTCATATTTCTGTACCTGACCAAACATTTAGTTTAAACAGGTTTAACTGGTAATATTTGAAATTGTTTTTAATAATTTCTGTATTCTTATTTTCACTCATTTTGCTGATGACACCAAACTTTGAAAATAACACACTGAAATAGTATTTTAACATTGTTTGAATGGGAAATATGTCCAAAACAGTGAAATTAAAACAACTGTGAAATGTCAAAAACACAAAAAACTGTGAAAATTTAAGCATGCAATAATAAAACAATTTACACTGTATTTACTGTGCGCTTGTAGATACTCCTGCACTTTAAGAGAATATTTAATGCAGGACGTCCCATCTGTACACACATCCACAATTCTGCTGACTCAGCTGGTGGAAGCCTGCATCCATCTTGGTTCACACAATATAGCTCACCGTGACATCAAGAGCAACAACATTCTGCTCAACTGTGACAGCAGTCTTCAAAGTCCCCACCTGGTGTTGAGTGACTTTGGATGTTGTCTTTCGGATAGCCCGTGGGGTCTAAAGGTCCCATACTTTACAGATGATGTCATCCGTGGAGGCAATGCTTGTTTGATGGCCCCAGAGGTAAGAATCAACCACAGGGCAACATAATTTTCTCCACAGTCTTATTTGTTCAAGGACAAGTTCTCCTCTATCTGTTACATGTTATTTTTCTGAAAAAGTCTTGCTGTTTGTCAGACCATGAACGGGCAATTGATATGGTCACATTTTATTTTTATGTATTATTTTATCTCAGATGATGAGTTAAGTCCACTACAGGACTCCACTGGGTGATAGGGACCACGTGACACCTGCAATGTTTATTTACTCAGAAGATATCAAGTGATCCCCCGTGTTTGTTGGTATCCTTGGGTGATAGACATCTAGTTTTCATATGAAGGCTTCGGCCTGGGGAATAGCTGTTTCCCTGTACTTACTACTGCATGAGCATTTAATTCACCAAGTGTGATATTCTTGAATGGACATCATTGGAAAAAATCTCCATTGTTTGTCCTACAGGAAAACTTGCAATTATATGGTTCTCTCTCTCTCTCTCTCTCTCTCTCTCTCTCTCTCTCTCTCCCTCCCTCCCTCCCTCCCTCCCCAGCAAATTTTGTCAGACAGTTGGGACACTATTACACCTAGAAACTTCAAGTTTATACTTCACATGTAAATGCACCCTGACTTTTTAGTCATTTCTGTGCTGTGCTTATTTTTTTCGAAACAGGTTATTCTACTTTCGCCTTAACATGAAACATATTGTTTACCTGTTCAGTTCATTGTAATGCTGCCTATAAATTTTTTATCCAAACATTGTTTGCAAACTAGTTAAACATTTGTACCTAAAGACGCAAGATGTCATTGAAAAAAGGACGTAGCCTTCACTGATCAGAGGTAATCGTAAGCATTGATGTGTTAGTCACAAAAAGCTTTATTGTGTGTTTCACGTACTGTTTTCAGGTTGGTGTAGGGTGAACTCAACTCAAAGCAAAATTAGGAGATCAGATCATGTGAGAAATTTGCCAATCTGTCACCATCAAATAAAACATTTTATTTCCGTAATGGTAAAGCCAGTTGCGTTAAATCGGTGCACAGATTTTGTCTGGATGGTAGGAACAGCTCTCCTCATTCATTTATGGCATGAGATTTGTGGGTTTTAATGTACTTATATATATCTATGTCTGCCTGTCGAGAATTATGTGGTAGCTGCCACTGTATCTTTGTAGTTTGTATTATTTGCAACCACAAGATGGCAGCACCTTGCTGTAGCTTGTTGTTGCATACAATTTGCACTTGACATGGCACCACAAGGGCATTTGGTGCAATAAATGATGATGATCATGATGTCTGTTGTAGATTTTAACAACTCGGCCAGGGCCAGATGTGTACTTAGATTATTCCAAGGCTGACATTTGGGCTGCTGGTGCTGTGGCATATGAAATTTTCGGTGGCAGGAACCCTTTTTATGCAAACACAAGGACTGAACAGACTCAAGTTCTGAACAGTGCACTTTACAAAGAGAGTCAGCTCCCATCTGTAAAGAGTAAGTTTATTCTATTACCAAAACCAGATTGTAGCTTATGTGTCCAGTACTTTAACTGTAGAGAACCTGATGCTGATGTGGCCACATACAAAATTTTCCCCTTTAAGGGCATGTTATGCCCTATTACTCTTGTACATAAATGTTTAATTTTTGTCTGTTGTTACCATCTAATACCCTAAAAAGTATATATTTGCTGAGGAAATAATAACATCAAGTTTGATTCTGGTCCTGAACATAAAATTTTAGTATTGCTATTGATGTAATTAAATTTAATCAAAATTCATAATTTTTGCATTAAGATTTAAAATAACTTGTTCAAAATAAAAAAAAATCGTTTTTAGTGTCAAATGATAGAATGGTTCTCTCCAAAATCGTATTTTTAATTTGTGAAAGAGGGCTGTTAACTTAATTAGAAATGTAGTCTTAGTTCAAAGGGGCAGAGTTGAGACAAATTTTACTGCACTTGTTTTCAGAGATTATCAGTGGGCAGCCCATTGCCTTGTGTTTTTAAAGACAGGCTTTAGGATGTTGCAAATGATACAAATTTCCATTTGATTGCATTCTGTGTCTTCTTTCCACAGAATGTGCGTCATATCATCTGGATAAAGTTGTCAAGCTGATGTTGCAAAGGGATCCCAACAAGGTCTGTTCCGCAAATACTTTAAAAAAAAATCCTGCAATTTTCATTATGTGCATGCAACTAACACCAAAATACCAAACTTTGTGTGCTTAGCTGTGGTTCATACTCTGTGCACCAAATTCTTTTCAGTTCCTTCACATGGTTGCTGACTTTGTCCATTAAACTTAAGATACACATCCACTACAGGGAAAAATGAATGTGATGGTATAAAAACAACTGAAATTACATGAGCTGTTGATACTGATTGAATCGGGTGAATTGAGGGAATCTGAGCAGACTCCGCCCTTGTGGGTGCAGTAGTTTAAGTAAGGGAGAGCACACAAGCAGACACACACACACTAACTCATTCCATACTATGGCCTCAGGTTTTGGCCAGTGGTTCTGGCACTGCCACGTAGGTCATCCTGCAGCTGCTGTAAGGGCAGCTGCAGCATGACTTGCCAGGCAGTGCCAGAACCACTGACCTTAGACTATAGGCATGTTGGTACTTGAACGAAAGCTCTTTTCATGAAGAATTTAAACATGCAATTGTCATCTTACATCTAGGTAAATATACAGAAAAATCAGGGACTGGTATGGAATGAGATAACACTGCAGGCCCTTCTGCCAGGCCATGTCATACTTGCATGTAAAAAAAGTTTCACTGTGAGATGAGTAGAATAGAAATTTATCAGCAGTATATTACATAACTAAAAGTGTTTTCAGGGACAGATCTGAACTTCAGAAATCTGGTAGCCAAAATTGGAAATAAAGGCACAATTAACACAAATTTTGTTCTGGCCCTTTAATAAACAAAATTCTGTCGTGGCCTTTAATAATTCATTTTGAAATATTTTAGCCATTTAAACACTTCTTTTGCCAAATTCAAGGATCATTAGTATTTGACTACTAATGGTCAGAGCAGTCCGGGCTGTGTTTTGGGAGCATTATGCAAATGTAAAATTTCATTAAGCTCTTTTCATTGCAGAGACCAAGTGGAGAAGTAACCGGAAACATGTTACAGCTGCTCCTATGGGCGCCACCAGACTGGTTCAGCACCATTAATAACCGGTATCACCATCCAACACGGGCTGAGGTCATGAGGTGGATTTTGACCTTGACAGCAGGGGTCATATGTCAAAGGTTGCACCAGAACAATTGTTTATTATCTGATGTAGAATACCAACTGAAAAGCTTGTTCCTTTCTCGCTTGAATTTGGATGAAGTTATGGCAGCAGTAGATCTTCTCTGTGAGTCAGGTCAGAGGTCAAGCTGAAAGTTGCCATATAAACATGTGCAGACACTGTTCACTGAAAGAAGCTTGCCTTCAGTTTAGGAGACTGTATTTCTAAGGTTGGAACTTTGCTAGGAATATATTTGTTGATTGTGTTTTGATTATGATGTAAAAGCTATGGCCTAAAAGTAGCCTAACCTTGATTCCCTGGGCATCGTTTGCTAAAATTTTTACACTGGCCTTCATATGGAAGCAGCACATGACAATTGCTACTGGATATTAACCTTGCACACAGACAACTCCGGTAAAAGTACATTTGAACTGATTAAACTTTAATTTTTGCAAAAACTACAATAAGGGCCATATGTATACATACATACATACAAGTCATGATATAAAATGAGCTATCCAGACACTTACCGATATACTGCATTGTACTATGTTTGAAGAGTTTTACACAATAAATTTTAACTTAAATATGGGAAGAGTTCTGTATCTGTATACAGTGCAACCTGTTGTGTATAGCCTTTCTGCCATAAAAAAATGTCATGTACAGCAGGTAAATTAAGGAAGGAAATGACTTATGACCAGAAAATTACAGCCACAAGGAGCAGGTGGCCTCTGATGATTGTGGCTTCATACAGCAAGTACAGTGGTCCCTGTCATCAGAGATCGCCCCTACTGCGACAAAAAAGTGGTCTTGTGAGACAGGTGGCCTTTCATGACAGGTATATTAACATGGGAAGTAGAGGACTTGGGATTCTGTAAAGCGGTCTGTCATGAGAGGGTGGTCTCTCACGACAGGGGTCTCTCGTGACCGGGACTACTGTACCAGCATAATATTAAAGCATGCAACCCTGAAGGTTTTGGACTCTGGGCACTGATGTACATCCATGGTGTTAAGAGTGGCTACTTTATGAAATGAAGCCAGAGACATACCTTGTAACTGCATTTGTCCTCTCTCCAGATCAAGACCTCTGTGCACCAAATATGACCTAGATCATCACTAGTTTCAGTAATCCCAATACTCTGGTGAACATATGCATGTATATCATATACGTATGGCTTCTGAGTCCAATCTTGTGTTTCTCACAACTCAAGATACTACGTACAGTGGTCCCCCTCTAATAAGCCCCCCTCCCCCCCCCCCCCGAGAGGCCATTCTCTGTACAAAGGCCACTTCTCCATGCCATAAAAGTGGTACAATGTATTTCCATTGTATTCTCCCTTTCAAAAAAGGCCACCCCTCTAATGTGGCCACTTTTTCGTTGCATATAGTGTGGCCTTACTACAGGGGGACCACTGGAATCATAGTTGACAATGCGGGGACAGAAACTGTGTCTTTATCTGCTCACATCCAATGTTTTCCAGCATTCTACTGTGCATTGTGCCAACTCCTCTCCTGCTGTGCTGTGTATTTTTATGCACATATGGATGCAAAATACTTTACAAGCTCGTCTTAATTTCTGTCCCAGTTTTATTCATAAGACCTGCAAATGATCAATTTAGATGACAAGGACATGAAAATAATTTGCCGTGTCAAAGCACCACCTACTCACATTTACACAGACAAGAGGGACTGTCGGAACAGCCTTTCCTCAGCCTACCTTGGTACTTCCAATCGAAGTAAGTCCCGCCCTATTCCATGGGTACTCTGAACTATTTGTGTGCAATTTGAAACCCATTGACCACGAGGATTTATAGAAGAAAAGTTCTAAGATCCCCCCTCCCCCCCCCCAAAAAAAAAGAAACAAAAAAAAATCACATGACCATACAGGTACTTAATAAAGACTCGCCCAAGGCCTGTCTCAACCAAGTTCCAAGTAAATTTGGCTGACAGTTTAGACAAAGAAGTCAAAAATTAATGTGAATTACCATTGCAGTCCTTATAGACTTGCATAATAATCAACAGACATGTACACATAGACGAACAAGTACATGAAATGCAAAATTTGTTAAACTTGGAGATCCGGAGCATGACCTCCTGGTCAACCACTTGGATTTACTCTCTCGTATGATAGTTTATATCATGTTTCGGCACGATCTTAGTAATGCTTTCCAAGAAGTTGAATATAGCTTAAACACACAAAAAGGTGCAGCAGTCTCCCGGAATTCTACCTATGCAATTGTGAAGCATTGGATGAGCACTTTTGTAGATTTTGCTGAAAAATGAACACAAAAATTCACCCCAACAAATGAAGGCATAATGGCTAGTGCCTTAAAAACCCTCAGCTGCCGAAAAAGGAATTGGATTAAATAAATGATATATGATCAATAAATTCTTATGAAAGTATGCTGAATGCATATCTTTTCTGTTTCATGCAGTGTACAGGTACCTTAAATTCACAGTGGTATACTCATGATCAGTGATTTTGGTCAGGCACAAAATGTTCTTCAGTTACATCAAGTTTGCACTTCTGTGTCTATTAGTAGTTTTAAGTATCACATGTTGCAAGTATTGCTTCTTGCTGAGAGTAATATGTTTCTAGAACACCAGTTGAAAATCAGGTTAAGGTCACTGTCCTTCAAACCTGAGCTGGGCTCTTACAAGGGAGATTAACTGTAAAAGTCATATAATCTTATCTTATCCCGTTCTTAAAATCTCATGTACAAGACATTTATTAAAGAGAAAAATTGCTTCTGGTGACCTTCAAATTTACCTGGGTGACCTTGAAATTGAGCCAAGGTCATTCCCCTTCAAACATGAATTCACCTTTGGTAGGGAGATCAACTGTCAAAGTTTTGTGACCCCAGCTTATTTGGTTCTTTAGGTGTTCCTTGCAAGTTTTAGCTCTGCTGACCAAAGATCGCAGAGCTTATGCGACAGCTCATGTCTGTCTGTCTGTAATCTTTCGCTCTTTAGCGCGATACCGTCCACAGTTTTTCAAGTTAGCACAATATAACTTTCAGGACTTGTAGGATGCATGAAAATCTAGGCCCCTTTCGATATTGGTGGCGTCACCTACATTATTATGCAATGTAGGGGTCAAAATGTGATATTTAAATCTTGTGAACACTCTAGCATCTTTAATTTTTGGTGGATCTTCACAAAATTTGTTGGGATTGTGGGGGAGGTCAAAATTAAGCTGCTAATGATACTAGTTGCGTCACCTATAATTTGACGGAAATTATGAGCCAAAATGTGTTTTATGATGTAAAATTCCATATTTGAAAAAGTAATCGGATTAGACTTGCCAAATTTATAGGATATATAGACCACGGCCAAAGGTAGAATGTTATGTAATATCAGTGACCTTGACCTATTTTTGTGAGGTCACCATGCATATAAAGTTGAAAATGTGATTTTGTAATGGCCGGGTGTAGTTTGGACATCAATGGCAAAGAAAGTTGAGCATCCAGATCAAAATTATGCTTGATTACATAATTATGTCTCCCGGTGGAAGCCGGGGGACATATTGTTTTAGTGCCCGTTTCTTTCGCTTCTTCTTAATCTTGTTGTTGTTGTTCAGGTTCTTCAACACTTGGTTTCCGTGCGATAAGTCTTGAAGGACTTGACAGAATTTGATGAAACTTGGTAGGATTATGTATCTAGCCAAGACCTAGGTTGGGATTGTATTTGGATGACCGTGAGCGAATTCTCAAGGTCACAGGGTCACTTATGTGAAATTGGTTTCCATGCGATAAGTCTTGAAGAACTTGATGGAATTTGATGAAACTTGGTAGGATTATGTATCTAGGCAAGACCTAGGTTGGGATTGTATTTGGATGACCTTGAGCAAATTCTCAAGGTCACAGGGTCACTTATGTGAATTTGGTTTCTCTGCAATAAGTCTTGAAGAACTTGATGAAAATTGCTAGAGTAATGTATCTAGGTGAGAGCTAAAATAGGATCGTAATTTTCAAGCAAACTTGGTCATTTGTAATTTGTTATCACCTGTAGCTTATTCAGAGACGTAAGCGTTCCACCGGGAGACATTTGATTTTCTGTTGGAAAATCAGTCTGTTCTAGTACATAAAACTGTACTTGGTGACCTGCTTTTTGGGTCACTGTGACCCAGTAATTATGGAGTTTGGCGCTTGCCCAAGTTTAGTGTTTTTTTATCAATAACTCCAAAAGTTATGACCCAATTTGAACAGATGGACTATATATGGAAAGCTGGATGTGGGGTGCATATGTTGAACAGTAACAATTTTTTAATCTGAGTTGAAGGCAAAAATGGCCAGTTTTGAATAATGGGATCTTCTGGTGAATGCTCTGCACCCCACAATTCTTGGGATGGGCCCATTTAACATTTGGGAGTTATAAAGTGTATAAAAATTTTTGTCAACATCAATGCTGGTGGCGCCACCTATAGGGTTATGTAATATACAAGTCAAAATGTGAAAATCTTGTGACTGCAATACTGTCCACAATTTTCAAGTTAGCCCAATGTAACTTTCAGGACTTGGGTATAATAATCTAGGTTCTTTTTAATATTGGTGGCGCCACCTACAATATTATGTAATATAGGGGTCAAAATATGAAAATCTTGTGAACATTCTAGCATCTTTAATTTTTTGGCAGATCTTCACCAAATTCAGTGGGATTGTGTAGGAGGTCAAAGTCTTAAGTTGCTAATGATACTAGTGGTGCCACCTATAATTTGATGGAAGTTATGAGCCAAAATGTGTTGCAAGATATAAAATTTCATATTTTGAAAAGGAATTGGATTAAACATGCCAAATGTATAGGATTTATAGACAATGTCCAAAGCTAAAATTATATTTAATATCAGTGACCTTGACCTATTTTATGAGGTCACCATGCCTGTAAGTTTGAAAGAGTTGATTTTGTAATTGCAGGGTGTCGCTTGGACTTCAATGGCAATGTCATTACAGCACCAGGCAGGCCTATGGGCTTCTTGTATTACATAATCTGGGTGTCCTTGATCTTCTGTTCCAAGGTCACTGAGGACATGAAGTTAACGACTCGCTCATTGATGTCTTGGCACATGCAACAATATTCATCACAGTGGTTGCACAAATAAGCTATGATTACATGTAGAGCAAAGTGCCATCTGCTGGACAATTTTTAAATTAAGCTTTATATCTTCAGAAGCCACTTGAGGACTCCCAGCTTTGAAATGAACAGGTGCAATATAGCCATGATACCACAGAGCCATGGGCCTGTTGTTTAAATGGATTGACCCTGGTGATATTGAAATCAGGTTAAGGCCACTATCCTGATATTGCATGCAAGAAATTCATAAAGAATGACCCAGGAAACTTTAAAATTAGGTCAAGTTCATTGTCCTTCAAATTTGAAGCGTCGAAAAGGGTGATCAACTAAAAAAGTTTCATGATCCCAGCTTATCTGTATCTAGGGACACAAGGACAGACGGACACATGGATTCACACACAGAGGCAGGTGATAGCAATACCCACCCGCCCCCAGGCCTATATGAGCAGAGGGATAAAAATCATTGGAGCATGACCAATTGAACAAACTTGGTAATAACCTACCCAAGGTAGATCCCACCAAGTTTGACAAGGATGTGGCTGATGGGTTTGAAAAAGTTGAAAGTACCATTGCAATCCCCTTTGACTTGCATAGTAATTATTAGGAATGTATGCATTAACCAATAAGCACTGGAAGCTTCCTGCCAGTGTTGGGAAAAGTAAAAAATGTGAAAGTGGACAGATGGATGTCTCTAAGAAACAATTTTTTTCGGTACACTAAAATCTCCAATAGTTCACAAAAAGAAGACTCGCATTAAAAATTTCATCCCAGCAATGAGAGCAAAGATAAAATAGCAGAAAGCAGGGATCCAAGAGTATGTATCTTCCAACATGAAGAAATAAATTTTTCTCTAGACTTAAGACAGGTGGTCACCTCTGAAAGGCAACTGTTCATTTTAAACTGGTCCTTTCACCCTTTGCAGTACACTCTTCACCAACTACACACTTCCGCCGTTCCAAAACATACAAGCCCAACCACCCAAAATTTATCACTTGCACTTGAGATAAAAAGAGACCTGGTAGGACTGCTGCTTTTGGTTGTCCTGACTTGCCAGTCAGCTAAGTTGACGGCAAAAGATGAAAGTAGGCCTACAGCAGTATCATATTTAGGAATCTGGAACATTATAAAAGCCTGCTACCTCTACTACGTGTACAACCATGTGTCAGAAAATTCAGCACACAGCACCATTGGTAAATGGATTTTTAAAGTGAGTAGATCAATGTTACAGTGAACCACAAAGAATACTCTCCAAAAACAATCGATCTACACACAGACGGATGGATGATGGACCATACAATAACCTTAGTCAAGGTGAAACAAAAAAAGAAAAAAAAATGCAGGGCCACTTGATGAATACATTAAGGTATATGGGTTCCCAAAATGTCCCCATGCAATTTTGAAGCAATTGTTCTAGTGGTTATGATCTTTAAAGATTTTGCCCAAAAATTTTTTTAAAAAAATCTTAAAAATCACTGGAGAGGGACCACTTGAGCAAACTTGGTAGAGACCCTGCCAACATAGATCCTCATGAAGTTTGAGGTGGATCTGGCCAATGGGTTTTGGGGAAGAAGTTGAATATGTTAATTGTGGACGATGTACAGACGAACAACAAAGACCCACCAAATGACAGGTAAAAAATTAACACAATTGCAGTGCCACCTGTTAAATTTACATACATGTATACACAAAAATGTCACAACTGCTGATTTTACTATCACTGGGACTGAATATAATGCCCAGTTTGTTTCTACATCAGTTATACACTGGCAGGAGGTTTAAGTAAGGATAGTTATCCAGCTAGAAAGGGTACATACTGGTTCAGGGGTAAGTCAAATCGTTTGTATCAGAACTTGTACTATACAAATTTAGTAATTATGTTTGGTTTGACTGGTTTTCTTTATTCATAATGAAGGTGTGCATTTATAAGCAAACTTTTAGTTATTTAGCTAATTCATCACTTGCCACATTCATATTTATTCATTATGTGGGTTGTCTTTGCTGAATATTTAGCTTTGATAAGGAGCGACTATGGAGAGACGTATGGGTACAGGCTCCAAAACATGTTCTGAGTAGTTATCTGATGAAGACCCTTTATTTGGGGTAATACAGCCTATGTCAAAATTCTACAGAAGAACATGTACAATATGGACAAAGTCCTTCCATATGTATATAGGTGAGACAGCGACAGGGCAACGACTGACAGGAAGTGGTGCTGGACAAAAATACATGAATACAACAACAATGCCATTTTAACTCCTCAGTCAAGTGACTGCAGGGAAGATTTTTATGGTTTTCAGAAAAAAAAAGTCTTGGGAGGATGAGGATTTGAGCAAACATGGTCGAGACCATCCAAGGTACATCTGCAAGGAGTCTGACGAGCATACAGTCACTGCATGGTTTCAGAGAAGTTGAAAATGCGAATTTTTGATGGACAACAGGCCATAAGATTTAACTCAGCTGGGCTGAAAATGATTTTAAAAAATAGTAAGACCATTATCAGGGTTGCATGGGGTGAGAGAGTAAGAAGAAAAACAAACACTTGACTGGACAAAAACCTCATGTTTGGTTTTTATTCAACAAAACACGTTAAATATATATGTATATATAATATAAGGGCATGTTACACAAACCACATGATACAGAATGTAGACAATGTAGAAATAATTTGATACACCAACAGTTAAATCCATAGGGACCAACCAAGTTACCTCTTTAGATAGCTGGAAATTGGAACCTTCTCTTTAAGTCACATCAAGAAAAGGAAACCAACAAATCTCCGGCCTGCTAATTAGGTCACCATACAGTCTCAATTATCCTAAAACATCAACTCAACCATAGCAAGCCACAAAATAATAATTCTCAACAGTTTTGTATACAGTCATGTAATTCAATGAATTTTGTGTTGTTTTTTTGGTTTAAATTGGACAACTTAATTAGCAGTAGGGACTAACAGTTCAAGTGGATTATCTGTCTCAGGGGCCAACTGGAGCAGAGGAGTTGTTTCCACATTGGGAGAAAATGACCTACAAGTACAAATATCAAAATCAGTTTGCAAACATTTTCATTTCCTTGCAGTGCTCTATCTCACCGAGTTGTGCAACACGGCAACGTTTCTCCTGACAGCTGCCGCAAAGTGTAATCAAGCACCAACATAATTTCAGGATTCCCATTTCCTCCTACCTAATAATATTTACTCTTAGTGAAACACATCTTTTCATAGACTCGGCCAGCTCTTCTTCAGGGGTGGGTGAGAATGGGGAAACTTTGCAGGTCAGTAATGCATTATGTATGTTTTATATCAGGTTTGCGAAACATCAGAGAAAAGTTAACTACACTAGATGTGGAATGACTGGCATGATATAAACATGAAATCATTTTCATTCCCAAATTCACACATTTTTTCTTTTTTCTTTGGTAATTGAGGGATGAAAACTTCCCAGGAAAGCTTGCCCGGAATCAGTGCAGCATTGACCTATATACTGAACAGTTGCATACATATATATATATGCATCCTCTCAAGTCTGCACTATTTGGTGGCAGACTCTCACTTCTCAGCTGTAAACTTTCCAGACTTATCTGAAATTTGGCTTCGTCTGGCCATCTCCCCCACGGAGATCCATTTCTTCATTCTTTGTAAAAAATAAAATCTCCCTACTTCTCATCAAAGGATGCCGACAGGTAACATGGCAGAAGTAATGTTGCCATGGTGGTTAAGTATTCATTCTTTGCAATAAGGATGTATATGAATTGTTTATAGTATTGGCATGGCTTAATGTATATAGTGTTGCCATGTTGATTATCTTCACATTGATATGCTGGATTTCCATTACTTATTTCATATACTCTTCAATAATATTTGTTTCCCCAATTCATCCATTACATCTAAAAAAAAAAAAAAAATCTCAAAAACATAAAATGTAAGCAATATATTCAACTTTAATTTAATTTTGGCCCTGTAATTTTTTCCTGGATCAGCACATCGAGTTTTCAACATATAGACACGAACAACAAGTCTTCTTTGGCCTTCTTGAAGGAATAACTTCAGAGTAAAACCTATCCTCTCAACCTCTCCCCCTGATGACCTCTACCAAATGAAAAAGCATATCCAAATGGTCCCCAGTCTCTCAGATTCACCAACCTTTAACAGCATTTGAACCAGGTCTAGTAAAAAATCTTACCTGAACTGTAGAAAAGCTGAATGCGGATGTGTGAGGTTATGCCCATCAGATATTGGTACTTTTACAATGATCAGGGAATAAAAGACATCCAATATTTGCTGTTGAGAATTCAAAATTTGCAAATCAGTGGTGATAGAGCCTATTTGGGAAATGATTTTATTGTTTGGGATGCTTGTGTAAGAATTACCTTGCTTTTAGGCAAAAATCCTACAAATTTTTAGCTTTTATGTGCCTTTTTCATCAAAAATCCTACTTTTCCACCAACATCCTATAAAAGAAGGATGATCCTATTCAGCACAAATACTGGTCTCAGTCATGTCATAACCTTTAATCCGCTGGGGACCCAATTCATGTCACAACCTTTAATCCTTTGGAGATTGAGTCTTGTCGCAGCCTTTAATCCTCTGGGGATTGAGTGTCCTGCTTTCCTCAAGTACACTCTGGGTGCAATGCATCCAAAGGGTATGAAGGAAAGCTGTTGACTAATAGCCTGCATCACTGTTGATGGCAAGAAGCAGCAGACATTTATACTGCAACACCATTTCGTATAGTTTTTAATTGGAATAATTTGCATGGTGACATTTTGGTGCCAGATCCCCTGGGATTAAAGATCATGTAGTGACTAGACACCACTGAATTCCCCCCCCCCCCCAAGTCCCCCTTAGTGTTCATTTACGTGGCTTAGGTTTTACTCTACCCTTACAAGTTTTATCATAATAGGCTGTTTTGATGTATATAATACCAGATATGTGTATACTAGCATAAGTAAATACTGAAAACATATGAACACATCAGGAATGCCGAGAACTCCTGAAGGCTGGTCCTCATGAGAAAAAACCTCAACTCTGTGCCCATTTAATTAACACTGAGTAGGAGACATTCATATTTAACTACAATCCTGTTCACTTCCTGTGTTGCTGGGGCAACAGACTGATGCTTCTACCATGACCAGGGCAGATTTGTATTATATACTACATAAACATCCATAAATAACACATTTTCAACCAAAAGAGAGCCCATTTCTAATCAATTTAGGCATCCTTTATGTTTCAAATATATGTTAATACCTTTTCTTAAGACTATTGTGTGTTTGTGTTGTTCATTTTGTTGAGAAAGTACTTTTGACCATGCTAAATATATGGATCTGCCCCGATGCAGGTGGCTCCCTCTTTTGCTCAATAGTTGTTAGAGTAGGACTGCATTTAGATATGAATACATCCTATTTATGATGGGAGCCAACAAATTTCCTTGGCCAGGGCTGGGTGGAAAGTGCTCAACCCAGGCCAAGGAAAACTGTTGCCTGGCGTGTGTTTTTGTGTTGGAACTCATCCACAAACCTCTTTTTCACAACTGTTGAAATTAGTCAAAAACACTGAAACAGACATTTGACCACCAGCCAGTTTTGCTTGGTCCACGAGGTAAGGGTTAAGTTACTTAAGACAACATTATGAGGGTTTTTTTTTTTTTTGGTCATGCAGGTATACATAATGGACCTCTTGTGTCACAAGCATTTTTAATGTGTACATGGTATACATACATGTGTCTAACTTTCATTATAAAATGATGGCAAAGTGAGATTCAAGTCGTAGACAGAGATACATACACCTGGTGCAGTATTGCCAATGAACACTGTTCTCGTCATTCAGGTATGCTTGGTACAGGATGAAGCCACTTAGATCTATTGGATGAAATTCCACAATCCTTTTTGAATGCAAAGAGAGAGTGTGGACACCCTGTCAATCCTGAATTCATGACTTCTCCCTTGACACAGTGAGACTTGCTCTTAATATATTATAAAGAGACAGAAATGCAGAAAATATTTTTGGTTACCGTATTCCAGCATTTTAAAGTTACTTCCTTCTGGACCAGTTACTTTTAATGCTGACATTTCCCAATAGTTGTTATTTAAGAGTGCTAAGCAGCCGCTGACCTCTGGTGTCCCAACTTCACCCTTTTGTGTGCCGCTTATTTATCTGTTTCTGTATTGATGCAGGTATAAAACCAACTGGAAACCTTCAAATGCAAGTGAAAGACATGTGGTTTTACCTAGTTTAAAAGTTGCACTTATTTTCTAAACAGGGTCTTGTTACTAAAACTGTTTTCCCTTACTTCAGCAAACAAACTCTTTCAAACCCAAACTTCAGCACAATTATGGGACATCACACATGTAAGCTCCCTGGTTGTACAAACAATCTTCACAGCACAGGAAGAACAGATAAATGAAACGACCATAAAAGCTTGGAGGAATATGTAGTGTTCCACTGGAGATAAACAGGTTTGATTCTCATCAACAACTGAGGAAGATTGCTTTATCATCATAGCAGCTTATTGTGAATCAACCGATAATTCATACTCCTACTGTATTGTCCATTTTAATCAATAATTCAATGGATACATACCAACTTCCCCGATAATTCAGTGGCATGCATTTCCAGCAATAATCCCACTGATATTTGGAACATTTCATTACAGAGTCACAAACTTGATACTAACATCTCATGCACAGCATAGTCCAGATGATAAAGGCTCCCCCCCCCCAAAAAAAAAAAAAAAAGAAAAGAAAAAGAAAAGAGATACTGGATTGCCAGTGACTTAACACAAAGAAAAAATAGGGAAAAAAATCTTGGGGACCTAACTGAGTATATTTGCATGCAGAGAAACATCCAATGCCGACTTTGATATTTATCATGTTCTCTTCCACACACAACATTCTGGCTTCCATAAAAATCACATTTAACCATATGTATTTAATAGACTCAAAATTCATTCAAGACGGCTTGGTACCTGTTTCCAAATCCAGTAGATTCTCCCTACTACGACCTCTCTGTGATGAGACCACCCCCCTAGTAGTACAACCACCTTGCAGCACTCCCAATTTTGTTTTTATTTACTATGTTGCTTTTCATTGACTACTCACTCCTGTTATGACCAATGTTTGTCAGCCACGCAGATGGTCTTAACTCATTCCATACTATGGTCACAGGCCTTGGTCAGTGGTTTTGGCACTGCCTGGCAAGTCATGCTGCAGCTGCCGCAAGGGCAGCTGCAGCATGACTTGCCAGGCAGTGCCAGAACCACTGGCTTGAGACTATAGGCATGTTGGTACTTGAACGAAAGTTCTCTTTATGAGGAATTTAAATATGTAATTGTCGTCTTAAATCTAGGAAAATATACGGAAAAATCAGGGACTGGTATGGAATGAGTTAAATAGAGATATTTCACTGCACTAACTTTAATTTGCCAAATGGTGTGCTGCAATTCAAGTGTCCACGATGGAGTTTTACTTATGCAGTAGCCGACACTTATGAGCTCCTCCTAAGATTATCTCAGTTTGCTATTTCTTCTATGGCAATTTTTGTCGTCAGTGTGAGCCTCTCTTTTCTACCACCCATCTTTCAATCTTCTCCTTCAGCTCTGTGACTGAAAAGAAAACAAAAAACAAATAAACAAAAAGCTCTGTTAGTCACATGAGTAGCAGCAGATACAACATAAAAAAAAAAAAAACTTTCATGTCTGAGCTGTTTATGTCAGACGAGTTCCAAGGTAAATGTTAGACAATGCATTCAAACATTGTCACCATAATGTCTGCATTTCAAGAGTCCCAAACTCGCATTGGTTTTCAGGAATGCATTCACAACAGCAGCTCCCTCTTTGGGCTTTATGTTAGACAAGAAATTCATGTACAAGGATAGGGTAGAGTTTATTATATAATAAACTCCAGGGTTCCAGAGACAGATCTCGACTTAAAAAAAGCTGTAGCCAAAATGGAAATAATAGGCATGATTAACAGAGATTTTGTGCTGATGCCTTAATAATTCAATTCAAAACATTTTATCCATTTACACATTTGCTTAGCCAAATTCTAGAAACATTAGCATTTGGCTAGGTGGCTAATGGTCCCTGGGGGTTCTAATGTATGCATCTGATATTACAAATGTTGTGTTTTTTCAACATTACAAATAAAATGCCATCAGTCAATAAATTTCCTCACTGACCTCGAAGTAAGTTTCACCCACAGTGTTCTGAGGAAGACTTTTCACTTCTTTAGAGGATAAACTCTTTGACGCCCCACATTTTCAAGTGAGTCAAGAGCTTTCCCTGGATGCATCCAAAGCACAGTGAGGAAAGCTCTTGACCTGGATCCTTATACTCCATGTAACTACAGGCAAGCTGGTACTAGAATGAAAGGTCTTATTGCAAGGAAAACGATTCTAGCATCTTTATTGCAATTCAGCATATAGTGGGTGACAGACCAAATGGAAGCTCTTTCTTAGATGAGCCTGATGCCATAGAACTTCCAGCGAAAACCAGATGAACATATAAGCAAACCTGAGACTAACACAAAGTGAATTTCATACAGTTATTTGGTGACAAGTTCATGGCTATTTTACCATAATTACATCAAATGGACACAACTTTCCCAGACCTACCTGGTACCAGATCTGCCTCCGAAAGTGGCTGACGATTGAAGGGGTCAGTCTGAGAGTTGAGCAAATGTCGAACGATAATTGGACGATCCATGATTGTGCCACTAGGTGGCAGTAGCACAGGGTCAGTCATCAGTGTGTCCATCAATGGATCTGACAGGAAATTAAGTCAAAAATCAAAATATTGTGGATACAAATTTTGCAATCAATGGATTTGTGTAAATGTTTTTTCCTTTTTTGTTTCTTGTGGTCATATATCACTGTTGTAATAACATCAGATATGTACAAATTCATCAGTAAGTAACACTGGTTTTTTCTTGAGCAACAACATAGTTCTCTTCCAATTGATGGTTATGACAAGAGTAGTCAAGGTAACATCAGGACTTTGATTCACAGACCAACATATTCACTTAAGTTTGTACAATAGCAGGTGAAGGGGATTTTGGAAAAGATGAAAGCGAAATAAAAAGATGCCGATCTTGGTAAATCCTATAATACTTTGATGTTTCCATGATGTCTCATAATCATTATCTAGCTGAATGAATGTTGGAAAATGTGGATAATGACCACGAGGGGACGCATTGTTTTTTTAATTGCTTAATGACACTGCTTGCTAAGAAAATAATTTAACAGAATCAGTATAAAATTAAATCATTATGACCTATATGAGCAGTGTACAATAATGTTCAAAGTATGTACAGCAGCTATACAGTGTTATCTGTAGATTTTTAGTTGTTTTGGACACGCACTAAGGTATACAATCCACACAAAACATTTATGGGCTCATGAAAAAAAAAGATTCAATAATGTTTATTATTCTACTTTTGTGTGCACAAACTTTGGCAGTTTTTAAAAACCTAGCAATTCAACTATATTTTTGTCTTTGATTTTGTAGTTCCACAATACAGAATTCTCAAGCATAATCCAGAAACAGATACCTGTGTATTTAGATGTATGAACTTGAAAAAAAAATCTTGCTTATGACGGAAATGGAAAACATATTATACCAGAACTTAAATGCCTTTTTTAAATTTACAGATTAAACATTTCCCCCTCAAATTATATTTGGTTTACCACTGATTCAACAGCTTTTACCTCACAGTGGGTTGGGTATTAGGCACACAGCATGCATGGACATGTTATCTTAATAGGTCTCATCTAGAATGCTCATTTAAGTTGTTTTCATTACTCTTAGAATTAGTTCAAAACATTAAACCAGAAGACATTTCATTACAAGCTGGTTTCAGAAGAGGCGAAATCCTCAAAATGTTAATCTAAAGCATTTTACAGTGAAACATAAGGCCTCATCCACAACCTGTTTCAATCAGTACCACATCTTACCTCGAAATTCATCAGGGATTTCTCCAAAATCAACTTCTGCTTTTTGTTTTTCAATAACAAGACGCTCGACTTTGGCTTGCAGCATACGGAAGTGTTCTATGTCTGTCTCTGTTTTGATATTGGCTTTGATCATGCGTGTGATGGCATCATCAAATAAGATCTTCTTGTAGGATCTCTGTTCCAATAAAAAACACAGACTTTATATATTCCAGTAGTTCTTTGTATGGTCCTCTCATTATAATGTGGACTCCACTCCCCATTGGGCCCTTGCCTTCCACTGAAGCACTTTTTCTATTACTGCTACGTTAACCCTTTCAGTGCCAAATTTTGACCGAGTCAACAGCTTTTCTTGGCGTATATTGGGCAATGCGCCCAATGCGTGTCGCAAAAAGGTGTTGACCCAAGGTATTCTCTCTGCAACTATATGCAGTGCAGACTTGTCTGACTTACATAAATTGACTTTAGACGTGAATGGCACTGAAAGAGTTAAATGTGCTCTCATTATAAAGTGTTTTGCTATAATCTGGTCTACTCCACAAACCCCTTCATTGGTGTTATAATGAAACAGCATTATATATTAATACATATACAGATCATTTACCACTTGATGACAAATACTTTCCTCTCATGAAATAAAAGTGCGATAAAAAATATTTTATAAACTTAAGACGTTCCTTTCCAGTAATGTAGGATGGGGGTATACCTTTTATCCATGGACTAAGATGACAGAACAGGGAATTACTACACAAAGTTTTACATACCTCATCATTGGCAATAGCTTGTGCAAATTTGTCACAGTCGAGATGCAGATATATGTCTGTGAGTTGATTCAGTAGTTTCTTGGGCTCCCATCCGTACTTCTCTGGATTCTGAACTTTAAGATTCTTACACTTGGGGCCACATAGCTGCTGCAGGTTGAAATTCAACATGGCCGCCAGACGCTCACCCAGCTCCTGGTCAAGGTCAAGGAAGAAGGTCATTAATCCCTTTCCTGCTCAACTGCCCTTATGATCAGATGCAAATTGTCATCTGCCATAATGTTTCTGCTCATTTTTTTTTTTTATATTAGTAAAAGCATTGAAAAAAAGTGGCAAGTCCTATTATGAGAGCATAACCCACGAAAAAACTGCTTTCCTTGATGCTGTACCCGATCCCTTGCAGGAAACCTGTTGTCTCCATCCTGTTCTAACCACAACAGGGTTACTGTGTTCCCTCCAAACCAGAGCAAGCTCCACTTTATCTCCATCACACTTGACAACACATGGAGTTTGGTCTGTTTGGTAAACAAGTTATAATGCAACAGTCATTTACTGTTAAAATACAGTTACATTGTACCTAAACCCCAGAGTCAGAATGAAACAGCACACATCTGTTTGGAAATTACTCCAGTAAAAACACCTGCTTGATCACATTTGTCAAGTCACTTGTGTGACTTCTTTCAAAGTACAGTGCTCCCTCTTCGTAACGCTGGCATTCGGGTCGACAGGGTATACTGTGTTATAGCAAAACAACATTATAACAGAGGGACTTTTAACATAGAAGTAATGGGAAGACTATTTCAGTGGGAGCCATAGTACACGCCATGTTATATCAGACACCGCCTTGTAACGAGGGGTGTTATAAAGAGGGAGCACTGTATTGTTATTCTGCCATTTCATCTCTTTGTTTGAAAGTAAATCACTGAACTTGGACCTTATAATGGGTTCTCACAGACATGAGCTCTTGCAGTCTAAATAACAATAGAAAGACAAGGCATGTGCAGGTGTTGATGAAAATAGATACAAAAATGCCTGATCAGTTTCACCCATAGCTGGACTCCTCAGAGGCATCAAGCCCAGGGTAATATAAATGTTTATGTTTACTAGTTACAAGGCGTTGGTCTCTGTTTCAACTCTCCATTCTGTGATTCAACAGAAACTGAATCACATGTTAGGGATGGCCACCTTTTAAAGGGCAGGATAATGCACCATGGTTATGGACAATGTAGCCATATTATGACGTAACTGTTATGACATCAATCACATACTGGTTCCCACACTACCAGATGGTAGAGCTTAATTCAATTATAATGCCAGTGTAATATTGTTTAACTGACTGACAGGTGATATGTACTTGATAGGGCCAAAGCAACATGTTTTCCTCTGTAACTGTTGGGAGAGACGGGTCCCCTCACTTAAATACTGGCCATGTTTGGATCATAAATCCAATCAGTGTATGACCTACATGTACTATATCTGACACTATTGTTATCAAATTTGATAGCTGGGGGAAGTTTGCAGCTTTCTCAATGCAGACCATTAGGCTGATCTGCAAGACACGGTTGGCAAAAGAAGGAAGGATCAAAACAAATTAAGTTAGCATGAGACTCTGCATTTTAAATGAAAGTAATGAATATCTTGGCTGTCAGTTTTTGGAAGAAAGAAATTTTGCAGTGAATTCAAGTTTAACTACAACTTCATATACATGGCCAGCCACCCAAAAACATGAATGAAGCTGTATTTCATGAGCTCCCGTGATTTGTTTTTTATTAGAAAACACTGAAGTTGCAGATAGTAGTATCAAAAGACATCCCCTTGGCCCAACTTCTCACATGTCAGTTGTTTTACCTTTACCACTAGAGGGCAGCACCTCATAGTATTGCAAAAAGCTAACATCCTTTTGACTGGCCACTGTGTTCACGTATTTGAAAATAATGGTCACAATGACTTTAAGATCCCTCTGGCCATGGTAAAGGTCACTGGATGTCACAGTCAGCAAAGCATCCAATGAGATGCTTTTACAGTACAAAATGCATGACTGCAGCTCAGTTTGTTTAAAAGTTATTGCAATGACAACACCTCATCTGCTGATAAGGCAAAGGGTTAACCACCTTTTGTTTAAAAATCTTGTGTATACCACATTCTTCATGTGGCTTTTTGAAAGCCTTAACAGGTCTTCTTGGCCTTTACATTTACTTCCATATTGTGTGGAACTTTTCTTTTCTCTTTTCACAGAAAAATCATGGTCCCCTAATAAATTTAGATTTTGCAAGGTATTGTTCAGTTTCTCATCAGCTCACAAAATGCATTTTTCTGCCATTGGCTAAAATACATGCATTAAATTCTTGCAAAGAAGACTTTGGCAATCTGCATGTTTGTGGCAATGCTGGTGAAGAAATTTAACATTTGGGTCCACCAAAAGATTCTGGTATAAATTGACCAAACCTTAAAGGAGATGCAACTTTCCACAGAAAAGCTTTCAGATTGCTCCAAAGGAGAGCCCATGGAGGATTTCTGTGGTCTTCAGTGGGCCAGCAAGGTGTACACACTGCCAAACAGTTTGTGTTTTTCATCAAATTTTAGGCACCGTAGCTTTTATGACAAGAATATAGGTCCACAGTGGAGGTTTATTATATTATTCTTATCAGTGCTCTGGGCAATGCTTGGGAGCAAGACAATGCTACACAGAAACTTACAGGCGTAAGAAAAGGATCTGTAATGCGTTGAGTAAGATAATGGAACATTTCCACTGTCTCTGTAGCAAGTGTTAGATATGAGCGACACTGACGCTCCTCTTGACTTAACTGTCGCTGTTTCTGTTGCTGCTGTTCCTGAAAGAAAAAGAATAAGAAAAAACATTATAACATTTATTTTTGCATGCTTGCTGCACGTAAATGTTGAACGTCTACATACACATTAAATCACAGTCTTCATTGCATTGGAAAAGCCATAATTTGAGATACCCTCCATGTCAGTAAATTTTTTCCCCGTCCACTTGGATGCCTTAAACCTACATTCTGACAGAAGACAGATCATACAGAGATGTTAAGGTAATGAATGTTGGACACAGATAGCTTATAATCAGAATTAGTTTCATGACAGTATGGTTTGTTCAGCCTCCTTGTTTTTAAATAGAATTCCCTCTTTGGATCGGTTGTATTGAATCTATACATGTTGGCAGACTAGCGCCATCTAGCCCACCCATGAGTTGTGTATCCTTTCATTATCAGAATTAACTCTTAAAATGACTCATTGGGAAAACAGAACTTTGACTGGGCAAGCCATGTGGATGTGATATAACCAACATGTCTATATTACATGATGGGCCCATCAGAGCATGACAAAAGAAGGGTTTGACGCTGGTGACTGGATTGGTGAACCCATACAAGAATTAGACACCAAAGGGTCACCTCAGCAAATCTACATGTACAATGTACGTAAACTATACAATTTAATTATTTCAACCTTTTGACAAAAATTTTGATCAACAGCAAGGCACCACATGAATTCCTTTAATCAATGGATTGACCTTAAGGAGCCACTATATACATGTCACCATGGAGTTGCATTTAACAAGACAGCACAGATTGCTTTAACCCTTTCCCTTAAACTGGCTGGCAGTCAAATGTCAACTGCCTCAACATTTCTAGCTTACGGGACAGGACAAGAATAGAAGATTCAAAGTCCACATTGTACAGGGCACTGCAGACACATCAAGGCTGGGGATATGTATTCTCATCAGTTCCCATTGTAATTTCTGACTTAATGACCTTAAAACCATTGCAAACAGCGATACCAAATTATTCATACCACATTTACTGCTAGAGCTGAAATACTAATTAACATTATATAACCACCACTACAAAAAAAGACCATTTTATTTGGGTTACTTTGACATATAAGGGGAAACACAACTCTACCCCTGAAAATGTTTGTGCATTCATTTGTGTATTGAGGTTAGTATGCAGTTTATAGCTAATTGTGACCTGCCCATTTCAACACTCAGACAAACAATTGGAATGAGAACTGCAGATGAGACCTGTTCAGATAACATGTTCCAGGTGAACAGCTGTCCTCCCATGGATTTCAGCATCCAACCCACACCAAAGAAAGCTGTTGAGTCACTATTAAACTAAGGCAGGGAAGGGGAAAGGGTTAAATACCTGGAATGGCCGTACTGCAAGAAATGACCAATAAGATGCTACATTTGATGCCTTACCCTAGTCAGTCTGTCCCACTCAGCCTTGTTCTCCATTACGTCTTGAAGCTCTCGGATACTTTTCAGCGTGTCCAGACTTTCGTCCAGCAAAAATGTTGTGTCATTGATCAGCATGTTCACAAACTTCACAAACTGTTTCCCTGAGCTGTGGAGAGAAAAACAAAAAAAAAAGAGAGGAAAACAGAAGTTGATAAATCAGCCTGAATTACGATAATTTTTTGTTTGTGATTCAGAGAAAATGAGAAAAATGTATATGTACAGAGAGCAGCTGGGTCATACAAAAGAATGACATCTGAGTTTTCTTGAAAGGTGACATAGTGGCAAATTCATCACTTACTTGGCCTCTTGAATAATTTTGCCCTGGTAGGAAGGTATTTCCCAGAGGGTCTTAAAGATGATGCTGATGTGGTAGCGAATTGTGAATTTGTCATAGAATTCACTGCTAGCACCAGTTGTCTCAATGTCTGGAAAAAATAAAAAATAAATTGTGAAATAAAATAGCGTGGTTACCAAAATTGTCATCAACTAAACCCTTTTCACAGACAAAAAGGTGTAGCTCTCCTCTTCAGCTTTTTCTGGATCTTCTGAACCTTATGGAATTCTGCTGTTATTGCCACTTTGAATATTGGTGTTTTTGTTCCGTGTATAGACTCAAGTAGACTGCTAACATGCAGCTCAACTTTTTCCTCTACAAAAGTCTGATTTTTTTATTGCAATGTTTGCTCAACTTTTGCCTTTACAAAAGTCTGATTTTTTTTATTGCACTTCAGAATTCTACACAAAAAAAAAGAATGGCAACATATCTAGATAGTGCAGGCCTTACTTGTCACAACAGAACAGCTTCCAACTCTGACAGTCATATTTGGAGACAGAAGTGCATTTTCTGTGTAATTATTTTTCTTTACACCAATTAAACTGCAACACACTGGACATTTACATCTAATATGAACACGTAAATCTTACACATGTAGACTAACCCTATATATACACATTTAATTTTGCAAAAAGTCTGATATTGAGTCACTTACGGAGTTGATTTCTTAAGTACATGTACTATTGACTTTTACATTTAATGGTATATTTTCAAATGGAACATAATGAATATAATATACCTAAAATGGCTTGTAAATCACTGAACTGATTTTGAATTGATTTTACTTCTGTCTGCACCTGAAATGTCTTTTAAATGTACAACAAATTCATCAAAAAGGAGCTGACATCAACATGGTCAATGCAATGAGGGATGATTGCATTGATGCAGGAACACAACCTTAACTCATTTCCATTTACGGCGAAAAAACATCATGTGTGCTTCCATTGTCCCCCAACCTTTGTCACTGAAGAGCTAGTAAAATGAGGCTATAGTGGTACAAAATTACAGCAGATCTGAACCGAGGTTTCCCGAGAAGAAATCCATGAAATGAGCTTTCAATGGCACAAAAGTATAGCAGATGTGAGGTGGGGTTACCTGTATAGAAGTTCATCAATGCTGGAGTCAGGTGCTCCATTGTAAGTGGATGTCCCATTACAAGATCATTTAGTTTTTCTGTGCGTGGTTGTACACTTGGGTTGATTACGAAAAGGACTTCGACAAGCTTGGCTGTCAAGTAGGGATTGCTCAAGTAATTGGCACTGCATATAAAGACCACCAGCATAGTGACAATATCCTGGACACTGGCATCCCCTAGAATACTTGGCATGTACCTGGAAAATAAGCAAATGGTACAACAGTTTCCTGTAGGACTATGATCCATTGTTGTAACAGCCCCAGACTTTTTTCCTGTATGCTTGTTGCGATTTCAGACGAGGGTTGCATATTTCTATTCTTCATGAAAAGAGCTTCCATTCAAGTACCAACACAGGTATCAAGTAGGAGATTTTACTCATTTCAATCCAATCTTTTATTCACTGTATATTTTTGCCTAAAAAAAACAAAAGAAAAAACAGACTTCCACTCAAGGATGAACATGCCTTGTTCAAAGTCTGTGGTTTTCTCATTGCTTGATGTCCACTGTATATTTTTCACCAAATAAAGATCATAATTGCATATTTTGATGCGACATAAAAAGGCTTCCACTCGAGCAACAAGAAAATGTAAGTGGACACCAACAGAATATAAGTAAAGAAAAATACAATGCATGGTATGCTTACTGTATTGTAAATAATAAGAAGTCTGCCACATCCTCCAGGTAGAAGTCTGGTAATGCAGCAAATATCATTGGTACATCAGGCACCAGGGGCAGCATGGAGCTGAAATTATATGCACAATTAACTCTTTCAGTGCCAAGCACTGCTAAAGTTGATGTACTTAAGTCCAACTAGTATGAATTACTATCAGGAATCCAGATTCCTATTCCTAGTTAAAAGACCTTTTATTCAAGTACCAGCATGCCTATAGTTTCAGAGAGAATACCACAGGTCAACAGCTTTTCTTGGCGTGCACTCCGCGCATTGTACCCAACGCACGCCGAGAAGAGCTGTTGACTCAACCCAAAATTTGGCACTGAAAGAGTTAAATCTTTAAATCTCTTGAAGACATCTTTGCATATGTTAAGATGACGAACATTACCCTATTATTTTTCATCCACAGGATTTGTGTTGTGAAATTTACTATTGTGATCTCAAGTTTTAGTTAAGTAGTTTAATTCTAAACTTTCTGTAATTAGCAAGACAGTTTGGTTCTGCAAATCCTTAATTTAAAAAAAAAAAAAAAAAAAAAAAACTCAACTGGCAGATGAGCTGCAAAAGATTGACTTGTTCGAGGGTGAGGGTTGCAGGCTAACTTACCCTGACTGTCCCCTGTCCACTATCTTAACCAGCAGACTGGCAGTGCTGCTATAGAAATGTACACAGCGCCTCAGCAGCCACTCGTCCAGCAGTCCCGCATCTGCACATAATTTGCTGCGCTGTAATCTCTGTAATAAACCAAACAAGTTGACTTGTAAAGTACATTTTTTTTTCATTATGCTACCTAAGCTCCAAAATATTATCCTTTTGAGTAGGTTAATCGGTCAGGTATTTTTATCTTTAAATGGCACCCTCCTCTTAAATTTGTCAATGTATATGCAAATTATATATGGGTATAAATTCAGTAATTTTGTGAGGCACAGCATTGCACATTTGCAGACCTGTGTTGACCTAAACCTGTGCGCACTGGTTTTAAAGTTAAAATTTTTACGGACATAATATTAAGAAGCTTCCAATACTTTAGTAACTCTAAAATGAGACATTGCACTGATGACTGATTTCTTTGTTGAAAAAAACATGTCTATAATGCTGTCCATAAAATGAAAATCATTGTCTGTCACATGCCCCTTTGATCTAATGTGTCATTTCACAGTACGTATCATTTTAACGCATGACCCTACCCACCTTGACCTGTGACCTCCAGCGTTTCAAAAGCTCTCTGTTCCTGCTGGCCACTGGCAGCTCTTTCCACTGAGGTTCTGCATTTTGCATTTCCTCCACCATACGGTTGAGATCACGGATGGCACGAAGGCGGCGCTGATACTTGCGGGAGATTGGTAGGACAGATAAGTGATGGCAGTGAAGAGTAAGGAAGTAACATTCTGTTGGGAACTTTGGTTCTTGCCAACTGAATGTGGATTTTTCTGAAGCACACAAAAGAGGATATTATGGTAGGCATTCTACAAAAGATACACTGTCAGGTCCAGTTTTATTTTTAAATACAACTTACACAAGATTGTTTAATCTCCAATTACAACAAATCAATTCTTCCATTCAGTGGACAGCCAACTAAATGTTACTAACCACTAAACATACATTCCTTGATTAACTGATTTGAAAAGCCAGTGAAATTTTACTTTAACATCAGATTTCCATCCATGATTTGCTAGTTTCCGTTCACCTTTTAACTGGGCCCTACGGAATATGACAAATCACAGCCAAGAAAATTACTTCCCATGTGATTTTGTCTTGTTCCCTAGAAATACATACATGCAATTATGTATACGAGCTCATTCTACACTCCAGTAGTCGCGGTTTTAATCGGCCACTGACTTGAGTCTGCAAGCTGGTAATTGTATGGAAGCTCTTTCTCTCTCTAAGGAATTTGATTACACAACAATCATCTTAACCTCTTTAATACTAGCCTAACACAAGCCTGATGTTCATGACAAGACTAAAAATAAGGTTGAATAAAATATGTAACGTTGCTTCATTGACCTGTTTAAACTGTCATCATGCAAATCTTTTAAGTAGTAACTCCAGATTTTTGCATTTGAAGCTGAAATCAGTACATGTTTGTACAACTTTGAATTGCTCTGTAAGTTATGTGATTGAACATATGTGTGTTTACATGGGATGCTACAAAGTACATCATAAGGGAATTCAATGGGTTAATCTATATAAATCTATTGGAAACACCAACCTAGCTCCGCCAGCCAGCTCTTGACCTCTTCTGAGCTGGCCTTGAGCCGACTTTCCTCTTTAATATTCAATCTGGTCCTCGGGTGGTTTGGGTAGTACATGTCCACCTGGTGGGGATTGATACAACCAACATTATGTGTTATCAACACTGTTACACACATTAAGATACCACTTCAGCATAACAAAACTAAGGTACAGAAGACCTTGCTGCTATATTAGTAACCACTGCAAACACAAATGTTGTAGTGAATAACCTTGAGTAAAATATCACCTTTTTTATACTCGCTAAGGTAGTGTTCAGTAAGCTTGCCTGAACATTTCCAAAACTCAGACAATTCTGGACAAATCTTTCAAACATCACCCAGGGGTCCAGCTGTACAATAACATTAGCATTTCTTAGATTAAATAAACCTAGTGGACACATGATACAAGCAAACAAAGTAACCCAATCCATATTACCCAAATGATGACACCCAAGTTTTTCCATTTGTCTGTACTTTCTTTCAATTTGTTATTCTTACAGCAATTCTGTTTGAACATTTATGTTTACTTTAATATTACAGTGAAACCTCCTTATACCGAACACCCTTGGGACCAGAAAAATGTTCAGTATAGGAGGTGTTTGGTATAGGGAGGTTTGATAGCATTGAAAGTATATATTTGGGACAGAGAAATGGTGTTCAGTATAGAGAGGTGTTCGGTATACAGAGGTGTTCGGTTAGAGAGGTTTCACTGAATATTATGTTTAAAGGCGTCCGCATGAGGAAGGGTTTCATTAATGTCCCTAGACAGATATAGATAATTATGTTGACTTATATTCATATTGGTGACCCTAAAATGTTCTCTAAAACTGGAAAGCCAAGTGATATTTCCATGTTTGACAACTAGATTCCTGTTACATCTCTAAACTAAATTATCATTTGCAGCCAGAATGACTTAGTAACTTGGCAATCCCCACCAAAAATATGCAATGGTCTAGTCCTTCTCTTCTCAAAATATGCACCAAAGTTGTCCTTTGCGTTCATTTTATACATCTATAGTTCAAAATACAATTCTATGAAGCAGCTTGAGCTGAAAATGTGTGGACTGTTGCATTTGGTGATGGAAGAAGTTACTTTCATCTTGTTCAAGACTAAATCTTTATTCAGCATGTTTAAAGTTTACTATTCAACATAAAATGCATAATCATAATCATGTCTTAAAGTAAATAAAAAAAAGTAAGGTTTAACCTTCTTGACCCAAAGTGCTACAATATTGGCTTTAAATACAATTGAGTTGTGGAATGCCTTAGGGTCCAGAAATTTAACCATCATAGACAAGTCTTGCTTTTTTGTTCTATTTTCACTTTACTTGGTAGAGGTACAACTTAAAATTCATTCTGCATGTTGAAAGGTCTCCTATCTTGCTCCAGCATGAACATGTGGGTATCAGGGCAATGTCATGCTAACACTGCTACCTACCTTGTCTAATTTTATTTTAACTGACAGCTGCTGTAAAACTGTTAGAAAATTGAGTATGAATCCTTCCCCAGCCACTAAACGTTCATCGCTCTGAAATAAAAAAAGTTCATAATTCATTTGTCTTTTGGAAAGTTGAGCAGTAACCCCAATATTATATTTATTCTTTTCGCCAGGTGGTTATACTTTTTGAGAAATCAGTAATGGGTCTAAAATGGTGAATGGCTTTTGCTCTTTTACAATGACGGATGCCAATGCCTGTTTTCAAATATGATTTTAAGCAGCCACCAAAATCTTCTGCTGCGGGTTAAATATATTTGTTCAAATTGAAGAGAATTTCATACTCTTTGAGGTTTTGAAATACTTTCAAAACACAGAAAATTAAATATTCAACACATTATGTTGATAGTTCTTTCAGTTTAGAAATGACTCAATTTGCAGCACCTACTGTACAGTTACTGCTATCCAAATAGGACCTATGTCCTAGACAGTTAGCTCCCTCTAGTGGCTGCCTCTGCAGCATGGCTTCTCACCTGTAGTTGTGCGCGCTTGTGGTTTCTTTCTATCACAGCAGCTATATAGTTCATAACAGGGTCTCTGGTTTCAGCATTCACCAACATGGCATGCAGAATCTTGAATAGCTCTCCCTGTTAAGATACATTTACATTATACATGTTGAACAATCACCTTATTGTCAGACCCAATCTCTCCATTTTCTTTTTTCAACTCCACCTTGTCTGCCCCTGTGTACATGATCACTGTTTATGGGCTAAAAAAAACAGAGCCATGCCCAGGGGGCATGAATGTCTCGCCAGCATTCAGTAGCAATGTAATTGTAAGACCAAACATTATAATGGTATTTAGTAGATGTTGAATGTATCAAGTAAATCTCAATATATTTACTCAGAATATACCACTTTTTTTTTTTTTAAAACAAAATGGCCAATAAAGTATATAACATCTTAATACAAATCAGAGCTTGACATGCCAGTTTCAAGCTTCGTAGTGATAGATGTCATGTAAAGCACTTAATACCCCTTGGCCAACATGACTTCATATGTTCAGTTACCTAAGTTTGACCTTCAAAGGACACTTTTTAAGTTAAATTTAAGAACACCAAAAATAAAGCATAGGTACTTTGCTATTCATGTTAAATAGTAACTAGGGACCTACAATCAACTATACCCAAGACACACAAGGAAAATAAGATTTGTCGAGTCAAAAGTAGGTCAAAGTCATCCACTTTCAAGAGATTTCTGACGTTTTGTAAGATGCAAAGCTAGTATAAATTTGGTGAACTTGGTTTGACTCTTGGCCATGAATAGCATTGTACATTCGAGGATGCAATGCATCTGACCTCCAAAGTAGGTCAAAAATACATCAAGGCCACCCACTTTCAATAGACTTCTAAAGCTTTCCTAAGAAGCAAAGGTGATGTAAGTTTGGTAAACTTGGCTTGAATTCGTCAAAAGTTGCAGTGGTAACGCCACATTTTGCATTTCACCCATGAAAATACATTTAGGTCGTTGAAATCAGTTGAGGTCATCCAATTTCAACAGGCTTCTGAAGCTTCTAAGTGTGACAGTGATGACCCTCATCTCTAGGGATGATTACAATGAATCATCCACCCAAGCATGAAAGCCTTTCCTAGTCTAGTTAGTGAAATAATGCCACTCAGAAGTTTTTCTCCAATGCTCAATCAAGCATAAAGTAATCAGTGAAGAGTGAGAGTGATGACCCTCATCTCTAGGGATGATTACAATAAGTCATCCACCCAAATATGAAAGGCCTATGTAGTCTAGTTAGTGAAATAATGCCACTCCGAAGTTTTTCTCCAATGCTCAATCAAGCATGAAGTAATCAATGAAGTGTGACAGTGATGACCCTCGTCTCTAGGGATGATTACAATAAATCTTCCATTCAAATATGAAAGGCCTATGTAGTGTAGTTACTGAAATAATGCCACTCCGAAGTTTTTCTCCAATGCTCAATCAAGCATGAAGTAATCAATGAAGTGTGACAGTTATGACCCTCGTCTCTGGGGATGATTACAATAAATCATCCACCCAAATATGAAAGGCCTATGTAGTCTAGTTACTGAAATAATGCCACTCCGAAGTTTTTCTCCAATGCTCAATCATGCATGAAGTAATCAATGAAGTGTGACAGTGATGACCCTCGGCTCTAGGGATGATTACATTAAATCATGTACCCAAATATGAAAGGCCTATGTAGTCTAGTTACTGAAATAATGCCACTCCGAAGTTTTTCTCCAATGCTCAATGAAGCATGAAGTAATCAATGAAGTGTAACATTGATGGCCCACATCTCTAGTGATGATTACAATCAATCATCCACCCAAGTATGATAGCCCTATCTGATCTAGTTAGTGAAATAATGCCACTCCGAAGTTTTGGGTTGACGGACGGACGGACGGACTGACGGACGTCTGGACGTCCGGAAAGTGACAGCTTAGTCTCGCAAACAGCTAACGCTGGCGAGACAAAAAAGACTCAATTTCTAATATGACTACTTTGGTTACCATGGTAACAAACCAGTACAACATGGCATACTTTCAACAGCCAATGTGATAATGATCAACTTGCTGATTGGTTCATCAGTCTATGAAATGAGTGACTGTACACGTCTAACCAAACAATGTAATACTATGTAGAAGATGGTAACAACATGGAACTTGGTCTGTTTTGCCGGCAAGCAGTTAATTAGGCAACTGATATAAATGCAGAGCTAAAACTGTTGCAGCACATTGTCCTGCTGTCAATGTAGTGCTCAAAATACCAAAGTGTTCCAAGTTTTGAATTTGACCCCGAAGGACAGGATGGTAGGCCAGTCCTGTAATTGCTAGGTTTGGAGCCTTCCTCTGTTGGTGATCACAGTGCCACCTAGTGAGCTGCAGGTGGCAGGTCACATGGTCCTGGTATCTGTGGGAAATGAAGCCACTTCCCATGCATGCAAGGAATACAATTTAGCTATTTTGGCCAGTGCTTACACACTTCGCCACAACATCTTAAAGCATATCATATCAATGGGATATTGCACATGAAATCTGGTTTTATTGCTCAGTCAAACTGTTCTAAACATAGCGCTCACAAAGTGCCCATGATATCAGATCATAACTGACCAATATGGTCCTACCCTCAGTTGACCAGTACACACATTGTATGTAAATGTTAGTAATAACAAAAATGTATCAACATATCTTGCGTTCTATGTCAAGATCCCTTTACTTTAAAACTGGAGAAGGTATAAGTCAATCTTGGTATTTCATTAGGCCATGCATTATTGACAGACTGGTCAGTGTGACCACTAAATCACAATCTGCTCCCTTGTCTCCAGGATTAATCTCAACAAAATCTCTCCATTTTTTTAAATATTGCAGTGAAAAAAACCCCCACTTTCTGAAAACACACTGCCTCACTATTTTTTTTTTTTAAAGTGAATATGCTGAAAAACCAAATAAATTTATATACTTACTCTGGCAAATTCCATCTTGTGTTGTAATGACTGATTTATAATTTTTGCATTGTCTGCACTTATTTGGCTATGGGAGAAAAATTTTTCGACCACTTTAACCTGGAAGCAGAAGCCAAAATTGGCATCAGCATCACATACAGTTACTGACAGCAGTACTATCACAGTAGAGTACATACATAACCCCAAAACACTGAAGCATTTGACCACCAGCTGGGTTTGACTGGTTTGAGGGGGGATGAGATAATGTATCTTTACTTAGTCGTTCACAATTCTCATCATAATGATGCACAAAAAGTTAACATACTACATTAAAGTGACTAACTGGTATTTCTGACGGTGGCTAACAATGATTATTTTTCTTTTCTGCATCTAGTAGGTTGTATACAAAAGGCTGTATATAATTATCACGTATTATGTTCTGATAAAATTTAGAACTATTCGTCTTTTCTTTCTGATTTTAGGATCAATTCAGAAATTCTGAAAGAAAGGTGAGAGAGAACCAAGATTAAGACTGTTTACTACCAAAGCACATGTTAAACATGAATATATAAATAATTTAAACAACATTTATTTCTCTGAAGCAAACGTCAGATGAACCTTGACTTTAAATTCAGAAGGTTTGACTGTGAACCTGAACAATAACAAAATTATGTGTGATTCCTAAGATTGTCTTACATTATCTTCAGCAAATACTGAGAGAGAGAAGAAGGCTCCCAGGAAAGACAGCTTCTCCACTTCCATGCCAGCAGCCTGGGTGACTGGTGCTGGTAACCAGTTGGACTGAGCCACGATCTGAAAGCACATTGCCACAATGTGTCTGATACACTTATATTGTTACAATGTTTCATGACAGACAACTCAGGTTTGGAGAGATAGCAGAGAACAAATCTTCACCCATACCCACACACATATACAGCATGCATACCTACAAGTCTTCATTCTAACTGTGTAGACTGAATACTGCCATTCAAATGTACTGTACAACTAGTATTGAATAATTTTGTTCAGTTTGTGCTATTCTGGTAGGCATTAATGGTGTCTGCCTTATTTCCAGCTTTGCTAGTTCTAGCCCTACCACAATCTGAAAAAGAGAACTTTTAATGTTAATATGGTAGTCAATGGACCATGTTAAACTTTAAATATTCTAATAGATAACACATATCTGCCCCCAAATGGCTGTTTTATATGGTTATACGCTGCATTATCCAAAACTAGTTTTCTGATTGCAATCAAAAATCTAAATGAATAAACCCTTGAGCACAAAAATGAATCAAGGGTCTTCCAAGAAATTATCAGTTTTTTTCTAAAATACAAACCACGAACAGAGAGTTCCACAAATTTTGCCCTTAAAAAAAGATAAATAAAAACATTTTCCTTTTTTTTGTATCACCTTTGGGAAAAAAGATACTTTAATGTAAATCCTTGGAATGTTTTCGCACATACATGTATTGAGATCATAACTGCACAAGACTGACCATTTTATTTTGAATAGTTTTTCCAAGATCTATCCCCGATTTCATAAATCCACATTTGTACCCGCAACACTTGTGTTTGTATGTCAATTCTGAACTGCGAGTTCCACCTTAGGAGCAGACAGATTCTGCAAAGCCCTATGCACAACTGAGTACACAGATTTATTATGTCAGGAATGCATATATCTGTGGTATGTTATATGGTATAGAAGTAAAGTCACTTTAATTTGCTGCTTGGACATCACCTTATATGTCTTACTGAATGCTGTGCCACTAAAACAGACTTTTCCCTCATTTTAATGACAGAACTAGAATAAAATACTGTATCACAGGAGGCTGCGTAATGGTCTCTTCATATCTTCACCTGGAGCTCTTTGTATACATAATGAGCTTCACCATCTAACTCTGATACTTTCAATCAAACATTTCTGGTCATGAGACTAACCATCCTAATTATGCAGTAATTTTGAAACTATTTGTGGGCCTGGGAGATGGGATATTATGCCATATGAGAATTGATTCTCTGCAGCACTAAGAAATAACGACAACATGTGTTGTCATGGAATAAGAGACATATCGTGTTGGTTGTAATGTTACATAATACACACAAATAGCACAATAATAACAAGGCAAGCTGACTTACAAGGTTACAAATAGGTCGAGCGTTGCCAACCTTGACCTCGCACAGCTCACTAAGGACCATCAGGGGTTGACGGAAATCATCTGCATCAAATGACCTGCCTCGCATTGTCTGTACTAGGCCTTGGAGAACTGGCTCAAATACCTGATTGAACAAAAAACAAAAAAAAACAACAACATACAATAAAGTTCTCAAGTCATGGAAAATGAAATCTTCATAACAATGAAACATGTCACCTGCAGGTGGCACCACAGGTAACTTCCTCCTGGCATCCATCCGGTGGACAAATTAAACATTCTTCATATATTAGTAGAATAAGTCATGTGACACAGGAAACAGGTTCTCTTTTTTCTTTTTTTAAATCATTTTTTATTCTGCAACAAGGTACATGTACAGTACGTAATACAAATTTAGTAACCGAAACAAAATTCTTATACTTTGACTTAAATCATAAATCCACACGCTAAACAGTTTCTTAAATCCTAAATATCCACATCCCGTACATTCGAGTTAACAACAACCGAAACACTATAATATAAAGAAGAAAAACCAAAAAGAAAACAAGATGTCCCCTGGTCATTACTAAATTATATCTGAACATACATGTACCAATAGGTGTAACTCAACTTAACTCATTCCATACCAGTCCCTGATTTTTCCGTATATTAACCTAGGTTTAAGATCACAATTGCATATTTAA
This sequence comes from Hermodice carunculata, assembly GCA_964020975.1. Classification (NCBI taxonomy): domain Eukaryota; kingdom Metazoa; phylum Annelida; class Polychaeta; order Eunicida; family Amphinomidae; genus Hermodice; species Hermodice carunculata. Next base: position 34,840,413 of record OZ026626.1, read on the forward strand.
ATTCTTCATGAAAAGAGCTTTTGTTCAAGTACCAACATGCCTATAGTCTTAAGTCAGTGGTTCTGGCACTGCCTGGCAAGTCATGCTGCATGACTTGCCAGGCAGTGCCAGAACCACTGACCAAGGTCTGTGACCGTAGTATCGAATGAGTTAAAATCCATCCTATTGTCAGATTCAGTACAACAGGCAGGTCCTTCTCTGTTGATTGACCTGGCTTTGGGTATCACATTTGTTTTGTGTTTTGCCTGAACATGGCTTCAGGGAAACTCTTTTTTTGGCACACAGTCGTATATTCTGTTAACCACTGGACACCTCACAACTCATCGAATAAAATGATATTTAATCACAAAGTAGTTCAAACTATACTTCGAAATATAGCATCAATAAACTACATTATTAACAGCAGTTATTGATAAAACATAAGAAATACTATTTGTTGTTACAGTTGTCTTAGTGGTTAAGACTTGTTTTATTGCATGTTTAAGATAAAGTATTTGTACACTGTTTTTGTCCATCTTTAGTTTCAAACTCATAATTGTCATCAATTTTGTTTTTGTTTTTTTTATAAGACATGCCCAGGTTTAATTTTTGAGACTGCTAAAACCACTTTTGTTTTATGTGTCAGATTTCTCATCTAAAGTGACCAGGATCTTTAATAGTCAAATTGAGGCTAGAGGCACTTTACCTTTTTAAACGTTTCTGGATCTTCCGATGTGACACTAATTAGTTCCTGCAGGAATCCTCGAGGAAGGTTTTGCGACAGCAGATACGGAAGTAATAGTGAGGGATGTCCCATAGAGCTGGCAAGACTGAACAATCCTTGGAGCACGAGAGAGGTATGGCACACACATTGTGTTCGTGCAGCAGACAACATCGTGCTTAAAGGAGGATGACTGGCTTTCTGAAAATTGAAAGGAAAACAAAATTACATTTCAGTATTAAAAGGGCATTTTGATGCAATTAACCTTGTTGGAACTAAGTCAACAACTTTCCTTGATGCACTCTTAGTGCTATGTGCCCAGTGAGGCAGTTGACTAATCACTGTTATGAGTCTTGGTAAACAGAGAAATTTTGTTGAGGCAGACATTTACCCCATCACACTACATGTATTTCTCCTCATTTTCAATGGGAAAAGCTCCCTGTGGACAGTGATACATGTAGTGAAGTTCTCTATGGGTCAATCCTTTCACCCACAAACAGCACAAAACCAGCGGGTGGTTAAGTCAAATGTTATCTACTTCAATGTTTTAGACCATTCATCCGGAAGAGTAGTGAAAAATAATTTGATTGAAAATTTACACAAGACCTATCAATATAACATCCCTGAAGTTGACAGTTTCCGTTGGCATGGATTAAGTGCTAAGTATCCAATCCAAGCCAAGGAAAGTGACTTACTCTGTCTTAACTCTTTCCCCTTTAAACCGGCCAAAACCGGCTGGTGGTCAAATGTCTTCTGCTTCAGTGTTTTCAACTAATTTCAACAGTTATGAAAAACAAAATGACTGAGAAATGTACATGAGACTTATCAAGATCACGTGCCCCAGGTCAACAGCTTTCCCTGGCATGGGTTGGGCACTTAGTGCCCAACCCATGCCAAGGAAAGCTGTTGACTCAGTCTTGATTCAAGGGGGGAAGGTGAAGTGAATAAAATCTTGCATTTATTCTAATTACAAGAAACAGTTTTCATGGAATCTACAATAAAAAGTTGCACTGGTGCAAATATTTTGATGCGTAGTCCTACATTGTTAAATTAAGATTTTGTAAAACACTGCTTTGAATGAAGACCACACAAATTAAGACTTCCCCGGTAGTGATATGGTGTCACTTCGACTCTATATTTGATCAGCCTACAGACCTCAGGATTGATAAGTTTACTTTGGTGTACAAACTAAGTTACTTTGAAAATACAGTAGTCCCTCCTTTGAAAGACCACCCCAAGTGCCACCCAAAAGGTGGTCACACAAAGCAGGTGTTCCCTCAAAGCAGGTATGAATAACATGAAAAGTACTACAGAAAGACCTGACAACTGTGGTCTCTCAAAGGAGGTGGTCTCCCAAAGGAGTGGTCTTTCAAAGAAGGGACTACTGTAGTCTATAAAATGTATGTGGCATTAAAGCCGGTCACATCAATCTTAAGGCATGAACAATCTTTGACTCTGAGGCCTGTATTGACAAGGACTCCAATCCACCAGTAACAGTCCTAGTTCTCACTAACAAACCTGCAGGTCATTACCTTTAGCATGCAAACTGCCAGGTAAAGGTTCAATTGGAACTATTTGGGACCATACTGACACAAAGACTGCTACTAACAGCTTGGCTTTTCATGGCAGTTGACACACAGTGCCAATTAGTCCACACAAAAACATGACAATATATATCCATAGTATGCTGTAAAAAAGTCATTACCACAAGTGGAATCCATAATGAGCTAATAAATGCCTTAACCAGTGAAATCCACAGTATGCTGAATAAAGCCTTAACCAGTGGGATGCATGGTACAGAGTTCTCCCCAGCTTTTCAGGAGGGCAGGGCACCTTTCATCTAAAAGGACACTTTTAAAGCACACAATGACAATAAAAAAGGACATCCAAAAGTAGCGGTCCAAAAAACAGGCTTTTTTTTTGTTTTTATGGAAATAGTTCTGAATTTGTATCTTATACTCATGGTTAATAGATAAATTGATACATTGTTTTGCCAATTTGTTTAAATTATATTGAAATTTTATGAGAAAATGAATGTAATTGCCCAGAATATCAAAAGAAATATAGGAGAAAAGACCAGGGAGCTAAAAAAAAAGGCAGGGGGCAAAACAAAAGGGCAGGGCAAATCTCCCTTCTATTTTAAACTACAGACAACACTGTAGTATGCTGAATAAAGTCTTAACCAGTGATATCAATAGTATGCTGATAAAAGCCTCACCCAGTGGAATCCATAGTGTGTTGCTAGAAGCCTCAACCAGTGGTTTTTGCATTGCTTAGCTTGCCATGCTGCAGCTGCTCTCCTGGGGACAGTTGCAGCATGACAAATGAGCCAATGTAAAAACCAATGACTTCCTTCTGGACATCTTGGCAGCTGAATGAAGGCTCCTTTTACAAAGAATCTGAAAACATCTGACTTCACAGACCAACTTTTCAAGATGTTTACTTGGTACTCTCCTTGTTATATATACCTATCATGACACAGCAACTGTCTTGGGACCACAATTCTCTCATTCCCAGGAGTGGTCTTTCCAGACAGGTTTCACTGAATGCTACTTGCATCTTAACTCTTTCAGTGCCAAGTTTTGGACAGAGTCAACAGCTTTCCTTGGTGCACTTTGGGTGCAATGTATCCCAAAGCATACCGAAGAGCTCTGTTGACCTAGACTGCTATATTTTGGGTAATTGTAGGCACGCTGGTACCTGGATGAAAGGTCTTTTTACCAGAAGGATGAATCTAGCACCCTTATTATAATTCAGAGCAGTTTAGTACAGTTTTAGTGTGACTTTAGTTGCAGTTTTCACTGAAAGAGTAAAACGTGTATCTATAATTATCATGTTAACTCAACCATACTATGGTCACAGGCCTTGGTCAGTGGTTCTGGTACTGACTAAAGACTATAGGCATGTTGGTACTTGAATGAAAGCTCTTTTCATGAAGAATTTAAATATGCAGTTGTCATCTTAAATCTAGGTAAATATATGGAAAAATCAGGGACTGGTATGGAATGAGTTAAAATTGGGGCTTGTGTAAGAGGAACTAAGAATGTAAGACTTACGGTAGGTGCTGTTCTCTCTTCTGTATTCACCCTGTCATAAGAGTCCAGCAGGTAGTTGACTATGTCAGTCTCCTTGCAGTCATCTGGTTTAAACTGCTCAAGGAAATGCCTCTCTGGCTCTGAGTACTTTCCTGGACTGCAACTGATTCAAAATTAAAAACTACCTCAATCACTGTGTACACATGCAAATAATATAAGATCTGCAAAAGTGCTAGAATTTGTTTCAGAGGTTCCAAGTATAACAATATGTAATTCTGTACTTACTTTGGAATTGTGTCCCAAAATTCTGCACCTCAGGGGTGCGGGAGCCTTCTGGGCCCCCAACAGGGGTCAAAGGGCCCATAAGCTCGTAGACTTTCATAACTTGCACCTCAGCTTGGAAGGGTATGTAGTGAACTAAAGAACTATTATAATGGTCAAGATGCAAGCATGAAAATTTAGTCATATGGATTGAGCACTGCTATATTTGAGCAGAAAGATGACGTAAATTACACAAAAATTTTTTAAAAAATTGTGCAAAAATCGGAGGATAATTTTTTCTTCAAATTCTGTAGGTTGGTAAGCATTTTCAGAAAACAAAAACAAAAACAAAAAAAAAATATAAAAAAAAAGAACCAAAAGGTAAATGTTGGTAGAACTACAGAAAAATTTTGTAGTTTTGGAACCTCTGTTCTTTATATTTATATTAAATGTAAATCCTCCAAAGATTGAACCGACATTTTTCCTGAGTGCACTGTGTCCAAATGATGACAAAGAATGCTGATGTCTCCTGGCTTATTGTTCTTGATGCTAAAGAAGAAGTAGAGGTCATTTACTAAGCTGAATACTTTCTGGAATTTTTTAATGAAAAAAAAAAAGAAGCTCCTTGCTGAAATATTTATGCCAAGTCTCTTTGGTTAAATTCACATTTCCACATGCAGACAAGTTTTTCTTGCCAAGACAACAACGAATGAGTCCTTAACTTTGTCCAAAGTGACCTTGGGACAGAAGATCAAAGGCACCCAGATCATGTAATACTAGAGGCCCACAGGCATGGTGTTGTGCAGACATTGCCATTGATGTCCAAGCTACACCCTGCCATTACAAAATCACCTCTTTCAACTTTACAGGCATGGTGACCCCACAAAAATATGTCAAGGTCACTGATACTGTATCAAATTCTAGCTTTGAACATTGTCTATATATCCTAGATATATTTGGCAAGTCTAATCCAATTACTTTTCACGATAAGAAATTTTATATCTTAAAACACATTTTGCCTCATAATTTCTGTCAAATTATAGGTGGTGCCACTAGTATCATTAACAACTTTGACCTCTCCCACATTCCCACCAAAATTTAGTGAAGATCCAACAAAAATCAAAGATGCTAGAGTATTCACAAGATTTTTACATTTTGACCCCTATATTACATAATATTGTAGGTGGTGCCACCAATATCGAAAGGAAAATAGATTTTCATACACCCTATAAGTCCTGAAAGTTGTGTTGGGCTAACTTGAAAACTGTGGATGGTATCATGCTCACAATCTGAAAGTTTACGGATGGACGGCCATCTCCTTTGAGACTTAAAAGCTTCATTCACTATTCCACCATACCGACACTGGTATAAACTGGTAAATAGTTATACAACTTTTAGCACCATAAAGTTGACTAGAGGTATTATGAGGTAAAGTGTACTAAGGTATAAGCTGAAAGCCACCTCTTCCACTGTACTGGATGAAGATAAGAAAGAAAGAAATCCTGCAAAAAGTGAGTATGATCATGGTTTTCCGACTTAAGACGGACTAGAGAAAATTATCTAGGTGGGTTAAGTATACTTTACCCCGGGTACTTTCCTTCTTACCACTCTAAACACTTTGAGAACTATACTTTGTCATTTCAAACTCCATCTTGATACAATTTGACTACTGTTCTTGAGTTAGTGTTGTATTTATTGGGTATTTTGTCATATCTCTGGAAACATTTCAACAGAGTTTTGTGTGGTTGTTTTTTTTTTTTTTTTATAACCTTTGTGTTGCAATTTATGCAACAAAGTTCTAACCCTGTTGACAAAATCGCTAAAAAGTGTGGTGTTCCTAGCAATACGTATGACTTGTCCGATACAAACTCCATATGCTTGTTTCTCTGGTATGTTTCCTGTCAGGTCAGGGTAGGAGATAATATCAAATTTGAACTGGTCTCTCTTATCAAATATTTTTGTTACATACTGGTTATTCTTTATTTCAATATCAAGATCAAGGAAAGTAGCTTTTGTATCACTTTCATTTTCCAGATTTAATATTAGTTCTTTGGGATATATGTTTTCCCAATCCCCCTTCATTTCATCTCCATTGTTTAAAGCACACAGGTCATGTGTAAATCTTCTTGTGTGAGAATATGGATGGACAGACAAGAGTGATGCTATAAGCTCTGTGAGCTTTGGTCAGCAGAGCTAAAAAAAATGCAGACTAACACACTTTATACGCAAATTGGATGAAAATATTTGGTTGTTATCCACAAAATAATCATGATAATACAAAAGGAGAAGTACTACTGGTTTAGTGCTCCGTATCCAAAAAATATAAAAACAAAACAAAAAACAAGTCAATTTTATTTAAGTATTGCAAAAATTTTAAGTTAAAAGTAGAGCTGACTGACTGAATGGGGCTACACTTGTATACCATTCTTACATTTTTCTTTAAAAAAGTAATAATTAAATTCCTCCATATATATTAAAAGTATACTAGATGTATTGTGAAAGTAAGGAATTTACAACATAAAATAACAAGCCACTTTAGCAAAGGCACATGTGGAAAAATGATGATGCACATGCTGCCCCTTATATTGGCCTGCTGCCAATACTGTTCCAGATCTCAGGACTTCTATTAGCTTGCTGCCAATACTGTACCAGTATTAAAGGACTTATATTACCCCTACAATACTGTACCAGATCTCACGATTTTTATTAGCCTGCTGCCAATACTGTATCAGATATTGGGACTTGTATTAGCCTGCTGACAATACTGTATCAGATATTGGGACTTGTATTAGCCTGCTGACAATACTGTATCAGATATTGGGACTTGTATTAGCCTGCTGACAATATTGTATCAGATATTGGGACTTGTATTAGCCTGCTGACAATACTGTCCAAGACCTCATGACTTCAGCTGCAACAAGAAGTACTGTATGTAGTTCTAGAAATTTTTGCGCTTGACTTAATTTCACACTTTTCGCGCTACCACCCAAAGTGCAAAATTAAAATATGTAAAAATAAGTTGCATTGTATGGCATTGGATTGCGCAAAATTAAAATGCCCCAAAATTGTGTTTTTTAAAGAAAAATTGAGTTTGCGTGAAATTAAACATGTGCAAAAATTTCTAGAACTACAGTATGTATTTGAGCATTTTTAAATTGGCCATATGAGTTTACCTTAAAGGGCTGGTACTAAATGTCTTGGAGGGAGAATAGGCCGCTGTCTCAACTTTTAGTTTCTTCATTGGATTCTCCTCACTGCTTTCAAACAGCAGTAGCATCTCCATCAGTATCTGACTGATCAGATCTTTGTGGTCAGCAAATCCTGAAAACAACAAATTTTTATATAAACATCCACCTGTATATACATTTAATGGTATACAGTGGTCCCTGTCTTGAGAGACCACCTTTCTTTAAAGACACATGTTGTGACTCCATAATTTGGTCATCCCTAGGGGTGGTCTTTCAGAACAGGTTTCAATGTAGGTAACCAGATGAGGCAAAAGGTATCCCACCCAGACCATGTATACATTGACAGCTGATCAGACCATATATATGCTGTCACAGTGGAGTTCTATGTTAGACTTCATGAGACCAATAATCCATGCAAAATATGATTTGGGCACTCATAGGAGACCAGTCTCCTAATACAACTGTAGGAGACCAGGCCTGTAATATAACCATAGGAGACCAGTCCCCCAATACAACCATAGGAGACCAGTCCCCCAATACAACCATAGGAGACCAGTCCCCTAATACAACCATCGGAGACCAGTTCCCTAATACAACCATAGGGGACCAGTTCCCTAATACAACCATAGGAGACCAGTTCCCTAACACAACCATCTTCCAGTCTCATATCAAGACCACTCCCATTTAAGACTTAAGTCTTGCCAGTTCCTTGGGTGGTCTTAATCAAGAGATTGCCCTTTACTTTGACCCCCCCCCCCCCCGGCTCTCTTTTCAAACTCTATAACTGAACAAGAAATGTGCATGCATCATTGGAAACGTCCCTGTATTGACATACCATATGGCTTTCTAGACATAAGTGGTCTCTTAAGATGGGTGGTCTTTCATGACAGGTAAAATTATTACAATTTAAGACTTTCTTCATTGGTCTCACAAGAAAGGGTGGTGTATTGAAAGGGTTTTGACACCATATGGATCTTATATTTCACACTCGTGTGTCCAGAAAAACATCAGAACCACTGATAAAAGATAAACAAAAGTGATTGCAAGGAAAAAAATGGCATTTTTCAACTTACACTAGCCACCATGAGTGCACCCATTTAACCTTGTCCAAACCAAACCAGTTGGATGTAAAATGCCATCTGCTTTGATTATTTTTACTTCATTTCATCCCTAATTGAAAATTTGTTGAAGCAAAACATACATGACACCTGTCAAATTATTATGCCTTCAGTCTTAGTCAACAGGACATAGGTTGCGGTCTTTATAGCCCCCAGTATATGCCAAAGAAATCTGATGACCCAGTGCTAAGTCAGAAAGGAAGGGGTTAAAATATTTTCTACATATATCTTACTCCATATAATTTCCATACCTGTACCCTCATCATCCATTGTTGCTGAGAGCTCTGGCAGGTAAATGCACTCTGAAGATTCCCGCTGCCAACTCACTCGGAATATTCTACATATCGCATTAACAACCTGTTCTTCCGAGGCCTCCGATCCTATACTGGGGTCCTGCAACAGCACAGAAAATATATACCATCAATGAATGACTACTTCACTTCTAAAAACTTTCATCCGTGTGTGTGGTTTTCCTTTTTTTTTTTTTCTTGGGGAGGGGGGTATACATACATGCTATTTCTTATTTTATAGAATTTATTGACATAGCATTACCCTCTAGTATTCCTCACATGCATACAACTGCCATCTGGAATCCTAAATTCTAATCTTACTGAAGACATTATTGATTCCTCAGACAATTTTGACCTTATTTGGTTCTAACTTGATCACGACTGTATGGTAGATGCACAATAGAGATACCAATCTGCAAGCTGTTACTATAATACTAAATCAAAAAAGTAATATAACACAGGTTTTCTGAAATATGCTCTTAACAGATGGATAAGCATGTTTACAGTTTGTACTTTTTACATGTTCGTTTTGTCACACATAAATCTGCCTGAAAACTTTGAGTTGTGCTCAGGCATTTTAGAAGCATGGAAGTGCCCAGAATAAACTATTAAAAATCAAATCCAACCCACTGGTGTCTACTTTTATATTCGCCTTTACTTTGTAACCAAACAAAAAATAGCAATTTGTGCAGAATGTGTCCTACTTACCACGAAGTACCACAAAATCACTCTGAGTGATGCAAGTGATGAATATTTCATGATACATGTACATGTAGTAGTAGTATTATTAATAAAATATTGAGTTGAATCATTATAGTCTTAATATGTATATATAACTTTGCATCCCTCTATAATAAATTCTGTCTCAATGCTCAGTCCTGCAGAGAAACATTTACCCGCTTTCTCCTCTCCTCATATTTCTGCTCTGCTTCATCGACTTCCATGGTTTCTATCCCAGAATCCACGTCTACTTGAGATTGGCTTCCACTGAAATGGTACAAATGCCAACTTGCTTTTCAAATGCATACTTTCATTTGAAGCACAATATGTTATTTTACAGACATCATCCATATTCAGGGTGAGAAAATTCCTATGTCATTTTGTCTGGGACTAGTAAAATTTTATACAGGACAAGTGAAAATTCAGAAAAATAGCATATAGACGATAGGGGCACTTGTCCTAGGACAAGTACACCCATGATGGGATTTTCTCGCCCTGATATTTCTTCATGATGTCATCTTGTACTTCAATATAAATACATACATATATCAATGAATCATCAGTATACAAGTACATCTTAAGCACTAAAGACAGATAATAGGAGTGAACCGATGCTGTTTTGGCTGACCAGTTCTGGACTGCAGAATTTGTAGATCCAGTATCTTCTTTTTCCTTCTGAAACAAGTTATGGTGAGAAGGGTCAGGTCTCAATCAAGATTCTCAAGCATCCACCTGGAGAAATATATCTGCAGCATGCAAATTATGTTGTAGGCTTACGGGTGCTAGCCTCCTGAACACAATTTTTGTTGGTTTTACACAACTTGAAAGATATGAAGAACACCAATTTCTGAAGGTGATTCTTGTTTTAAACTCTAACACACTTAGCCTAGATGTACATCAAAAAATCTATGACTGTTCTGCACAGTCTAGCATTCCTTCCATCACCATGTAAGTCCAGATAGTTTTGGAAATGAAAACAAAAAAACACAAAATACGACTGCACGATGGCCATACACTTGTGATCAGATGTACCACTGACTTCATACAGAGATTAGGAAGAAAAACACAAAAAGATTGTCAATGAATGACTACAGAGCCTCTGCAATCACAATGCCTACCTCTTGTCGCCGGAGTCTCCATCTGTACAATCCATACTGCTGGAGCTGCTTGGATCCAGACTTAGGCTTGCTACAGAGTACAATGAAGTAAGACTTTACCACGCAGTACTCATTACATGACAGGGTTCATACAGTTTGGCAGCTTTCAAATTCAAGGACTTTTCCAGGACTTTCCAGGACCTTTTTACCAAATTCAAGGACTTTCCAACTTGATCAATTTTATTTTTTATGTCTTCTTGTCCATTTTGGGGGGTTTCTATAGTGGGAGGGGAGGAAGTGATTGAGCTAACCTAACTTTTGGAGGAAGGTGCATTAATGGATATTTACAATTCCGGGACTTTTCAAGGACTTTATTGCAAAAACATTGATTTTCAAGGCCTTAAAAAAGCAGGTAGTAAATTCAAGTACTTTCAATGATTTGAAGGACCTGTATGAACCCTGTGTACATGTATACTATTATGCCAGTGACAATGGTTGGCAGCATATGGACATCTGTGGCAGTCATCTGAGGACAGCAACCTTATTTGGGCATCATTAACAGAATCTGCCAATGGGTGGGGTCTGCTCATTGCGCCTAGTCAACTGAGTCAATCAATTTGTACAGAATGCAAATATGAAAGTTTCACCCTGGCCTGGCATCCTGGCCTAACACTTATACCCCCTGACATTTGTTGTTTATGTTTTAAATTGGATCTCAACTACTAATATGATAAGTTTCTTCCTTCCTTAGGTGGGGTGGGGAGGGGTGGACAGAGAGCATAAGAATGCTAACCATCTTATATGTTAATAAGTTTTTTCCTTCCTTAGGTGGGGTGGGAAGGGGGGAGAGAGCATAAGAATGCTAACCATCTTATGTTAATAAGTTTCTTCCTTCCTCAAGTGGGGTGCGGAGGGGGGAGAGAGAATAAGAATGCTAACCATCTTATACAGGGCTAGAAATAGAGCTTATCCGCTTGTCCGTACTAAGTGAAACTTGTGACGGACAAGTAAAGTTGCCAATGCACTTGTCCAAAATTTACATACAGTTCCATTAGAATAAGACTCCACTTGGTGGGCGGACAAGTGAAAATTTTTCCTTATTTCTAGCACTGTTATATGTTAATAAGTTTCTTCCTTCCTTAAGTGGGGTGGGGAGGGGGGAGAGAGCATAAGAATGCTAACCATCTTATATGTTAATCAATATCAATGCATGTATAAAATGTTATGATTGGTAGAAAGCCAGGAGTGTGCAGTAACACCATCTTGTGAGCAACCTGCTTAGCTCTCTGACTAGGAACTCCTGAAGGTGGCTCCTCATCAAATTTGAAGTGGACCTGGAGAAAGTGTTTTGGGAGAAGTAAAAAAATGTAAATGGGAACAGACAACAGCGAACTGACCATCCGATAATAATATTTCAGCTTATTGACCGGCCAGCTTCAAGCTAAAAATAGCCAGATGCTTCCAGTCAGGTCATACCAGCTAACAGTGACATTCAGCCTCATTCTGAGGTTTATGCCCAGCCTGGGTAAAGACTAAAGAGAGAAATGTATTGTTGTTCATAGTGGTAGAGGATGGTGGATGGTGAAAACCACCAATCACCAACATATGCCACAGATGGTGTATCCATATATTGCCCTGTTATCAGTCCTTACTTGAATCTTGTTCATTTCACTGCATATAGCTCAGTGTAAATTAATATTCTCAGATATGGTGCATGTATTAAAAATCATTATATAACCTGCAATAGAAACTAGCTGTAATATGTTAGTTACATTAATATAATATTTTTCAGCTTTAGTTGGGATACAAAACACAACATGTTTTTACTATTTCCATCATAAGCTTCAATCTGACATTGTCTATGTGCATATATTTCTGAAATGATAAAACTCTCCATTCTGTACACAATACAAGTTTGCTACTTCTGCATATTATATGTGGTAATTGTGTCAAACTGGCAATTCATTCACTTTTTTTTTTTTTTTTCACACGACCTCACTTCTCAATGTAGGCAATCTGGTAATTAAAAATGATGTTAAAATTGCAAAGACAGAGACTTAGCCAGAGAGGTGCCTGTGTCTGTAAAGGTCACTAGCCTTTAAGCTATAAGCACCTCATGATTTTTAAAATGTTTCGATCAGGAAGTGGACACATGCAGCATGCCCAGTTTGTGAACCTGTTTGGCAAATTTAACTTTTTTGACAACAAGATTCCAGGCACTAACTGACAACTTGGGTAATGACCCAATCATTTTTTTTGTTTTGTTTTTGTACTGTACACTATATGACATAATGCAAATTTACACACAGGAAATAATTCAATTTTTTATATTTTTAAAATTTTTTTTTAAAATAAAATAATTTAAATGCCTAAAAAAAAAAAAGAAAAAAAAAAAAAAAAGAGCAGTTTACCTGGTCTTTCATGTGCCGGAGTACTAGTGTCCATACTCTCTGGCCCACTTGACGGAGACTGTGATTGACATTGTGATGACCCAGGCTCCTGCCGTGGTGTGTCACTGGCTCCAGAACCAGAAGCGCTGGGCTGGCTCTGTTGTGTAAGACGAGCCAAGCGCCGTCTTCGAATCTGCAAGATATTTTTCAAACGTCTCTTGACATGTTTCTAAGATACTGATTGAGATAAGTGCTTCTAAAATGTTTCCCCTTTCATTAGGAAGTAGACGGAAACATGAGTTGCAAGATGTCATAGATCATCTACTAACTGTGAAACGGAATACACATTTATGTAATGCATATATTGAACTTCCTGTCATAAAGAGCACATCCAATGAGACACTGTATGTCTTTTAACAAAACTCAGGTATACTTCCTTGTGAAATTACCTGCGGGTACTTTCAAATTACTCCTAAGCGCTAGCTCTATAGACCACCTCGTGTCAGGGATTACATGTCGTTTTTGAGACTGTCCTTCAAGACATCTCAAGATTGTTCAATTAGATAAGAATTTTTGCAGGCAGTAGGGATGCTCTTAAATGACAGGCAGTCTAGGGCTGTCCAACTGGAGCACTGTAGGAAAATTTTGCTACAAAGCCCTTCAAAACTGCTACAGGTTTTTCAAAACTGCTACAGGTTTTTTCCAAAATAAGTGTTTCTTATGTACACAAGCGGAAAAAATGCTACAAGGAAAGAAAATTTTGCTGCAGAGATTTTCAGCTGGACAGCGCTGGACCATCCAAAATGCTGGCTTCTTGTGAGGTACATTGCAATTTCCTGTCCTGTTATTCATGTCTGCGATGTAAAGGATGTATAATAATTGATCTTATGCAAATACTGGGCAAACTTCTTCTGTATCAGGCTGTCTCCTGTGGACTCAAATTGGTCATTTCAATTGTACACCCTGATTATCCATATGAAATTTGGTGTCTCTACATATATACATGTACATAAACATGTATGAAGTCATTTGTCTGGGTAAATCAAAATTTGAATTTGTTATTTTTTCTGTGTGTTGGTGTATGTATCAACTTCATCTACGTACACTATGTCTTGTCATTATAAGCATGAATTTGTTTAACATTATTTATTCACAGTAGGGCCAGAATTTCGGAAAGAATCTGAGGGTCCATTCTTGTAAAGATTCTCCTAAACTTGTCTTTCTTTAACCCTTTCCCCCTCAAACCGTCCAAAACCGGCTGGTGGTCAGATGTCTTCGGCTTCAGTGTATTCTACTAATTTCAACAGTTATGAAAAACAATTTGACTGAGAAATGTACATGAGACTTATCAAGATCACATGCCCCAGGTCAACAGCTTTCCTTGGCATGGGTTGGGCACTTACCCAACCCATGCCAAGGAAAGCTGTTGACTCAGTCTTAATTCAAGGGGGAAAGGGTTAACAAGAAAACCAATTGATAAAAATCCAAATAGATTCTCACAAAATTTTGCGTAAAACCTGTCAAGGCTGAACGCCCCTGGGAACTAGGCAAAGTGATGGGTATTGGAGGTGTTTGGCTAATAGCTGGTTGGGGGCATGGCTACATCCAGCACATGTTCACTTTGAATTCATATGTACATGCACGTGCATTGGGGAATTTACTAGCTCTGATACATATATATTTATATAAATTACAAAAACTTTAGGGAATATAAAGTCTAAGATAAAAAAGAATTTAAAATTCCAACTACTTGGGAAAAAAGTTTATAGGATTCATAAACTTTAGGCTACCAGCACATGCACTTTTCAATATCATTAGGCTACATTAATTTTATGGTACATGCATAGATCTGTGCATGTACTTCATGCACATATGTCCTACCTGTGACAATGCATTTACAGGTGCATAATTTGATGACACAAAACATCAATTTATTGTCCAACATTAACACAATATGTGTATTACCATTCACCATACTGCTAAGCTTCAGGATGTACTTACTAGTTTGATAAGTTTAACCAGTTTGTTGTACGTACAGCTATGGAAGGTCTCACCATGGAACCTATTGACACCATTTGGATATACATTAATGCCACCTTGATGAAAATTTGAATAGAAAAAAAACTGTGATGTTTTTGTATCAAATATAAATAAATTTCCCGAAAATTCTTTCTTTCTGGGGGGGGGGGGGGGGGGGGTAAGCGTTCAGCCTTGACAGGTTAAATGTTGCTTTGGGACACAAATGAAGTGTTTGGTGTTCAGAGATTGCAGGTACTAAGACTTGGCTCTCCTAGTACATTACGTACAAAAAAGTTGGGACCCGAAAAAAAGCATTGAGCTAAGAGAGGTGTTTGGCTATCGGAGGTATTTGGCTATCGGAGGTGTTTGGCTATAGGAGGTGTTCGGCTTGACAGGCTTTACTGTAGTGGTACTTGTTTGCTATTACGTCACATTCTTAATTGATAACCCAAGAATCACAAATGAAAAGTGTGATACACAAATTTACCATGGTATTCATGTGAAGAATATCCCAGTGAGAATTTCCTCTCATGGGGATACCAACAAGGGAAACCCCAGTTTTCCCTAACAATCAATTTGCATTTACAAATTTATGTGGAATTTTCACATGAATCCCACAGTTCAACATGCCAAACCTGGCAGGTGGAGTTTATGACGTGAAGAAAACAATTCAGCATCAGGCCTTTTAGGTAATGTACATCACTACATGTAAGGCTGGTTGTACCCTGTGGTATAAAAAAGCACACCCAATCCATTACAGATTGGCCACTGATGAGAACTGTTAAGGTCGAAACCAGTCTGGCGATTTTCTGGTTGGTGTAATAAATAGGTATTTCACCTTGCCACCACACTTGCCCCCTAGACTTAAATTTAAGAAGGCAAAGGCAAACCTACACTCCCCTTGGTTACAAATTAGTTTTCTGGATGCACTAGTGCGCCTTGGTGACACAAACAAGCTGTATGCATTAAACCTTGTAAACAAAACCAACCGATACGCACACCTATTTACACTATCGCTCGGCACATCCAAAATACTGCAGAACAGCAGGCTCTTTCAGCCAGTTGCTAAGGGTAAAAAGACTTTGCACTTTTGCAAATGACTTTGAAATGAATTCAAAAAAAACCCTCTTGTGTTACTTTGTGAGAAAATATCTCAGCAACCAATGACAAAATAGCCTGACAGCAGTCAGAGCTCCAGACAGACAATTTCTTTTACACCCACCACATGGCACAGATACATCCGATCAGTGTGATGACAATACACATGTACATGTATATTTCTCATCACAAAGTACAATCAAGCTTTAACCCCTCTGAAGGACATCATAACACAATATACACAGGAGACAGTTATTGACTCAAATTTTTATTGAGCATCTGAACTCTATGTAACTAACATTACGAGGACCGATGTTTACGTATGGTATCAAGAACAGATAGCCTTTGTTAAATTCAGTCTCTGACAATCCTGGTGCTGTTTAAAGGCAGAAAACAAACCAGTACATTTGCCACCACAGCACTCGCCTGGTTCTACATTAAATTTAAGTTGGTTGCATTTCCCAAATACAGTGGCCCCCCTCTAATTACCCCTCAAGAGAAGCCACCCTCTCTCCAAAGACCACTTCACCAGGGCATAAAAGTGGTATTTCCATTGTATTGTTCCTCTGAAGAGAGGCCACTCCTCTCATGTGGCCACTTTTTGGTTCCATTTGGGATTGCTCTATTAGAAGGGGACCACTGTATAAGGGAAAGATAAGCAGCAACCATAAATCAAAAAAATATCTCCAGGAAATTAAGGCTGTGAAACATGCTTTAAGGTTTCCTGCTGGTGACCCATTGATAAATTCCTTTGGCTGTTGAAGCCTTGAATTTTCAAAATTTTTTCATCAAATGTGATAACAGTGATTAATTAAGAGATGGTTCAACATTATCATCATTTTTGAATTAGTACTTAGGGTACTAAATTTCATGACCCCCCTCCCTTCCCCAAATTAGTACTTTAAAAATGATTACCCCCCAAATCATAGCAAAATTGCACAAAACAGGCCAAAAATTGACCATTATTTTCCATATTCTGTGAAAGTGTACCAGCATATTTACCCCCCTCCCCCTTGCGTACTGTAAGTACCAATTCAAAAATGATGAACCATGCCTAGGCTAGCTATAGGTTTAGGCATAGACTGTGAATAGGTTTGTTCTGGGGCTTTTTTCGGGGGGGGGGGGGGGGAGGGGGCCGCCTGCACAGATATGCAAATTACAGTGGAGAGTAATAATGATAAATTAAGTAACCTGGCATCTATTGGCATTGGCAAAACTATCTTTTGTTTAGCTAAAATTTCCCCTCCAGCTAAAACATTACGATTGATTATGAAATCAATCCGAGATCCTTGAGTATGAATCAAGATCACAAAGACATGATAGAAGAACAGTACATAATGGTACCACTGCTGGCCCTGTATTCTTTCCAATATTTCATTAATTGTCGCATTAATATCAAATAATGGTTCACCTTTGTGTACAAGTGCACAACAGAAACTAGAATTCAAATAGAAAGACCAGGGTCTGACAAAAAAAATTGTGTGAGGGACTGCACAGCTAAAAACTAGAAGTGTGAAACAAGACTGGGCTTTACTGTGCCCCCCCCCCCCTCCAAACATCCAAGCAATGGATGAAACCAATAAGAAATAAGTAGGGCCATGTAATTTTTGATTTAAAATCTTCAATAGTCTGCATTCAGTTTTCACAGATTCTGCTTTTATTCTATTATCAGCATAATAACATGTATGTAATAGAAAAAGATTCATTTTGTTAATTCTGCATTACATGTATTAAATTTGCATGCGAATTTTGTCAAAGCATGGAATTTTCCTTCTTGAACAATAGGGAAATTCTGCTAAAAATTTTGATTAAAGCAGAAAGTGCATAGCCTTAAATAAGGCAGTACCAAGTGAAAGGCTGTTCCATATAATATTGTAATTTGTAGAGTGTTGGTGGAGTATGGAATATTGATGGTTGTGACCTCTGTTACTAGTTGCAGAGGAATATTAGTAGGCTTAGCAGTGAAGACACAAACAAGGCAATACGATGGTGGATTACACTATGCAGCATAGTGACTTTAGTAGTTTTTCAGAGTTAGTGAAACCATGGAAACATAAGGATGTGGAGCATATCTGTGCAAAGATAGTCATTATCTGGCCTTTGATCCTTAAATGAATAAGAACACCACTCAGAGCCTTGCTTCAAAAGTTAATTTGTTGGGTCCAATCACAGAGCATGTATGTCACTTTGGTGACATACATATGTAGTATGCGTAAAGTATCCAGTTGTGTGACTGGCCAATTAAGTTGCATCTGGTTGACAGACTTGTTTACAGCCAATCAGTTTTCATTTCACAAAAGTTCTCACAGCAATAACATTATTTTGCATGGCTAACACACACACAATGTATAATGTAGCAGTGTAGCCAATTTACCTGCTTCTGGTTGACAGAAAACGTACAGGTCTGTGTCCCTTAGCCATTCAGTATTAATTCCACAGACCACTTGCAAAATGTTTGACATGGTTCATACTTCCTTAGCTTTATCCAAATCATAATCAATTTATCTTTCTATTAATTTTAAAGACACATATCAGTAGATCTTATCTTTTGCTCCAAATTCATATTCCATAAACTGCCATAACTTCACATCAGCCCTTACATAAGCTGATAGTTGGAATACTGTAAACTCCCTCAAAATATTTCCTTACAGTTTAGTATCACAGGTCTGTGTCCCTTAGCCAATCAGTATTAATTTCACAGACCACTTGCAAAATGTTTGACATGGTTCATACTTCCATAGCTTTGTCCAAATCATAATCAATTTATCTTAGCAGTTTATCTTTCTATTAATTTTAAAGACACATGTCAGTAGATCTTATCTTTCGCTGCAAATTCATATTCCATTAACTGCCATAACTTCACATCAGCACTTACATAAGCTGATAGTTGGAATACTGTAAACTCCCTCAAAATATTTCCTTACAGTTTAGTATCACAGCTCTGTCATACTAGACTTTTGTCTCTACTTGGCAATAAGTTTGCGGCCTTTTCTCCATCAGCACTGTCTTTGGGGAGACAGCTGCCTTGGCACTATATCCCCCCTTAGTAACCCAGAATGGTCACTAATAACCCATGTGCCAGTATACAAGAACAATGGCTTAATTGGCCTGTTAATAATGAATACACAAGTTACACCCCAGTGGTCTTGGCTGATGTTCTGCAAGGGTGTGGATATTTTACAAAGAAATACACCAGGAAGATGTACATTTCTCCTAAAAACTGCCCACAGAAACCAGGGATACACTTTGTATGAAAACTGTTGAAAAGAAAGTTTTTTAATCACACTTACAGCTTTATGCACTTAAATTCTGAAGTGCTCAGTCAATGGTGGAATATATACATTTTCTTTAAACTTGTCAAAGTTTGCAGGACTTTCTATTGTTCTTCATGTTCACTCATGCATTTCACGCACTTACACTATTCACGTGATGTGCCAGAGATTTTCTAAACGTCACGGCAACATGTCCGTCTAGATGGTTGAACTGGTAGTTCTGTCCCGCATAGATTTGTGACCCTTCTATGATGTAGACCTACCGTACATCAGCAACGTTACCCCCTGCTATATAAGCAGCGTACAGTATTTCCTAGCCGCCTCTGATGAGATTCTTTCGAATCGAAACCAGTCAGGCTTTTTCCACAGCTTTTAGTTTCCACCCCACTGTCTTTGCTGGGTCTTACACTATTTGTTTAGATTTTACTATGGAAGTACAGCTTAGAACTTGAAGTCTGTGATTTATAACAATAATTTTCCTATCTATGGTTAGTGATGTATTGTGTTGCATTTTTACAAACCTCACAGCTTAGCTTATCGATAACTGGTACACGTGCATACTGCTGCAGATCATGTACCTATTGGCTGTCCAAAGTTATCCTCTGTGTCAGAATTTCCAGAATGATTTCATCTATTGTATCATATCATAAGTGTGCCCAATCAGACAATATGAATGTATCTTGTGCTAAATGTAGTGTTGGTCATCTGAGACAGAGGGACTTATGATGTACTAGACATAATTTGACAGGGTTTGAAAAGGTGGTCTTCCAAGGCAGGTGATCTCTGAAGACACGGACCACCACAATGCAACCTCATTATAATAACACCATCTTTTCCCTTCAAACTGTGCCAAAATATCTGAATATGTCAGACAAATAAGTCAAATAATGAAGGAATCTGACTTTAAATGGTTGAAAACCTGTGTGGTTAAGACTTTGTCTTAACTCTGGTAGTGACTATATTTCGGTATCCTCTGGACAACTGCCAAGACCCTAATACATAACATGCCGAAAAATCGGTATATGGCAGTTGGGCAGTGTTTCTGAAAAAAGTTGTGGCATAACCAGGGTTAAGTGAATGTTGGAGGTGTCGCAGCGAAGTTTCACTGTGAAAAACATGTAAACAGCATTGGTAAATATGGCTAATTACATTTACCGTATGTATGTATATATTATATTATTGGAAATATCACCTTCAATGGGCTAGTTACTAGGCCGACACTAGTCTATAATCTAAGCTTAGCAGAAAGAAGTTTAACTGCAATAGCAAATACATGAACTGACCGTACACTAGTCAATGACTGAGTTAGTGTATGTTGATAGAATGTTACAGTTTAAAAAGTTCACTTGGGCCATAACTGAGCAGTGTTTTGGCATTCTAAATCTCAAACTATCAACCAATAAGAAACAAAGAGCGCTGATGGTCATTATTATTGTCTTCAAAATACGTCGCACATCTACTGATGTTGTAAACAAAGGCTTGGCACAACAACGGTTCTGTCTGCCAGCAGCAGTGATTGTGACTCGACAAATCAAACTCCGCCCCTTTTTCTCACCTCATCTGGCGTTAGTTCGCTCATTGTAGTTTTCAGTGCATAAATACTGTATCCTCGACCTTTGTAGATTGAATTTTATAGTCGCAGATATTTATTTACATCAAGATTTCGATAATACACAGAAATGTTGTCTGGCAGTACCTCGTCATACCGCAGCCATGTTGTGACGAAAATTGCTGTGACCCGGAAAAAGAACCCTGGTTGCACCGGAACTACTTTGAAGTTGACGTTGACACAACATGGCGGTCAGGTGAGGTGGTTTCTTCACATTGTGGTAGCAATTCTGTGAATTTATTCTTCATGGTTCATTCCTTTTGCTTAAATATGTCTTAAAAGGAAACTATTTTACAATATGCACCTATTTTAGTTATACAAAATCCATTTATGTCAATTTCATGACAGATAAGTCCGTCATGTAGACGTAGTTTGTTTGATCAGCCCGATTTGACGGAAAGGGCACTGCTATTGGCACTGAGATTGACTTGTCACCGTTATGTCGGGTGTGCGAACAGTAACACACACATTAAGGGTGGGCAACCTGTAACATTGTAGCACTAAATTGCTACAAGTGCACAGAAAAGTGCTACAGGGAGACATGTTGTTCCATTGTGAAAATAGGAAGCACATTCAGCCGCTTCTACATGAGTAAATTTTGATGTTACGCTTACAGTTACAGCCTGCATGTACATGCATTCTGAGTCAGTCTCTGACAAGTGCTCAGTCTTGAGACATATGTTTTTCCCAAGAACTCTTTCTTTATTTCTGTCATGTTAACATCCAATTTTGTCTGGAGTGTTTCTTGGGACACCATACAACCCAAGGAGGTCAATAAATTGAAATTAACTGAATTTTGTGAGGTGATACCAGTTGAAATTAAGTTGCACAGGGGTGACAAACTTTTAATTTTGGGTATCTACAGAAGTCCTAATTCAAGTAAGGAAAATAATGCCATGTTAAATCAACTGATACAAAATAGCACGACGCTAGGGTATTCTCACCTACTGTTTTTGGGAGACTTTAATTACCCAGAAATTAAATGGAACAATGAGGGTGGTACAACTCAATCAGTAATTAATGAAGCAGGAAAATTTTTGGAAGCTGTATGTGACTCTTATTTGTGTCAACATGTGACTTTCAGTACAAGATTCCAAATAAATCAAGAATCAAATATATTGGATCTAATACTAACAAATGAGGAAAATATGGTCAGTAATCTTGAAGCAAAAGCACCTATAGGTAAGAGTGACCACGTTGTTATCACTTTTGATTATAACTGTTATACGCAAGAAACTTTTAAAGAAAAAAACAGCTACCAATATTCAAGGGGGAATTACAACCAAATGAGCAAAGACCTACAGATTGATTGGGAGTCGCTATTTAAAGACAAGAATCTTGAGGAATGTTGGGGTATATTTTGTACAACGCTCCAGAGGGCACAAGATAAAAATATTCCTCATAAAACTGTATCAAATGAAAATAAAAACAAATTGACTTGGATGAACAAAAAGACAAAATGTAAGCTACGTAAAAAATATAAACAATGGAAAAAGTACTGTGAAACTAAATCATATGAAGACTATGTAAAATATACAAAGGCCCGTAACCAGGCAAGGTGGGCAACTAGGCGGGCTTTAAAACAGTATGAAAAGCAAATAGCTGGGCACATAAAGAAAAACCCAAAACTTTTTTGGAAGTACGTGAATTCAAAATCAAAAATTAGAGACTGTATTCCTGACCTTGAATGGGAGCAGAAGACGCTGGTAAATAATAATGAAAAAGCAGAAGTATTGAACAATTTTTTTGTAAGCACATTTACAAAGGAAAACCTAAGCAATGTCCCAGAGCCTAGGCAAAGGGAAGTTACACATGAACTGGAAGAGTTGGAAATTAGTTGTGAAGATATTTTGAAAAGACTAAATAAATTTAACGTGAACAAATCTATGGGCCCAGACAAAATCCATCCTAGAGTTTTAAAGGAAACTGCTGAATCAATAAAATTACCACTCCAGATAATTTTCAGGAAGGCATTACAGACTGGAACTATCCCAAGTGACTGGAAGCAAAGTCATATAACTCCTATACACAAAAAGGGATAAAAAAAGTTACCTAGCAACTATAGACCTGTTAGTCTCACCTCGGTTGTCTGTAAACTACTTGAAGGAATTATCAGAGATCACGTCATGGATCATTTTAAAATAAATGGTCTGTTCTCTACACACCAGCATGGATTTTTACATGGTAGATCTACAATAACACAACTGTTAGAAACGATAGATAAATGGACAGCATGGCTTGAAGATGGAAACCCAATTGATGTTATTTACTTGGATTTTCAAAAGGCGTTTGATTCTGTACCCATACATCGTCTACTGCTGAAAGTAAAAAGTTATGGCATCACTGGAAACCTACATAAGTGGATTGAATCTTTTTTAACAGGAAGGCAGCAGAGAGTAAATATATACGGAAGCAAGTCTAATTGGAAGGATGTTATCAGTGGAGTACCACAGGGTAGTGTCCTGGGACCCACCTTGTTCTTAATATTTATAAACGACATGCCTGAAGCTGTTAATGCATTTATTAAGTTATTTGCTGATGATGCCAAATTATTTAAGCCAGTTCCAAGAGTCACCGATTGCGAAGAAATGCAACTAGATATCAGACAACTAGAAAGTTGGGCAGTCGATTGGCAACTTAATTTTCAACCACATAAGTGCACAGTGTTGAGACTAGGGAAAAATCATCCAGACTTCCAATATAAAATGTTTGATTCAGGTCAAGAAGTGCCTCTAGACATAAAATCTTCGGAGAAAGACCTAGGAGTCTGGATAGACAAGGAATTGAACTTTGAGCTACACATTACAGAAATGGTGAAGAAAGCAAACAGAATAACTGGACTTATGTGGAGATCATTTGAACATATTGACAAGGAAGTTTTTAAATTATTGTATACATCCATGATCAGGCCACATTTAGAATATGGTGCTCCCATATGGTCCCCACATTTATGGAAAATGGCTGACTTAATTGAATCTGTACAAAGGAGGGCCACCAAGAGAGTCCCTAATATGAGTAATTTGACTTATGTGGAAAGACTGAAAAGACTGAAAATGCCATCATTGTTGTATCGAAGATTACGAGGAGACCTTATTAATGTGTACAAATATATTCATGGTTATTATGATACAGCCAAATGTTTACCACCTTTCAATGTGAATGCTATATCCAGAGGCCATAACCTAAGATTAACCAAGACCCGATCAAACTCAAACATAAGGATGTATTTTTTCAGCAATAGAGTCGTGGACTGGTGGAAGTCAATCCCCAGTAATGTAGTAAATGCACCAAGTGTAAACAGTTTTAAAGTAAGAGTTGACAATTATTTTAAAGACCATCCTGTTATGTATGATTACAGGGCATTGGACCATCCACACAGAACTCAGATTTCTGTATATTAATGAGCAGCTTACAGTGGAAATTTTTTATTTTCCTACCTAGCTGAAATAAATCTGTTATCTGTTATCATATTACTGAGAAATATAAATTTTTGCACAGTCATAATAGGCATATTCCAGTTGTTCAGAATCAAATTTAAGTTCTGAGAACCTAGAATAAGACTATGATAACTGAAACCAGTTTTGTGGAACTATCTGTTCACCAGACATCATGTTTAAAAGCATGCCCCTCCCCAGTGAAATTATTCCTGGAGATGGTTTTGCAGTTATGCGAAACCAGTTTCAGTTCTCCCAATATTGGCAATAAATAAAGTGATAGCTCTTGAAACTGGTTTTGGTTCCAAAATCATTTTGGTAAATTGAAAGGACACTTATTATTGATATGTGCAGTGAAATTAAGGACTGGGTTAAGAAAAGTCAGGATGTTGAACGTTATGCAAATTAGGGCCATTTGAAATAAATGTTTAATATCTTCAAAGCTATTAAAAGTAGGGGTGCCATTCTAACTTTTAAGTTATAGGTTCATGCTATTGGTGCCTGTAATATACTTCAACTGAAAGTTGTAGAATTATAATTTATGCAAAGTAAGGGAATTTGAAAAGTAGAATATCTTCAAGACTATTAAAGGTAGAGGCGCCATTCCATCGTTTTTATTGATAAGTTTGTGGCACAGATGCATCAAATGGACCACAAGCAAAAGTTGTAGAATTTCAGTTTATGCTAGATAGCGACACTTGAACAAGTTAAATGATGTAAACATGTCTGTCATTCCTCAAATTCTTTGGTTTGTGGTACATCCAATTCAGCTTTGAAAGCCCACAGACAGAATAAGTTTTGAAGCAATTCTTTTCTAGTTGTTTTTAATACACAATGATGGATAGATTATGTATTCCACATGTGAGCTCTGACATGTATTTGTGACTCATATTTGTAGGGTGCTCTACAAATGTATTTCAGATACCAGTATGTTAATAAAATATTTACTTTTTAAGGCTAGGTATCACATATCTAATTTTGGCATTTTTTATAACAATGGAAATTTCATAACTATATCATTCATGTAGATTATTAAATCACACACTGTTTGATTCAGAGAATGGAGCAGTGTGGTGGGTTTGCCATTTTTCAGGGCAGTGTAGGTTTTGTGATACCCAGTGTTAAGGTGTACATCCCAGTGCAATGGCCAGTAACTAGTCACATGATTGTGCAAGATTTATATGATTAACTATATGACAAAAAACATTTAAAGCCAAGTGTGTATTCATTGAAGTGAGTCTTTTAAGAAATTTGACACTGTAAATACTGATCATTTCATGGGTTGCAAAAATCATGCATAACCCCAAAAGTTGTGTGTGGAAGATAAGATATATGCTTGTTGGTTAATGGCTTATATTCAGGCCTTTTTTTTTTGAACTTAAATATGCAGAGGGTGAATCTGGGAAGGAAATGTGAATGGAAATAGGGAGAAGTACAAAATTATCCAGTAACATGCTAACCTTCAATTTGTGCAGGATTGTGATGCATGTACCATATCTTGGCACTCTTCCAGGTGCCTTTTTTTCTCTCGCATACTCAGGTGGCAATTGTGTGTGACATCTTGTGTGGATATACATGTATACATGAAAGCTAGTGACTATGATGAACTGGGAGAATACATTTGTTTATTCTTTTACATGTGCAAAACTGTAATACTGCACTACACTTTCTGTTAGATAGTTTAAAACTAAGTACATAAAATATAGATATTTAAGCTCATATAATGTGTTGGCACAGCAGTAAAAACACAAAGCAAGTGTTGATGAAAGTAGGTACATGATGTACCAAGATGCCTGACCAGTTTCATCCATAACTGGACTTGTCAGAGATGAACAAGTTCTGTTCAACCCCAGGCTGAACCGAGATGTTTAGGATAACTAGTCACAGGGAGTTGATCTTTGTTCTAACTTTCCACTCTATGATTCAAGAGAAACTGAAGGTACATCAGCCTTTTAAATGGCAGGATGACATCAATCATATATTGGTTGCCAGTGTACTGAATGATAGAGTTAAGTTACATTATAATGCCAGGTGTCACAAATATTTCTCATGTTTATTTGATTTACAGGCCATATGGACTACATGCAGATAAGCTCAAAGAAGCATGCTTTTCTGTGTAACTCTTGGTCACCTTACTTAAATATTGAGTCTCCCAACTTAAATATTGGTCATATCTGGGTCATAAATCCCAATTTGTTTATGACATACATGTATGTATTTTCAATACTATTGCAATCTTATTGGGTAACTGGGGTAAGTTTACAGCATTCCCAATGCAGGCTGATCTGCAAGGCAGAGTTGTAAAAAGATGGAAAGAATATAATGTTGACAATTTATAATTCAGCATGATGAGCATTAGCCATGATACAAATATAGGTTTTACGCTAATGTCTGTGTACCAGTAAACAATAGTAAACACCTGAAAATAATACTGTATGCACCAAATAACTTTCACTACTTTCAAGCTGGTGTTGCAAATTAAATGTTTGAACATTGCCTACACAATGTGTCCGAAGAAGAAATACTATTTGAGAGAAGCATTCCACCTGTCACCAGCATATCCAGGCTTATCTGAAAACATTGTGATAAGTAGCATGTAACTTATATTGAATTTTTACGGAAATATGTACATAAAGAGGCACAGTACATAGACCTATAATATGAAAAACACATCAGGATTGTATCATACCATCTATGATGTGTGGAGTCACAGTGGCACCACTTGGTATTAAGTGGAACTAGCATCACATTATTGAAAGTTCATTGAAATTCATTATTTTGATTATAAAGGAAAGCAGAACTTCTAAATTTACACCAAATATGCGTTAGGTCAATGATCAGGTTTTGTAAAATGTTTAGTGACCTTGACCTGTTTTTTGAGGCCAAGGGCCTAGTAAATCACTGAATTTTACATGTGGAGAAATGAGAAGACTAGCAATACCTAATATATGGGCAACAAATGTGTATCATATATGGAAATTTGAAAGTGCATAATATGAATGACCTTGACCTAATTTTTTCCAGGACATGGAGGATATGCATGTCAGGAAATGATTTTGTGATGCTCATGACATAATAGATGTAAATTGAGATGGAATTGCAAAACTCGCATACCTGGAACCATTTGGTAGGGTGGGTCTGACCCTATTTCTCCTGCCAAAGCTTGGCAGTGGGGTGCAATGCTGACCAAAACTTCGAAAGGGTTGCATTTATCCAGTCTAATTAATTAGCACTTCATATAAATCATTGAGACAACACTGCTAAAGGTCAATTGCATATATCATTGCTGTCTTACTTTTTCTGTACAACTTCTCTCAATCTTGATTGAAAAAAAATATATTATATTTATGCTCAATTTGAGAGTAAGCTGTAAAATAAACTGGTTAAGCATCAAAATTAGCCTATGAAAAATGTATTTATGTCTGTCTCTTCTCCTGAGACTGGAATACAGAGTGGGTGCAGGCAGCTAGGTGTTTTGGTAGGTAATATAATAAGAGAAAGTGACAATAGAGCATTGCAAGTGTATTTTCCAGGATTAATAAGGCTTGTTGACTGTTTGATATTTTCAAATGGTGGTGACAATGCAAGGTTGTGTGTAGCAGCTCTTGGCCATTACCTCATGGTGTTCATGAAGTACTATCATAAAGTTAATCTGGGTTCACTTCTGCTCTTCTTAGCTCAGTTCAAGCTGTACTTGAAGCTCAACTCAGCTTGGGCTGAATGTATCTAGGTCACATGAGGATGGGCAGTTGATATTGCTGTCTTGCTGAACAATGACTTCCAAGCTGAAGGCTATGATGTACATGCAGTTCTGTGGGAAAATAATTACCAGTTCCATACCTACAGAAAAACTAAATCTAGGACTGAAAAGGCTGACCAATATGGATGGAAATGCTTTGCCTCTCAGTATAATGCAGCTGTTCAGTGATTCAGAGAAGCAAGAAGGGGGCAGTGTTTCTTTAATTTGATAAACATGGTGCATGACCATTTCATTATTCCTGAGACCAAGACAACTGAGTTGTCTTGGTCTCAGATTATTCAGGCATATTTGAACAGTCAGAGCCAAAACCCACATTCTGATTTGATGAGAAACCATGTATATTTGCAGGTGTCTGCACTAAGTTTGCACTTCCAGTAATGTCCAACCTGGAAAAGTGACTTCAGTTGTAGACCAAATATCACAGAAATCTGCAGCTCTGACATAATCAAGCTATATATATACTAAATTGACACCATGTTTTGCAGAATCTGTCTGCACTAAAGCTGAAATTCATAATTCAAAGCTGTTGTATAAGCCCAAGCATTTTGGGTGTGGTTTTTGTAAAATTTTGTATGTATATTAGAAAATATTCAAGATAAAATGGTCACGTGTGTGCTATTCTAGCCTCAATAAACATGTCTGGGCTTTTTTCATTACTGTCTGTTTGTTTACCGTGGTGATTTAAAAGGGAAATTAGTTGTTATTGTGGAACCGATCAAGTTTGTGGGACTCTTCATTTTTTTTATACACATTCAAAAAAGAATTGACAATTTCTTAGAAAATCCCTGATACTTTTTTGCTCCAGAGAATTTTAGTGTAAATTGTTTTATTTGGTTTAAACATATTTTTTTTGTATCAGTTAGGATACAATCGAAAAACAAGACAATCTGTTTTATTTGAAAAGGAATGAAAGCAGAGAATTTGTTTTAGAGAAATATCCATGTGAAATAGACATCTTGAGCAGATACAGGTCTGCTATTAGTACTCAAGATCTAAATGTTAACATGGTCCACTGACTGCCATGTTAACTTTGAAAGTATTTTGTTAATTTCTGCAGATTGTATTTGGGTGAGAACTACTAAGTTAGGACACATGTTAGACAGCATACATGTCTTCCAAACTGTCACTAAGTCTCAAAAATGAACAAAACTATCCAAAATTTGTTGGGCTTTGCCTTGAAGGGATATCATTATGCTTATGGTGGGTAAATTTACACAAAACAATTGTGGCTGACAATGCATTATGCAGTGGAAGGCTTAACTTATTGTTTGTTAGTGGAAATTGACTTATGATATTGAGAGATTTTTAATGTGAAACTATCACAAAAGGGTCTTCTTATTTACGGCATATTTAATGAAACTTTCATTTAACGCAATATTGCAAAATAACAACCTTTTGCTGTTTCATCGGGTTCCGATTTTACAGGTGGCTCAAATATACTGGAGCAAGGAAATGACCATATCTGTTTAATTAGACACAGGCTATACATAGTGGTTCCATTCTCATGATCATTAAGATCTTGACCAAGTTCGAAGATAAGTGACCTTGACCCAATTCCCAAAGTCACAGAGCCATTTTAGTGAATTTGGTTTTTATACGATAACTCAAAAAGTTTTTGCCTTGGGCTTTCATATTGCACATGCTTATAGTCCTGAATAAGGTCACGGACATGTTCGAAGATTGGTGACCTTGACTGAATTCCAAAAGTCACAGAGCCATTTTAGTGAATTTGGTTGTCACGTGATAACTCAAAAAGTGCTTTGCTTTTAAGGCTTTCATATTGCCCATGCTTATAGTCCTAGAAATAAAGTATCAGATGAGTTGGAAGTTGGGTGACCATGACCCAATTCCCATGGTCACAGAGCAATTTTAGTGAATTTAGTTTTCACGCCATAACTTGAAAGTTTTTTGCTTCAGGCTTTCATATTACACATAAATAGTCCTGAATAAGGTCACAGACATGTTCGAATATGGCTGACCTTGACTGAATTCCATAGGTCACAGTGCCATTTTAGCGAATTTGGTTTTCACACGATAACTTGAGAAGTTTTTGACATATGCCTGTCAAATTGCTGGTGACTACTAGAGTAAGGTCTCGGACGAGTTCATAGATGGGTGACCTTGATCTGATTCCCAACATCACACAAAGCCATTTTAGTGAATTTGGTTTCCATACGATAACTTGAAAAGCTTTTTGCATAGGGCCGTCTTATTCCACATGCTTATAGTCCAGCATAATGTCTCAGACAAGTTGGAAGATAGGTGACCTTCAACAAATTCTCAAGGTCACAGGGCCATTTTTAGCTCTGCTGACCAAAGGCCACAGAGCTTATGCGACCGTTCATGTCTGTCGATCGATCTGTAATAAAATTTGGATTTTGAGTGGTTGGGCCCATACATATTGGAAACACTATAGTCTGTATTTAATGAAGAATGATTCAAAGGTTGAGAGGACCGTTTTAAAACGACCGGTTGCCTTTTGTGGGTGACTGCCTGTCTCAAGTCAGGGGTGAAATTTGTTTCTTCACATTGGTATTGGAAGATGAATGTTGATGCTTTGGTAACTCTGGAATCTCTTTGCTGTCATTGTTGGGTTTGATATTCATGAATATGGGTCATTTTTGTACATTTATCTAGGCCAAAATCGATATTGGTGGTGCCACCTACATTATTATGTAATATAGGGGTCAAATGTGACAATCTGGTGAACACTCTAGCACCTTTAATTTTTTGGCAGATGTTCAAAAAATTTGGTGGGATTGTGGGGGAGGTCAGAGTCTAAGTAGCTAGTGGCGCCACCTATAATTTGACAAGTTATGAGCCAAAATGTGTTTAAAGATGTAAAATTCCTTATTTGGAAAAGTAATTGGATTAGACTTGCCAAATTTATATATGATATATATATATATATATATATATATATATATATATATATATATTATATATATATATATATACTATATATAATATATATATATATATATATATACATATATAGACCAAGGCCAAAAGTAGAATATTATGTAATATCAATGACCCTGATCTATTTATGTGAGGTCACCATGCCTGTAAAGTTGAAAAGGTGATTTTGTAATGGCTGGGTGTAGCTTGGATATCAATGGCAAAGAGAATCGAACCGTGAGATCAAAATTGTGCTTGATTGCATTATACACAAAAAAAAAAAACTGTACTTAATGACTTGCTTTTGGGGTCACTGTGATCCAGTAGTTATGAAGTTTTGTACTTGTCCAAGTTTATTGCTTTTCCTCAATATCCCAAAAAAGTTATGACCCGATTTGAACAAAGAGACTATATATGGAAAGCTGGATGTGGGACGCATTTTTTGAACATAACAATTTTTTAGTTTGAGTTGCAGGTCAAGGTCAAATGGCTAGTTTGAATATTGGGGTCATCTTGTCAATGCTTTGCACCCCACAATTCTTGAGATAGGCCCATGTGACATTTAGGAGCTATAAAGTGTATAAAATCTTTGATGACATCAATGTTGGTGGCGCCACCTATAGTATTATGTAATATACAGGTGAAAATGTGAAAATATTGTGACCGCAGTACTGTCCACAGTTTTTAAGTTAGCCCACTATAACTTTTAGGACTTTTAGGGGGTATAAAAAGATAGGTTCTTTTTGATATTGGTGGCACTACATACAATATTATGCAATATAGGGGTCAAAATATGAAAATCTTGTGAACACTCTAGCATCTTTAATTTGTGGCAGGTCCTCCCTAAATTTGGTATGATTGTGGGGGAGGTCAAAGTCTAAGTTGGTAATGATACTGGTGGCACCACCTATAATTTGATGGAAATTAT
Organism: Hermodice carunculata; assembly: GCA_964020975.1. Lineage (NCBI taxonomy): Eukaryota > Metazoa > Annelida > Polychaeta > Eunicida > Amphinomidae > Hermodice > Hermodice carunculata. The sequence goes on from OZ026626.1 coordinate 34,872,233, forward strand.
GAGCCAAATTTATACTATACAGTGCTGCCAGAAAGTTGTTCTCCAAAACTCTGGGGGGTCACCAGTGAAGCCACTTGCAGGTACCACTATTTAAAGTGTAATAAAAATTAAAATTCTAACACCCTAACCAGCTTAGGGCCAATGGGGGCCATAGGTAGGTGCAATAAGCACACTGAGTGACTAACATCAAACTTCCTAACAGTGCTCTCTGCAAGAGTCCCTTGTACAATATGTACCTGAGGAGGACCATGTGCAGGGGTCACCAGAGGAGATGGTGCAAAACTTTCTGGCGGCACTGTATGTATAGACAATGTCCAAGGCTAGAACCATATATAATATCAGTGACCTTGACCTATTTCTGTGAGGTCACCATGCCTGTAAAGTTGAAAGAGGTGATTTTGTAATGGCAGGGTGTAGCTTGGACTTCAATGGCAATGTCAGCACAGCAGCAGGCAGGCCTATGGGCCTCTTGTATTACATAATATGGGTGCCCTTGATCTTCTGAGGCAAAGTCACTTACCATGGGCCTCTTGTTTATAATTTGGTTTTCCCACAATAAGTTTAAAAGTTTTGTGCATAGGGGTTTCAAATATAGTCCTGCACAAGGTTTCAGTGGAGTTCGAAGATGGGTGACCTTGACCTAATTCCCAAGCCAAGGTCACAGAGCTGAAGGGGGGCATAGATCTAGCAATCTCTAATCATGTCTTATTTTAAACGTTATTTAGCGTTGTTATTAATATGTTGGGCATTACCTGTATATTAATACTATAAATGTGGGCATAATAGAAAGTTTGTGGGCTGCAATTTACTAAAGTGCCAGTTAGTGTGCGTACCAGTGTATTGAAGGGGAAAGTAGGGGAGTCAGATTAAAAACCTACTTTCATACTTCTGGTAAATTAATTCTAATTAAGGACTAACCTAAGGATAACTGTATGATGATCTTCATTGAGGTAGACCTGTGCACACATATCAGTGATAATGTTAGTTAATGGGTGGCATTGGGAGCAGTGTGTGGTCCTTAGTTTTTTATTTGCTTCCTGTGGTCATGTGCACCTGACGCGATGTGGAGGGTGCAAATGACCAAAGTCAGGCCACAAATAAAAACCTGCAGGCTACAAATGATCCCAATGCCTGCAAAATGAACAACCAAAGTACTGTTTCCGACTTGATGGTGAAACAAGGTTTGTGAACCTAAGTGACTCTGAAGGTATCTAGAAAATTTGCACCCATACAAGGTTTGTGAACCTAAGTGACTCTGAAGGTATCTAGAAAATTTGCACCCATACTTTATGGTGCTTTTTTTTGAGTAAATTTGCATAAGATAATTGTGTGTCAAAAAGAACCACCCCAGCTGCAGGGACATGGCTTCATTTCTCACAATTGAAGACTGTCACTGCGTTAATGTTACCAAACAAAATATCCTTAGGGTGGGCCAAGCAATTACTGAATTAGTGACCAACCCACATCAAGGAAAGCTGTAGACTCAAGTCTTAATTTGAGTGGAATGGGTCAAAATATAAAATTTTATGGAAGGTTGTTGTTGGAGATATAAATGCTTTTGTACACATAAATGTACTGTCTTCACTTCCGCTAGTTTCACAGAAATTCAAAGTTTCCAGTAAAACCATAGCCTTCAAGCAGATCACATGTTTGACGCTGTGGGCTGGTATCAACCCAATGACTGTGAAGTGTAGGCTAGATATCCCAAATAAGAGACATAGAGTTAGAATTCAGCTGTTTCAGGGCTCACCATGTTGCATGTCTTCTAGCCCGGGACATGGTCCAATCAGGCCAAAGTAAATATTTGAAAGCACCAGTGTTTTCGACAACCACAAAATTAATCTCTTACAAATTACAAGATGGATGTATGAAGGAGTCAACAAAATATCAAAGTAGCTTATCATGAGGACAAGGCATGATGATGATGATGATAAATAAATGAATAAATATATGATAGATGAAATTAAAAAATAGGAAGTAAGTGAGCATGCTTTGTACATGTCAAAAAACAAATATTCACTGGCTAGTGATATTGGGTGTAAGCAATATCACACATTAACTGCTGTTACTGTTGGCGATATGAATAAATCAAGTGAATCATACTATCCTTTGTTTAACACCCCAGGCAACAACAGTATAGCATAGTCCTCAGCAACATGATAGATAAATTTAAACCCAAGGCAGGTACAGTTGAAGATGGTCTGTCAATGTCACTCGTTAAAGGCTCAATCAATGCAGTGTCAAAACCTCTAGGTCCTATCATAAATTGGTCCTTTACAAAGGAATTTTTGGAGGCAAACTTACAATTGCCAAAGTAATTCCACTATATAGAGGACAATGAAAGTGTTTTTGAAAATTACCAAAGCATTTCCCTGTTACCAGTTTTCTCTAAAGTGATTGAAAGAATAGTGTATAATCAGTTATGTCAATATTTTGGTTTCTAATTCACTGTTTTATGCAAGTCAACATGGTTTTAAGAAATTTCATTCTTCTAAAACAGCTGCCTCTGAATTTATTGACTGCATCATGCAACTTCTAGACCAGGCAGCATTACCTATAGCCATACATTTAAACTTATCAAAGGCATTCAATAGTTTAGATATGACATACTTCCACATAAACTCAACCATCATGAAATTGCAGGCATTTCTCTCAATTGGTTCAAACATTATCTTACCAGGCAACAACAATATGTCTTTTATGACAGTGTTTGTTCAAATATGTTGCCAGTGACTATGGGAGGACCCCAAGGATAATATTCCTTGGGCCCATCTTGTATATCATATACAAGTGACATTCACATGGCATCAAATAAATTTAAATCAATTTTGTTCTCTGACGACACCACATTGATCAATTCCCGTTGCTCCTCTACCATGTCTACAAGAACATTGCATACTGGCAACACCAGAGACATATCTAATTCACTGAATTTGGAACTTCAAAATATCCATAACTGGTTGGTATCAAATAAATTATGTTTAGATATAGCAAAACAAAATATATGTTATTCCACTTTCCACAGAAAAAAATAAATTTCAATGTAGATGTAAAAAAAAAAATAATAGTATGCAATGGACAGGACAGATGTTTTTGACTTCCTTGTTTTATGTGCACAAGAAAATTTAAATTGGTCCCTCCATTTAAGCAAAATTGGATCTAATTATCCGAAGTGGTCAGCATTATAAAAAGAATACACAAGTTTGTGCCCACTAGAACTCTTCTCATAATATAAAATTCTTTATTATGTCTGTGTGCCAACACAGACATTCTTCCTTCCTTCCTTCCTTCCTTCCTTCCTTCCTTCCTTCCTTCCTTCCTTCCTTCCTTCCTTCCTTCCTTCCTTCCTTCCTTCCTTCCTTCCTTCCTTCCTTCCTTCCTTCCTTCCTTCCTTCCTTCCTTCCTTCCTTCCTTCCTTCCTTCCTTCCTTCCTTCCTTCCTTCCTTCCTTCCTTCCTTCCTTCCTTCCTTCCTTCCTTCCTTCCTTCCTTCCTTCCTTCCTTCCTTCCTTCCTTCCTTCCTTCCTTCCTTCCTTCCTTCCTTCCTTCCTTCCTTCCTTCCTTCCTTCCTTCCTTCCTTCCTTCCTTCCTTCCTTCCTTCCTTCCTTCCTTCCTTCCTTCCTTCCTTCCTTCCTTCCTTCCTTCCTTCCTTCCTTCCTTCCTTCCTTCCTTCCTTCCTTCCTTCCTTCCTTCCTTCCTTCCTTCCTTCCTTCCTTCCTTCCTTCCTTCCTTCCTTCCTAGCAATTTTGTCTGGCAGTTTTCTTGGACATTATTCTATTTGGAAAGTCCAAACTTGACATGATCATAGTTCCAGATATGAACTCATGTCTTTTAATGAAGAGGGGTGATGATAAAATTATGCAAATTAGGGCCATTTGAAAATGTAAATCTTGAATATCTTGAAAACTATTATAGGTATGGATAACCAATCCAACTTCAATTAATATGTTTGTAACAGTACCCCTTTTTTAATTTACATGTGACATCTAAAGGTTAAGGTCCTTTTGTCATTTGAAATGTTCTTCTTGCCATAACTCAGTCAAGTTTTATCCAATTTTGATCATGTTGGGCTCAAATTGTAGACATTGTAACACTGCATACCTTTGTAATTTTACATGTGACCTCAAAAGGTCAATGTCAACAGGGCTCAATTCTCACTTCCTTGGTTTACAATAAGCGATCACTGACTGGAAGAGCTATTTTTACCGTTTCCATTTAATGTGTCAAGATCCATCCCAGACATAATTATGATTGGAATGTTCCATTGGTCTATTTTAATTTTTCCCACGGTAATCAATCTTGTGTGTAATTTGAACCTAATGAGAAAACTCAAAGAACAGTGAGCAGGTACCTTACTTGTTATATGGACCTGTGTCCACCAGATTCTTTAGCGGACCACCATATATGAGGTGATGGTGGTCCATCTGACCACTTAATAAGATTCTTAAAATCTAGCCCTGGTCATGTCATTTTGAAATGGAATTTTCATCCAGCCACAACTCTGTCAGTTTTCCTCCAATTTTAACCATGTTGGACACAAATTGTAGGTATTGCAACACTGCATATTTTTATAATTAACATGTGACCTCTAAAGGTCAAGGTGTTTGGACTTTGAAATTTTCATGTAGCCATACTTGCAACTTTTGAAAGCACACAGGTTTGCTTTGAATCATTTCTTCTTTTCTAGTTTTTATCTTTGTTTTTATGTCACCTGAATTATTCTATTTTGGCACCTGGGTTTTCCCAGGTTCAGTTTTTTTATTTCAAAAATAAGTAATACATGCAATGTGTAATTCACTTTACCTCGTACATACGGATCCCCTTTTAAAAAATTTATGAGTTTTAAAATTGCATGATATACTTAAGATAAAAGCCCTCAAACTCTATTACAGGTATAGGAAGAAGGAGGGGCTTGACTATTCTCACAACATGTTCCAGGAATCCTATGTTGCTCATGCTTGCAACACTTGCCAAAGAGGAAGGACCATGGTCCCAATACCCACCAAATAAAAAATAAAAACTGCATTAAATATTATATTTCCAACTCAGTAAAAATCACACCCACACCCACATGTATCAAAGATAAAATATTCACACATTTATACTGTGGTTTCTCCACATATACAAAATCCTTTATTATTAATAGCTATGAAGAACACTGTACCATACCAAACTGCTACATATGTAACAATTAATGAATATTTGGTTTGCAATGCATATCCACCTTTATTGAGTGTATCGCCATACACATTTTTGTTAGCTTAAAGTGCTGTATCTTAGTGAATTTACCTCTGGTGGCCCCAGCGTTAGCAGATAGGCAATCCTTAGTTTGGAGTCATCTTGACAGTCTTTCTCAATCAAAATTGTTTTTCATTACTGTCGAAATTAATTGAAAACACCGAAGCAGACGACATTTGACTATCAGCCGGTTTTGGCCGGTTTGAGGGGGAAAGGGTTAAGCCAACCTTATGTGTATACCACCTGGATATACACACACAAAACGGTTCACTATTAAACTTTTGTGGACCTTTTCTGAATACAAGTGCATGTGCACCATACCCAGAGTTTAATGTGTAATCTTCATGACTAGCTTCAGTAAATCTGAGTTCAGGCAATCAAACCTTGCTATCCAAGGGCAGTAACTAAACAAGTTTACATTTCCTGAGATGACCCACATAATTAGGGTGTGGTGTGTATGTAAATAAAAGGAAACTCAGCATGGAGCTGGGGCACAGTTTGTTTGTGAGTGGTTGCTGAAGAGCTTGAAAGTATGCCATCTTGTGGTTGTTTCCAGCACTAAACACATGCTAAAAGCTGACATCAAGCAAATAAAAGAATGCACTATCAGCTCTTACATTCCAATGCAAGTGAGTGCACATCATAAGAGCCTAATAGTGTTGTTGGGTAACATGAGAAGATAACATTCTAAAATCTATGTTATCCCCATTAAAATATGTACTACAGGGTATAAGCTTTAACCAAAGTGGTCAGAAATCAGGCAATAATTATTATTTGAGTGTCTGCATTGAAAGATCAGGAAGATCTGTGAACATTTAAAGAAAACTGGGAATACTGGAGCACTGGAGCCCCCTAAACCTGCATTTTTCAACAGGTGGTGCTGCAAATTTTCTCTATTTTAATTTTTTTTTTTTTTTGGTAAGGTTTGACTTCCTCTGCAAAGCTGCATGAATGGTTTTCTGGAAACTTGGTGAAAACACAGATTGACTTGGTTGCCACCAAAGGTGGCCACCAGGTGGTGCTCCTTTGCAAAATCACATAATGACTGATAAGACAACATGCATTGATGTAAAAGGGATGCAGGTGTAGATCAGAGGTTGACATTTGGCTTCTGGACCTACTGGCCCAGGGCCCAGTTGAATTGTGAATGTATTGGCCTGTGACATGACAAAAAAGTGGGTATGGGAACTCCAGGTTATGCTGGCACAAAACATGCTTGATGATTTCCTGCTGATGACCTGTATATAAATTTTCAAAATACTTGCTTTGAATGTGATAATAGTGATATTGAAATATAGGGTTAGACATAGGCACTGACTGGAATGGCAATGGAGTGTACACGAGATTGGATTTTTTTTTTAAAGTATAGAACTACATGAAAGACATGGCAGTGTTGCCGCTGGTGTATAATACACTGGCCCAAAAGTTGCAATGTGTTAATATGGAGATGCATAAGTGAAACCTAAACTGTTCAAACAATTTAGGTTCAACTTAAACATCTCCTTATTGACACATTGCTTAAATGAGCATAACTATTGGTCTCTGTTTTTGTACAACATATAAAATATCATACTCTATGTGGGGACCTCTTTCAATTTCCATTGGCCCAGTAGGGTGAGTAAATAGAAATATTTCTGTCTCTCAATGGCCTGATGTCTTAAAAGGTCTGGGGCCAGTTGGCCAGTATAAATGTCAAGCCTTCTAGATAGATACACGTGCAGATGTCTACAGACCTTTTAGGTCAGTTTTGTGTCAAACTTAGCTGGAGCAAGGCATATACATGTACCTTTATGTGGGTCATTGATTTCATACTCTGGTGCTTTTGAAGGGTCATGATAATCATTAAGAGAGATATTATTGTACAGTGGTCAAGCATAGTATAAATGAAATGTGTGTGTCAGTTTTCTTAAACAGAAAATATAGCATAGCCTTTTCCTAGTTGGCAGGGATGCATTTGGGTATGTCAGCTGAGCACAGGCTGCTCTTAGCCTCATTGGTTTCCTTAATTCCCAGTCAGTGTACTGAAACAGGTAAACTGAGGTCTACATTAATGCTTCCCCCCTTGAATTAGTAGTGAGTCAACAGTTTTCCTTGGCACAATATGGGCACTTAGTGCCCAACCCATGCCAAGGAAAGCTGTTGACCTGGGGCATGTTATCTTGGTAAGTCTTACCCACAATTCTCATTCAAATTGATTTTCTTAACTGTTGAAATTTAACCCTTTGGGTCCTATGAGTTTAATAACTCAATGTATGTAGGGCTGATATATCGGCTCTTAGGGCCCAGAGGGTTAAACAAAGGCATTGAAGCAGATGACATTTGATCACCAGCCAGTTTTGGCCAGTTTAAGGGATAAAGGGTTAAGACTTTGGGCCAATTTCCAACAGTTATTTTTTTTTTCCACACTTTCGGGAAACCACCTTGTTGAAGTCTTATTGAAGTTTGAATTTGTGGTTGCCCTAATTGAAATTCTAGTTGCCCCAGGCAGCTTCACTTACCCTGAAAGTCCAACCCTTTTAACACACCATCCCTGTCAGAGCAGCAGGTTGTATGTGTCATATTTGGTCAAAACAAGTTCAGGTCAGACTGTGATGCATGTGATTGGGTCATATTATCTGACCTTGGTTGTGACCTTCAAACATGTATACTTAAGAAGCTAGAGCTAAATGGAAAAGGGAGGTTTTTGTTTTGTTTTTATCTTGCAAAATGTAGTGTGTATTTGTCATGTTTTTCTTACATAAAAAGGTCATATTTTTTCCAAACATAATTTTGGTAAATGTTGTGTTTTTTTAGAAGCAAGAGTTATGTACAATTGTGCATTTGTTGAAAATTGCACCTCCTTCACTTTTGTTTTATTTCTGAAAAAAATATTAACCTTAGCTTTTCAGCTTTTTAGGACTAAACCAAAACTACAGCTCATTTACATATGACATTTGGCTATGACCGCGATCCCAACATTTCTGTCAAAAAAACATACAACTTTTTTATTTTGCGCTGTAACTCAAAAATGCAGTTAAAAACATGCAAAATTTGGCTCTGACAATGATGACATGTTAAGTCTCAATTAAAAACAAAGAAAATCTAAAATGCATGAAATGGCAGTTTGTTTAAAACAAAGTAAAGGTTTTGCAGCTTAATTTGACATTTACCTAGACTGATCTAATTGGCTAATTGAAAAAAAAAAAAAAAAAAAAAAAAGCACTGTCATTTCTGTTAAACTCCTGGTCATAACACCAGGAGAGAAGTTCCTTGTCCTCAGGCAGTGCCCCCTGGGGGGAATAGTTGAGACTGCTTGACTGAAATGTATGTAGTCTGTGAGACAAGAGCTGCCAGATTAATATGTAAATTGTATTGTAATGTTAACGTACATGACAGAGTATGTGTGTAAACAGTGGAGGCTGTTTACCATATATGCACTGGGTTCATATGTATGTATATGGCATGTTGTGTACACGAAGCCTTGGATTCACAACATTCTGTTATACATTTAGCCTGGTTGAATAGACGTAGAGTAATTAAAGGAGTCACAGGGTGTCACAAAAAGGTTCATCTTAGATGTTCATACTTTGATCAAGAATGAAGTGTAGATGATACACTGCAACTTTATGAAAATATGCAAATTGATATCACCACAGTGTAAAACAAAATTATCAATCTGTGTCTAGTTATTCAATACAATTGCATGTATTGTTACCAAACTAACACACACACACACACACACACACACACACACACACACACACACACACACACACACACAAAAGAAATACATGTAGCACCTGGGATTTAAGATATTGTCTTTAAAGGTATATGGTCTGTGATCTGGGTGATCTCTCAAAGGTGGATATACTGTACCAGTCAGTCTGAAAATTTTGATCATGGTAAACATGGCAAAAGAAACCATAATCTAATAATGGCTATATGTGAAGAGTCAGTATCTTCCACTGTAGATCAGAAATTAATTGCTTTCTTTGAATTACCTTTCTGCTGTTTATCATGCATTATCTTTGCCAGCATTGAATTCTCAATGTCACCAATGATTACCTAGGCCAAAGTACCCACTCTGGTTTAATGAGCTCAAAGTCAATATTGCCCATTGAAAATGGTGGACCTTCAAGTGAGTCTTTGCTGACAAACGGCAAACCCAAAATCACAAATTTTTCAACTTTTTGTTGTTGATATATTTGCTATGATTGACTGTGTAGTGAAAGCTAATTTCTTACAATTTACCATCTTTTCTTTTGTAGGAGGATGCAAGCAGGAAAAGTTTGAGACACCATCACTTTTGCTCTGCCACTGACATCCATGTTTCCATGTCAAGGTCATGGGATAGATATGCTGATTTTGACCACTGACCGTGCAGCCTTTCTGTGACCTTTGGAATAAGGAACTGTGCTGTTATACATGTATCTGTACTATACCAAGGTCATTTCAAGGACAAACGTAAAAAATGTGGAACAACTGACCACAGACTTTTTGTTGTTGTTAAAATGGCAGGGTGATGTGTTTAACTGGAACCAGACATTGTTTGTTTGATAAATAGACAGAAACAAGTGTGAAAGTCGTGAAGACATTATGACATCTCAGATGATAATGTGACAAATGGTGGACAGTTTCTCTCAAATTGCAAGCAGTGCTAAATTTTTTTTCTTCAAAATTGTGATATCATGAAAGACGTTTGATGACTAAACACCACAGAATATTCTGAGGAAGATATTGATATCTGTCAGAATTATTTAACAAGAAATTTTTAAACAGTAAAAACAGAAAAAAAGTACAATATACAGACCCTGTGGGTTCTATTTAATACCTTTAATATTTTGACATACAGCCCAGGGCTGTATTTTGTGACTGCAGGCTGTCACGTCAAGAACATTACCAAACTTTGTGACCACCCTGTAGCGGTGAATAAAACCATAAACATGAAGCCCAATGGCAAAACATCACACGGAGAGAACCACATCATTGAGATGGGGGGGCAGCTCATTCGACAGAAGTCGAAAGAGAAAGAGGAGGATCCCTTACCAGACGATGAGCGGGAAGGATTATTCAATGTCCGCGCCATTCTGTTCCTCTGCCTGTGGTATTTTTTCAGTTTCTGTACGTTATTTCTCAACAAATACATCCTGACTACTCTAAAGGGGGATCCATGGTTACTGGGTGAGTATGAGGTGGGAGGACAAGTCCTTTCAGTTTCGTTTACCCTTCTCTAATGCAGATAATTTTTTTTTTGGGGGGGGGGTATGTATCTGGGTACATGCAGTTGGATTATTATTATGGGCTATAGCATTTTTTCAATGCCATGTAGTTAAGCTGTTATTCAAGTGCCACCTTGTTTGGTTTCAAGTTAATGTGATTTTTTCCATTGCCTGGGAAGTAATGTTGAAGCTGCCATATATGTGTTGTAAGCAATGATTAGGACAGCCATAGCATAACTTGCCATGCAGTGAAAAAAAAAAAGTGCAGATCAAAGTCGTCCCCATGCAGCCTGGAATGATTTAAACATATTTTAAGAGTAGAAATCAGTAAGATTTTGATTTTGTGTTGCTCAAGATGTTGATCTTGAAATTGTTGCAGCATGTTGTGATGGTAGGCATGGCAACCAAAATCCTCATGGAGAACATGATGTCTACACTGTATTGAATGTGGTGGATTGTCTAACTGGGTTTTATCCCTTTTCCCTTTGAATTAAGACTGAGTCAACAGCTTTCCTTGGCATGGGATGGGCACTTAGACCCGGGGCATGTGATTTCCATAAGTTTCATGTACATTTCTCAGTCAAATTGTTTTTCATAACTGTTGAAATTAGTTGAAAACACTGAAGTAGATGACATTTGACCACCAACTGCTTTTGGCTTGTTTAAGGGGGAAAGGTTTAATATTATAAGCAATCTCTGTGAACACCTGAAAATTGCCATGTTGACTGGTTGAATGCATCTGCATGCCAGGCATGGTGACTTATAATTCATAGACATACAGAAAGGTTTAACTCATTCCAAACTATGGTAACAGGCCTTGGCCAGTGGTTCTGCAATGCCTGGCAAGCCATGCTGCAGTTGCCGCAAGGGCAGCTGCAGCATGACTTGCCAGGCAGTGCCAGAACCACTGACTTACGACTATAGACATGTTGGTACTTGAACGAAAGCTCTTTTCATGAAGAATTTAAATATGCAATTGTCATCTTAAATCTAGGTAAATATGCAGAAAAATCAGGGACTGGTATGGAATGAGTTAAGACAGGATATATTCTTGATGACAAGACCTCCACCATCATCTACTAGTGGCATGTTTTGGGTGTTTTAGTCACTTAACAGCTATTGCCTTGGTTTTCAACCTTACATGTATTATAGCCGAGATGGACCTAGAGGGTTAAATGAGAACAAATGTACAGCCTGTCTGATGATGACCCAGGGAAACATGACTGGGACTAGTCCCGACTCTGTGACCTTACTGATGGCCCCAGATGATTTGCATGACATGAGCAGAGGCTGGACATTCACAAGCTCAGACAATGTAAATAGAGTGTAGACCTACGCATGAACCTGTGGAAATTTCATGCAGTGCTTGCGTACCTTTGCATCCAACTGATGATACTAATGTCGTACATAGTAAATTAAATTTATGAATCCGAATAATAGACATCACCTGTCCAATGGAATTAAAGGTGCTGAACTCACCAGGTGTTAAATCAGAAGAGTGATGCGCTTAGTCAGTGGTTGTTGAAGTAACTGGGACACCATACTCAGCTGCCCTTAAAGATTGGATTGTGAAAAACCACACAGTAAAACCACAAAGTTAAGACTGGTTCCATGTCAAAACCTACAGGGAGACTGCCAAATCAAGACTGGTTCTGTGTCAAATCCTACAGTCAAACCACCAAGTTAGACTGGTTCCATGTCAAAACCTACAGTAAAACCACCAAGTTAAGACTGGTTTCATGTCAAAACCTACAGTGAAACTACATGTACCAAGTTAAGACTGGTTCCATGTCAAAACCTGCAGTAAAACCACCAAGTTCGGACTGGTTCCATGTCAAAACCTACCATAAATCCACCAAGTTGAGACTGGTTCTATGTCAAAACCTAAGTAGAACCATCAAGATCAGACCGGTTCCAGTGTTAATGAGAGCAGACAATTTGCCTCATTGTCAGGCCAGTTTTCTCCTTTGTTGATCTCATCAGATGCTGGTGAGTTCTGTTCGACCCCAGAGTAAACATAAATATTTATGGTTAGTGTTACTAGGAGTTGGTCTTGGGTTCAGCTATTTTACTCAAGTGAAACTGAATGATGGGTCAGATAAATTGGCCTTTTAAAGGGCACCATCTAATGTTGCAACAACACACATATCAATTACATATTCATGATGTAAATGTTATGATGTCAATCATATTTGAAAGGTACAAGAGAGACTCTATGTAATTTGCATAACCGTATAAGAGGATTTATATGGACATAACAGGATTTTTATGGTCAAGCTGAAATGTAGACAAGTTTTTCAATAATGAGGTATGCAAGGATGAGTTAATGGCAATAATATTCATGCATGTGTACACACAAATATATATGTGTTCACTGGCAGAAAGACAATCAGTATCAAGGAAGATGTTTAAATTGTACTGTAAAACCTCATTATAACGACACCCAAATATCTGACATATTCAATATAATGACACAAATTTTCATGGGAAAAAGTTCATTTTCTTTGTTGTTTGATTCATTTATCTGACACATTTCGTAGGGGACAGATGGTGTCATTATAAGGAGTTTTACTGTAGTATCAAGCAGATTGTGTAGATGCTGTGTGACAGTGACGATAGGGAAACATCTGTGGGTCCTTTCAACCCATCGGTAATGTACAGCTTCAGCAGACTCTACAAAATTTTGGTTACTACACAAGGGTTATGCGGACAATTGCATTATGGGAAGAAAAATGCTGTATCAGCTTTGCTTTTGAAAGTCACTTTTATGAGAGCCAGATGCTCTTAGTTTGAAGATTAGATCTCCTGGTCCACATTCTTCTCAAAAAGTTAACCACATACAATAACAAACTAAAGAATGAAGACTAACTGATCTAAATCACTGAATATCTGATACTTTAGCCCATGCAGCTTTTCTGTCAGGTGAGTCAAACATGACCTGTCTGTCACAAGTACATGTAAATTATATGAGCTATACTTGTGCAAGTGTTGTCAGGCTATTATGGTGGGGAGAATTTGCTAGAGCTCAAGATAGTGAAATTTGACTCCAAAATTTACAAGCAATATGCCAAATTATCTAAAAAATACTAAGGGTGCCTTATATTTTAATGTACATATGATCACAACAATCACCCAGAGTTGAATTTTGATCTGACAGAAATGGACACCAAGTTGTATGCCCTTTGTAAGAAGCAAAGCTGTGTTCGGTCATCGACCTCGGTGCAGTTTGATGCTCAACAGACTTAAATGAAATTTGTATCCTCTGGCTGACCAGGTGGATTATCCTGAGGGCTTTGTTTGCATACTTTATGCATCAAACCTTCCACTACTCAAAATCATGACGTATGTTAAGCACATATACACTGAAACCTGGGGGCTGTTGACACCTAGAAAAACCAGAATTTTAGGGGGAAGAACTGTTCAGTTAATATTGCAGGACATAGAAGGGATTATCATGATTAAAGTACCTTTTCTCATCTACTATAATTATTACAGGCTTGTATCACTTTCATTTTTTAAAATGGCTCATATGTTAAATTACCATTTGGATTGCATTTGTGTGAGGGGAATTAGCAAGGTAAACATGGTAAGGTGTGGTAATTGTTTGGCTCATCGGAGCTCCTAGCAGCCTCTGATTGTCCACACATACTGTAAATCCACTTAATTTTACTTCATATTTATTTTTGCTTATTTTGCTGATGGCAAGAAAATGCAAAATTAAACACTTAATGGAATAGTATTTTAACATAGCAATAGGAAGACCAGGCAAGTGTTGATGAAAGTAGTCATACATGTATGATATGCCGTACCAAAATGCCTGACCGGTTTCATCCATAACTGGATTTGTCCGAGGCAAATGAGTTTTTTTTCAAACTAGGGTAAACATAAATGTTTACATTAAAGTTTACAGGGAGTTGGTCTCTGTTCAAACTCTCTGCTCTGTGATTCAACAGCTAGTATTTCAACATAGGTTTAATGGGAATTATGTCCGAAATAGTGAAAATAACTCTTTCAGTGCCAATCTTGTCTAAAGTCCATCTACTAAAATCAAACTAATCTGAATTATAATAAGGATCTTAGTCTTGTATTCCTCGTAAAAAGACCTTTCATTCAAGTACCAGCATGCCTCTAGCTCCAGAGAAAATATCCCAGGTCAACAGCTTTTCTTGGCGTGCATTGGGCACAATGCGCCCAATGTGTGCCAAGAAAAGCTGTTGACTCAGTCCAAAATTTGGCACTTCAAGAGTTAAAACTTCATTTAAATGTCTGAAATGCACAATCCATGGAAAGTCGTGCACAGGAAAATAAGTACATGTACATTTACAGAATCCTTCTACCTTATTTACTATGCTCAGACCGTAATAACTGTTCAGTTTTGATATGCTCAGATGTGCATAGTAATGAATTGAAATGAAGTACATGTAGTTGGAACTCATTATGTCCAAACACAGGAACAAGACAATTAATTGAGACTTGCCGAAATATTCTGATATTGAACAAATCCATACTGCTGTTATGGTGAAGATCTGGGTCAGTGGCTTTAGAGTACAGCACACAGGTACATGCATATTAATCTCCAGCTGTGTATGTAGGCCCTAGTGCTAAAAATGGTGACAATCAGCCACCATGATGCGGGTAAACCTAGTGGAAACTGATAACAGTGTTTCCTATCATCTGTTGGAAACTGATTACAGAGTTTTCCCCAGAAAATCCTAGGAGTGTATTGGGATTTCCATATGTAACCAAATTTGAGCAAATTTCAAGAATTACAGCCCTATCTTCCTATACCTTAATGGAAAGCCTAAGTCAAAGCCTTAATTTCAGGATCATAGCCCTACAGTTTGTAGGGCTGTAGGGCTCTGGGGAGAACCCTGCAATTACTTATTATGAACCTTAAGGTGGAAGATCTGAAGTCAGCTCCTTTGGATAACCTCTAATCACTTTTTCATATTTTGTGATAGTTTGATACTTAAACTATATGCTCCAAAAAACTTAGATGTGTGAACATAAAATTTATATGAAAAAATTGATCTCAAAACTTGTTTACACTGAAAAGTTAAAGCAATGCCGAGCACATGGGGTTTGTTTGCATGGGCATGTTTCCAGGGGTCATGGAATAATGACTGCAAACAATGACATGCTCCATTAATGAAGCATGTCATTGTTTGCACAGTCATTATTCCATGACCCCTGGAAACCAATTGACAAGAGTCGCTCACAGGGAACAGGAAACTGTTAGCTGTGGAGAGAAGAATGGGCCAGTTCAGACTAATCACTATCATTGTTCTGATTACTTTGAAATTCTCTATTGATGTAAATACAAATTAGTACAATCCACTTACTGGGCCACAAATATGGAAAGCTGCATGTGAACCCACACCCAAAGAAGCCAAGTGTGATGTTGCCAAGATAAAAAATATCTAAATTTAAGCCACAAAAGATGTATTTTTTTAATGACAACCTCACAGAGGTAAAGCTATAAGTTTATTTCACACAATAATTAAAACACGGGACAGAAGAAATGAGTATGTGTCATATTACAGTCATAAATGTGTAAAAGTTGGCAACTTTTTCTGTCAATGTGATTTTCTCAGAACATTTTTTTGCTCAACCTCTGCAATTTGTATCTCGCATCACAAACGTACGAATTGCCGTATCACATTAAACCGATGGATATCAAAAGAAAAATACCATATCCAGGAGCGGTTCCCAGGATTTTTTTTCCTGACAACCCCTTCTGTGACTTTTGTAGCCATTTATAGAAAGAAAATGAACAACCTGTCAGGACTAAATTAAAAATTGTATAACTTCTTATTTATGCTATTTCAGGACAAACCATTGAATTTGATCCAGGACATGGATATATATTTTAAATTTCTTCTGATTTCAACTGGAAAAAAACAATTTTGTGTGACTTCTGTGCGAAAAATGTGAAAATCCTACCAAGTCAGAAAGAATGCTATAAAAATCTCAAAAAATTCCAATCCTGCAAAAAAACACTATGGATACAAATCTATGGATATGTAGTAATCAAAAAATATATAGGTTTTATGTATTTGTGAAAAAACTAAATGGGTAATATTGATCCAAAGTTGCCAGTCTCACTGCGCACTAGCTTCACAGCCTTCACCTTAAGAGACTTCTTATCTCTATCTTAGTGTGTGGTTTGGGAACGTGACAGGCTTTTTATACTGTATAGTTTGTTGATGTTGCTAGTTTTGAAGGTAAATTTATTTTTGCCATGTCTGATTCAGATCAAATCTGCCAGTACATATGGGTATTTCCTTGATTAATAATACAGGCCAAACCAGCACTGAACCTGACCTGCGTAATATGAATGCCCCTTTTGTGTCTGACAAGTCACGCTTCAGCTTTGCCATTGTGACTGCTGTAGCATGAGGTGTCAGGTAATAGGGTACATTCATATTATCTCCAGGGCTGCTCTTTCCTATAGTTCAAGAAGAAAGTACCCTGAGCTCATGTGTGCATGTGTATTCATGTATCAAATAGAACAAAATGTGTTGCTCTTGCAAATATAAAAACTTTCTTTCGCAGAATTGTGGTAGTCATGTTCTCCAGATATATTCATTGAGTTAGAAAGAAAGCATCATCTTGTTCAACATAAAATTTCTTTATTTCCAAAAATAGTGATCTCAACACTGGCGTATCTATCAGTACACCCATCACTTCTGCGTCTATCAGTACACCCAACACTGGTGTATCAGTCAGCACACCTGACACTGGAGTGTCCGTCAATACACCTGACACTTGTGTGTCCATCAGTACACCCGACACTGGTGTATCCATCAGGACACCCATCACTGGTGTATCCATCTGTACACCTGACACTGGTGTATCCATCAGTACACCCGTCACTGGTGTATCCATCAGTAAACCCGTCATTGGTGTGTCCGTCAGTACACCTGACACTGGTGTATCCATCAGTACACCCGACACTGGTGTATCCATCAGTACACCGGACACTGGTGTATCCATCAATACACCCAACACTGGTATGTCCATCAGTATACCTGACACTGGTGTATCCATCAGTACACCGGACACTGGTGTATCCATCAATACACCCAACACTGGTATGTCCATCAGTACACCTGACACTGGTGTATCCATCAGTACACCAACACTGGTGTATCCATCAGTACACCAGACACTGGTGTATCCATCAGTACACCAGACACTGGTGTATCCATCAGTACACCGACACTGGTGTATCCATCAGTACACCCCCCCCCCCCATCATGGCAGAGGCTTGTCACTGTGACATAGTTATAGGACAATGATTGCGGCAGGAAACTAAGGTGCAAATGTCACATTAAAAAGTGCTGACATTAGAGCAGGTGAGCATGGTAAGGTGGTACTTGTAAATGCTCTTTGTATGACAATTTGAATACATGCATTGATGCAATCCTTCTCTCTAAAAAGATCTGGTATATGTGGAAAATAATGGACTGGTAGAGAAATAGTAACAGTGGGTTATTTGTCATTGTTTATGGATGGTGAAATGTGTAGGTTTGGCTGTGTACGTAGCATGAAGAGTACTTGGTGACTGTCTATTCGGGTTAAGTTGTCTATGGTTATATGTGGTGTAGTATCAAGAGAAGGGAGCTCATTAGCTGACCCAGGCTAATAACGCTGCCTCCACTTCTCAAATCATACTTCATCCAAAACTATATTTATGTCTACAAGTGCATGCAAGCCTTATCTTTATTTACAGTTGTTGTTTTTTATTTTTTTAAATCAATGATGACCATTGACAGAAACTAGACGCACAGTACTCAGTGAAGCAGTCATTCAGTCAATAATGAAAACAGTCAAATCATCATTGTTTGTCTCACACTTGACTTATTGATCAAACATGATCAAATTGACATAAAGTGTGTGTACATATATGGACATCAAACTACACTCTATGGTTCTATTGTGACCAGTTGCAGTCATTAGGCAATAAAATGTTGTGTTCAGCAGATGTGCATGTAGATGTAAATGATTTGTAAATAGTCTCTGGCAGTCTGGCCTCAAAACAAAAGTATATTTGAGGTTTGCTTGTTTAAC
Organism: Hermodice carunculata; assembly: GCA_964020975.1. Taxonomy (NCBI): domain Eukaryota; kingdom Metazoa; phylum Annelida; class Polychaeta; order Eunicida; family Amphinomidae; genus Hermodice; species Hermodice carunculata. The sequence continues at coordinate 34,890,740 of OZ026626.1, forward strand.
CCTCCAGACTCTAGTCTTTTGTAATATTATGTGTGTCTATCTGTATATATACATCACGAGGGTAATGGCTTTCTGCTTTTGTGAGATATGTTTATTTACGTCCATGTTTCCATCACTTAACCGTTTCCTCCATGAACTGATGTCAGATAATAAGAGAATATTTGGTTTCCATCACCCGGCAATGAATGTTCATTCCAACTGGGGGGGAAAAAAATCAGAAATATTTTTTCCCCAACTTATGCTTTTGTTTTTATTTTGAATTTAATTTCCCCCTACATGCATAGTAGCTTCTCTTTTAGTCTAATACAGTCAAGTGGACTGTTTGGCTTTAAAGTGTACATGGTGTAACTAGTGTCATCGATAAAAAAAATAAAAAATGATGTGTTATGACACAGCCACAGGAATCTTGATTGTGATAGTAACTTGAGGAAACAAGTATCTGCCAAATATTGGTTCCTTGCTATTACAGTACTATCCACTAGAATGGCAGCCTTCATGATGTACATGTCATGTTTTTACTGAAGATGTGACATACGCCTCATACAGTTAAAAAAAAAACTGACTAGCATGATTATTAAAAAGGAAGTTGTCAAAAAGTGAATTGAATTACATGTAGTAGAAATTGTGGACATTCATAAGATGATAATTGTCAATGCACTGGGTTCTGAATATAACTTACAGCAAGGTAAACTGGTATTTGTCAACATAAGTTTTTATTGACCATGTTCAGCACAGTGAAACAAATTACTGACTTTTATCAACAGAATACAACAAATTATTGACCTTGATCAACATAAAACAACAAAATATTGACCTTATTGAACAGAATATGACGAAGACACCTAATTGTGGTCAGAAAAAGCACATTTTACATGTAGTGGTTGAAATGGGAATAGGATGAAAATGAGAGAATGGAGTCAGGGGTTAAACTGATGACACCTTGTTTTTAGAATCTGTCTGTCATACTGTGTTACATATTCATGACATTCTTTGGCTGTCATTAAGTACAGACCACATGCCACACATTCCACACATACCTTGTGACCTTACCAGGTAAACACAAGCAGGAGTAGCCTTGACCCTTTGAGTGCTAGTCAGGTCAATAGTCTTACTTATCTGAAGTATTGTAATGATTCCACATTCCCATTTATCATGCAAGGGCTTCTAGATTTCGCAGTGCTGGAGAAATGAAGTGGTCTGTGGAAATCAACTGGGGAAGTTTGTCAGCCCGCTGTAGAAATGGATACTTCAAATCTTTATTATTGTTCTGTTTACATGAGTTCAATTATATTTTCTGAATTATGCAAGGTATTCGTAGTTGTCTGACCTGTATAACACTGCCCCTTCAGACCTTAGTATATATGATCCAGGTATATGACCCTCCTCATTCAGACCTAGATGTAAATGATACAGGTATACCCTCCCCCCTCCCCCCTTCCCCCTCCAGACCTGCACATACGCGATATATGTATATGACCTTCCTCCTGCAGACCCAGATATATTATTGATACAGGAAGACCAAGATATACATGATACAGGTATATAACCTCCCCCCTTCAGACTCAGAAATACTTGATACAGGTAGACCAAGATATACATGATACAGGTATATAACCTCCCCCCTTCAGACTCAGAAATACTTGATACAGGTAGACCAAGATATACATGATACAGGTATATAACCTCCCCCCTTCAGACTCAGAAATACTTGATACAGGTAGACCAAGATATACATGATACAGGTATATAACCTCCCCCCTTCAGACTCAGAAATACTTGATACAGGTAGACCAAGATATACATGATACAGGTATATAACCTCCCCCCTTCAGACTCAGAAATACTTGATACAGGTAGACCAAGATATACATGATACAGGTATATAACCCTCCCCCTGCAGACATGATAACAGTTGTATAACCCTCCCCTTTCAGACTTCGATATACATGATACAGGTATATAACCTCCCCCCTTCAGACTCAGAAATACTTGATACAGGTAGACCAAGATATACATGATACAGGTATATAACCTCCCCCCTTCAGACTCAGAAATACTTGATACAGGTAGACCAAGATATACATGATACAGGTATATAACCTCCCCCCTTCAGACTCAGAAATACTTGATACAGGTAGACCAAGATATACATGATACAGGTATATAACCTCCCCCCTTCAGACTCAGAAATACTTGATACAGGTAGACCAAGATATACATGATACAGGTATATAACCCTCCCCCTGCAGACATGATAACAGTTGTATAACCCTCCCCTTTCAGACTTCGATATAAATGATAGAGGTATGTAACCTTTCCCCTTCAGACCTGCGTATGATACAGGAAGATTTTACCCTCCGCCTTTAGACCTAGATAAACATGATACATGTACAGATATATAGCCCCTTCAGACCTAGATATACATGTGCATGACCCTCCCCCTTCAGACATAGATAGGCATGATACAGGTGTATAACCCTTCCCCTTCAGCATGTTCAGACCTACATATATATATGATACAGGTATATAACCCTCCTCCTTCGATCAAATACTAGCCAGCAGCTTTTCTGGGTAAGGATTATACCTGGCTGTAGCAATGGTAGATATCTTATCTGATGACCTTGGGCACAATATGTAGTATGTACTATTATAAGTTTTATCATTTTTGTCCTTTCAGAATGTGCCCAATGATAAAATTGTGGGAGGGAACATTTTTGAAGCAGACATGTTGGAACTTCAAGCATTTAGGATGAAATGAAAGTCAAACTTCAAAAATTATTAAAACCCAGTACTGTAACAGTATAGTGTACATGTACGTGTATCATGGCTCATATGAATCTTGAAAACCTTTAAAAATCCTGGAATTATGTCTCCCGATGGAAGCCGGGGGACATATTGGTTTAGTGCCCGTTTCTTCCACTTGTTGTTGTTGTTGTTGTTCAGATTCTTCAACACTTGGTTTCCGTGCGATAAGTCTTGAAGGACTTGACAGAATATGATAAAACTTGGTAGGATTATGTATCTAGGCAAGACCTAGGTTGGGATTGTATTTGGGTGACCTTGACCTAATTTTCAAGGTCACAGGGTCACTTATGTGAAATTGGTTTCCGTGCGATAAGTCATGAAGAACTTGATGGAATTTGATGAAACTTGGTAGGATCATGTATCTAGGCAAGACCTAGGTTGGGATTGTATTTGGATGACCTTGAGCGAATTCTCAAGGTCACAGGGTCACTTATGTGAAACTGGTTTCCGTGCGATAAGTCTTGAAGAACGTGATGGAATATGATGAAACTTGGTAGGATTATGTATCTAGGCAAGACCTAGGTTGGGATTGTATTTCGATGATCTTGAGCGAATTCTCAAGGTCACAGGGTCACTTATGTGAAACTGGTTTCCGTGCGATGTCTTGAAGAACTTGATGGAATTTGATGAAACTTGGTAGGATTATGTATCTAGGCAAGACCTAGGTTGGGATTGTATTTGGGTGACCTTGACCTAATTTTCAAGGTCACAGGGTCACTTATGTGAAACTGGTTTCTGTGCGATAAGTCATGAAGAACTTGATGGAATTTGATGAAACTTGGCAGGATTATGTATCTTGGCAAGACCTAGGTGGGGATAGTATTTGGATGACCTTGAGCGAATTCTCAAGGTCACAGGGTCACTTATGTGAAACTGGTTTCTGTGCGATAAGTCTTGAAGAACTTGATGGAATATGATGAAACTTGGTAGGATTATGTATCTAGGCAAGACCTAGGTTGGGATTGTATTTGGATGACCTTGAGCGAATTCTCAAGGTCACAGGGTCACTTATGTGAAACTGGTTTCCGTGCGATGTCTTGAAGAACTTGATGGAATTTGATGAAACTTGGTAGGATCATGTATCTAGGCAAGACCTAGGTTGGGATTGTATTTGGATGACCTTGACCTAATTTTCAAGGTCACAGGGTCACTTATGTGAAACTGGTTTCCGTGCGATAAGTCATGAAGAACTTGATAGAATTTGATGAAACTTGGCAGGATTATGTATCTTGGCAAGACCTAGGTGGGGATAGTATTTGGATGACCATGAGTGAATTCTCAAGGTCACAGGGTCACTTATGTGAAATTGGTTTCCATGTGATAAGTCTTGAAGAACTTGATGGAATTTGATGAAACGTGGTAGGATTATGTATCTAGGCAAGGCCTAGGTTGGGATTGTACTTGGGTGACCTTGACCTAATTTTTAAGGTCACAGGGTCACTTATGTGAAATTGGTTTCCGTGCGATAAGTCATGAAGAAATTGATGGAATTTGATGAAACTTGGTAGGATTATGTATCTAGGCAAGACCTAGGTTGGGATTGTATTTGGATGACCTTGACCTAATTTTCAAGGTCACAGGGTCATTTATGTGAGATTGGTTTCTCTGCAATAAGTCTTGAAGAACTTGATGAAAATTGCTAGAGTAATGTATCTAGGTGAGAGCTAAAATAGGATTGCAATTTTCAAGTAAACTTGGTCATTTGTAATTTGTTATCACCTGTAGCTTATTCAGAGACGTAAGTGTTCCACCGGGAGACATTTGATTTTCTGTTGGAAAATCAGTCTGTTCTAGTTTCATTTTGTATTTTCAGGGGCTTCAAAGTCCTTGAAATTCAAAGTTGGGCCTTGGAAGTCATTGAAAATTGATTTCAAGGTAAATATACTTTGTTTAAATAAATATATTTTCCAGTGATGCCAGAATCATGTGTCAAAACACCAGGAAAATTCTTAAATTATAGAAATTTTGAGATAGAGTTGAAAAAGTTCTTGACTTTTGTAGCCCTGAAGTATGTGAAGGGCCCTGAAGTGCAGACCTTATATTACTGCAATACAATGCTCCCTGTTCTTAAGGACAAAAATGTGTGAGTGCCACTGCATACAAACACATATTTCATGCAGGTATCTATGTTCCTGAAGTTTCTCATGCAGAAACATTCAGCAACAAACAGAAAAACAAACAAAAACAAAAAAACAAAAACAAAAACAAAAAAAGAACAAAAAAGAAAAAAAAAAAAAGAAAAAAACAAACAAACCCCAAAACCCACCAGATTTTAAAATTCATTGTCCACTTTACTTTGCAGATTAGATATTTCAGATACAGATGTAGAATGCTAACACAGTAAGCTAAATAACATGGTCAGAACATAGATATTTACCCTTTTACCAAGAAACTGTCAAAGCCAGCCAATAGTCAAATTTCATCTGATTTATGATGTTTTACACTTATTTCAACAGTAGTGGAGAACAATTGAAATGAGCATTGTCAATGAGAAATATCAAGATAGCGCACCTTAAACCAAGGAAAGCTGTTGACTCAGTCTTGATACAAGGGGGAAACAGTCAAGACACTGTAAAGCACATGTATCTAGATTTTATAAAATTGCTAAGTTATATGAGCCACAATTTCAACGTGTACTTGTTTCTACCTAATGCTTTACCTCAACTCATTCCATACTATGGTCACCGGCCTTGGTCAGTGGTTGTGGCACTGCATGCCTGGCAAATCATGCTGCAGCTACAGCATGACTTGCCGGGCAGTGCCAGAACCACTGACTTAAGAGTATAGGCATGTCGGTACTTGTACGAAAGTTCTTTTCATGAAGAATTTAAATATGCAATTGTTTTAAATCTAGGTAAATATACAGAAAAATCAGGGACTGGTATGGAATGAGTTAAGCCAGGTATTGTTCCATACAGCCTGCACGTTTAAACCATAGGCATGGTCAGCACAGTGTAGGTGGTTGGTGTCCATGGTGTCTCAGTATGCTGAGGTTCACAGGGTTAGAATATTAGAAGTAGAACTCTTCTGTTGCTGGATACTGATTGTCATCAAATGCATAAACATGGGCAGTAATTATTTTTAAAATATCAACTTTAAAGTCATTCACCCCACTTTCATGCAGACCAAATTGACATGTAGATTATTCTGAGCTTGGTCTGTTTAGCAGGCAAATATATGATGCAGTGTTAAAGCAGTCAATGGTCATCCTAGTTAGAAATGTTTACCCATCGTCTTGCCAATTTAGTTTGAAACTGACTGTGTGACCCTGCTGGTAAACATACTGCAGGTCATCTTTCTCAGAGGATTTACAATGTTTGCAGCATGTTGCATATGTATTATTATGGTAATACAATACAATACATTGTTGACAATGATTATGTATGTGTTAGATATCGAACATAATGAAATATAACTGTAATATAAACATGATAGAGTTATGTGCCTGATTTAGGTTATAGCCTGCAGGATAACCTCAGCCTAAGGTATAACAAGACTGATCATTAAACAGACACTGTAGTCCTCCTGATAAGAGCCCCAGTTCTACTAAGCCCTCCCCCCCCCAAAAAAAAAATCTGAATAAAAAAATCAGACCAACAACATCTAAATTTGTGATCTTTTTCACAGTATTTTACCAATAGTGTTCAAAAGTATCATTCTAAATTGGAAGCTTATTGTATTGAAATGTTGTAAGTGCATAGACCTGTTTTAGGATGATCATTATTTTTAGTACACATATTAATATCTTTAGTAAAATCGCCATGAGGGAGAAAATAAAGAATATTCATACATAGTACATCACATCATATCATAATCTAAAAAGTCTGGGTCAATAGGGCAGTCAATATATGTTCTGCTGACCAGGGTTTAAAATGATTGTCTGAGAATAAAAGGTGTTTCAAGGGGCCAGAAAGGCCATCAGAACTTCATTTTATTATTATGTGGGTTGTCTTTGCTGAATATATAGCTGAGACAAGGAGCCGCTACTCAGAGAGGCATGTTGGGGTAAAAGGCTCCGAAACATGTTGAGTAGTTACCCGCTGAAGACCCTTTAATTTGTTTGGGCTGATACAGCCTATGTCAAAATTTTACAGAGGAACGTGTGCAATATGGACAAAAGTAATTCCATATGTATATAGATTAGACAGGGACAGGTTAACTTATGGAGAGTAAAGAGTTCGGACTACGGAATAGGGTAATGAGTACTAAGAAGTGGTTCTGGGCAAAAAGACACAAATACAATTCATTGTGGTACTGAGCATGCTTTGTGCATGGAGGAGACCGAGCAGATTTGATAGGAGAGTGTCCAAGGGTGATGACACTCGAGACAACAGATCCATAATATCTGCCATGAAAATATACTTCGCTGTTGAGGATATCGCAATGTCTCTTAAGATTAGGGTACTCATATTTATAGTATCCAATATACCATTTAAAAAAAAAAAAGTATCAACATCACTAACTCTTCTGCAAATTTCCACAAGAGTTGGTGTGTTGTGAATTAACATAATGATGCATGTACTGGATTCATACTCTTTGTGAACTGACCATTCATTCAAGTACAAGCATGCCTACAGTTACAGAGGCTAGAAGTTGGTTCAGGTCAACAGCTTTTCTTGATGTACTTCTGGTGAATACCTTTGGTCCAAATTAGCTAGTACTGTGATCTACTGCTGCAACGCAGCAATTGCACCCCCGCTCTGTACTTAGCAACCGGCCTTTCTCCGTTGCTGGGTAAGTCACTCGATCGTAGGCCGTTCCACACGTTTCTGCCATCTGTTTGTTGTGCGTTGTTTTTCTGCAATCGTCCAGTTGCTATACGGAAATAACATGGGCACTGGGTGTTCTGGTGTCAGACCCTTACCCCAACAAAATGTCTTGAACAAATTCTGTCAAATTTGCCTGCTTCATAATCTTCTGGTCTTCCCACCATATTCAGCCATTCCCGTCATTTCTGCTTTTCTTTCTTTGGAGAAAAACAGTGGAAAGCTACGCCTTGCACCCAGGGGTATTTATCCAATTTACCCAGTTTTCTTGTGTCTGACTTACAGTCAGAAACTTTGCAATTGTAGACTGTCATTGTAGCTTGTGAACACGTTGGAAAATAACGATCAACTTCAGCGATGCCTTTTCCCTGTACTTTAACTATGGCGCAATATGGCTGCTATATTGAAACAACCTAACCTGCTGCAAGGTGCACCGTGAAATGACCCTGGTTCCGCAGTGGCTACCTGCGGTACTTGCTATTTTGGACCTTAGGTATTGACCCCAAAACAGAAAATCTTTGACCCAATCAAAACTTGTCACTATAAGAGTTATAGCAAGGCTAGTTTTTTGGGACAAGTAAATTTTCAGTCCAGACAGATACAAATTTTAGCAATATGAAGATATAAAACAATACTTGTCCCAGATTGAGTGGTAAAGGGAATTTCTGTGCTGGAATACTGTGGCAGTTTATATTATGTATCAGTGTGCAGGAAGCCCTCTTGTTTTCTGAAGTTTGTACTCAGCTGTCTATTATTTTGGAATATTCTTATTTTCTGTACACTCTGCCATGTGTACTGCAGCAAAAATGTTACCTGTACAAGTGTATTGGGACCCTCCCTTTACCCCCCCCCCCCATATATTCAGGTAAAAGTGGTGGTCAGACAAGTCACAAAGATCTGTAATGGCAAGCTGAGTATGCCACTGGCAATTATGTGGATGCTAAGGTGAGACAGTGAGAGCTCATTATAATGACACCATCTGTTCTTGAAAATGGTGTCAAGTGCAACTAAATATGTCACATAAATAAACCAAAGTACTAATGAAATAAACTTTTTGTTCCTCAAAACTTGCATCATTCAGTCAATATGTTGGGTATTTGAGTGTCGTCATAAGTAGGTTTCACTGTATCCATATTCATTTTGAGGAAAAATGCCTTGGAGGTAACAGGCCAGACAACTTGACTGTTCATAGGATACATGATTACATTGGCCAATAGCATACACTTGTTCCTCGAGGTCCCTTGAGAGACCAAGGGTGGGTTCAATAGTGGTCACTTAAAGCAGGTGGTCTCCCAAAAGAGGGACAACTGTGGTCATGTGGAATATAGTGAAACCTGTTTGGAAAGGCCATCCCTGGGGATTACTAAAGTATGGTTTTTCAAGACAGATGGTCCTTTGTGGGAGGTTTTAATCTCAGAAGAAAAGTTCTAAGTAAAGTATCCTGAAAAGGTGGCCTTTTAAGACAAGTGGTTTCACATTGGAGTGACCTCTCAAGACAGGGACCACTGTATTTCCAACATGTATCCCCCAAAGGCAGCTGGTCACCCGCTATATTTTTGTGCAGTGGACTCTGAGTAACTGTTTTTGGGATGTGTTTTTCACATAGAGCTGATGTCAGTGTTGAGGCTGACAGTAAAGTGTATATTCCTTTTAATGTTTACACATCTGTATAAATACAATAAGTAGCATAGATGTGTGCAGTGGTACCTGCTGTATGTGGCCATCCCTTATGCCAAGAAAAAGTGGCCACATACAGCAAGTACCCTGTCACTGCAGGTAAATTTTACAAAGAAAGTGACTACAATGTCGGAGCTTAGTAACCACAAAAAGGAATGTGGCTGCTCACGGCAGTGGTTTCACTCAGCAGGTACCGCTGTATATTATTCTTTGTGGAAGTTGACAGTTGGTGGATAATGACCATACTGACAGACATACCAGTGTGCATTCTCCAGTATCTGTATCGCAATGTTCATCACCTGACAACCAGACAAAAGTAACAGCCAACCCAGTATGTGTTCATGTTTGTTTGTGAATGCTGTTCTCCATAAAATCAATTTTCCCATTTTCATTAAATCTTTTTATATTTGCACAAGGATTATCCAATATTTACCTACTAAACAGATGCTGCTTTTACTATTTCTGATATTTATATTAGAGTCTGTTAGATCCATAAAATACCCTGTTCCATTAGTAGAAGACCCCTTTGCATCATCTCCCTGTGGGGGCAGAGATTACTCTCTATTGTGGCAGTGATCTGGTAACCAAGTGTTGTCTGGCACTTGTATCAGCCTTAATTGCTAATGAAGAGGTCAATGAATAATGATTGACTCCTTCACTGACCAATGACAGTGCTTTTGATGATGTACTTAGTGTCTACTATTAACACTTTTTCCACTGGCATGGCAACATGACAGTGGAAAATAGGTAGCAGCTTTTGTGTATCTGATACCTATGATGACAAAGAGGTGGCTGAATCAGCCTGCAAGTGACAGTTTTATGACTATAGCTGAGAACACAATGGTATGCATGGATACCGCAGGCCTTTGCTGGGGGAAGAACTATACTCAGAAGCAGAAAGCGTGCTCCTCTGACAGATATATGTGTGTGAAAAAATAAAATCAATATTACCAGTTGTATTAATTTTGGGGACAGTAGTAAAACATGAAAATATGTTTGTGAAACCTGCTCAAGCAGCCAGCTCTATGGGGGACATTTGTAATAGCTGCGGTGCAGCTTTGGTCCATATCTATAAAAAATGGAAGTACTCACATGGACATGTAGATCCCCATGTCAAACACGGCAAAATATGTTGCTGCAGCCAAACTAGAAATGTGGATGAAATTGACTGTTTAAAAAGTCAAAAGTCTTGTTCTTAACTCTTTCAGTGCCAAATTTTGAACCTAGTCAACTGCTTTTTTTGGGCGCATTGCTCCCGATGCATGCCAAGAAAAGCTGTTAACCTGGGGTATTCTCTCTGGAACGATAGGCTTACTCATATTTGAATGAAAGGTCTTTTTACGAGGAATACAGATCTGGCATCCTGATGATAATTCAGACTAGTTTGACTTAAATAGATTGACTTTAGTTGTGATTGGCACTGAAAAAGCTAAATACACTCTGACCTTGTGACCTTGATATAAGGAGTCCTCATATTTATGTGTGCATTGAGTGTTCCGTATTACCCCACATTTCTGCATCTTCTATTCATATTATGGCAGCTGATTGGTGGCATTGTCTAGTAACAAGGCCAGAGATTTTTGCAAGAAATAGGAGAGGTCAGAATTACCAGTTACCTGTGTATTCAGCTGAATATACCATCCAATGCACAGAATTCTTCAGGGCTAGAGATGTGTATTCCCATTGGATTGCATGTTAAATTAACATCAAATTAAAAGACTACTTTTAAAGCTGCAAGAATAAAATTAATGTGAACATTTCAGCCATATGTGCACGCATAATTTTACCACACAAATTTTGCTGTTTCTGCCAGGAGTGGTTTTAAAGTTATTAAGCTGTAAATTACAATGAAAAGTAATGGGAATACACAACTCTACCCCTGAATGACTGAAATGCCTTCTACAGGAGAGCAGTGGAAGCTTCTGTTCTTGCTCTCCCCTATTAACCCTTAAAGCACTGATTTCAGATCGAGTCAATGAACAGCTTTGCTCAGGGCACTTGGTGCACAAAGTGTCCCCAGGAAAGCTGTTGACTGAGACTACTTTTTGCTTTACACTAGACTTGCTGGTATTTGAATGAAAGGTATCTTCGTGAGGAATTTGAATCTTTTAACCATTATATGTTTAACTATAATGAGAAAACGGCTATAGCGGTGATTATCATTTTAAGGGTAAATATGGCTGCCCGGCCTGCAGTAGGGGCAGCCTTGTCAAGAGGTTGCTCAAATACATGCATAGTCCCCTGAAAGCACAAAGAAAGCTTGTCTTGAAGGAGCACCTGGGAGCCACCTCCATTTCCTTGGGTAATTGCTGAGGACAGATTTGACTGTATACATGACATTTAGTAAACAACATGCTTATTTGTCATTGTTGTAGGATTTGAATGAATGAGAGTGAGTTTTTTTTCTGGTAGTCTGCAAACACATCTGTTATATGAATGTTTGTCCATGGAAAAGTAGAGACAGACCTGTGCATGCTTATACATACATGTTGCATATATATATATATATATATATATATATATATATATATATATATATATATATAATATAGATAGATAGGTAGGTAGGTAGGTAGGTAGGTAGGTAGATAGGTAGATAGATAGATAGATAGATAGATAGATAGATAGATAGATAGATAGATAGATAGATAGATAGATAGATCCACATGCCAATACAGCTTGGCAAACTTTTAAGGGATGTTGAACTTTAGATTATTTGACAAATTTCAAATTTAAGGAATTAAATTTTCTTCAGACTATGACAGAAATACGTCCACGATGGCTGGAGGAAATATAGAACTGTTGTCAGTGCACCAGGTGCCCTGTATTGTATGCAGTGTAATATATAACTGGTTGTGACATATGGTATATACAGTGGAACCTGTCATAAGCTCATTGAAAAACTCTGTCGTTTGGTTAATTGGAGAATATATACCGTGTATACCCCGATTTGGAGGGACATGTAATTTACTGTAAATTAGTAAAACCTGTCTGAGATGACACTGTCTGAAACAGTAGCCAGCTTGGGGACCATTCTACTAAGGATTAACCAATGTGCCAGTGCTGAGTGCCAAGTTTGAGACACTGCAGGATGTAAACGAGACTAATTTGAATGCCTATGAAGAAAGTCCAATTATGTGTTGTTTCTCTCTGATTTCAGTGATTTTGAGTACACAGTATTTCAACATTCCATCCTAATACAGGATAAACCTGGGCCCACGTTAGTTTGTGTCTTGCTGCGCATAAATAGGGCAAAACATACATAATATTCAGTGCTTTCACAAACAATTTGGGGAGCTAATCATCAAGTTAACCCTCGGCAACCCAACATCAGCATGTAACATTTTGCCATAAAAAGTTAAATGTATTACAATACCATAGGGAGTGTAGGCCTGCTTTCAATGTTTGGGACAGCAGTGCAATAAATGATTTAACCCTTTCCCCCTCAAAAGGACAAAAGTAGGTCACAAGGTCAACTATGTGGGTCACAGTGGCTTTCTTTCTTTCTTTCTTTCTTTCTTTCTTTCTTTCTTTCGTTCTTTCTTTCTTTCTTTCTTCCTTCCTTTTTTTCTTTCTTTCTTCTCTCTCTCTCTCTCTCCCTCTGTCTGAACCTTCCTCTCTCCCGTCTTTCCGAAATTGATTGAAATGCATAATATGAGATGAGACCTAGTAAGATCACATGCCTCAGGTCAACAGCTTTCTTTGGCATAGGTTGGGCACTAAGTGCCCAACCTATGCCAAAGAAAGCTGTTGACTCATTCGTAATGCAAGTGGGAAAGATTTAATGAACCCACATACAATAATGCTTCTCCCATAAGGCCCTCTACAGAAAGACTAGCATTTCTGAAGTGAAATATTCTTATCATGACATCATTTGTTCACTGAAAAATATGTCAGATATCTAATATGATTAAACAAACAGGAGCAACACAGATACATCTTCTGTGTGGTTCTGTGCAATATATCCTCAATATATCAAAATGCTGAAATACCATCACACAAACCCTGTATCAAACTGTATCATGATATGTTCTTTGGGTATCAATTTTTTTTCAATACGATTAAAAACTTCACTTTTACCATAACTTATGAATTTTACATGCAGAAATATAAGAAAATCATCCCTATATGTAGATGAACAGCCACTAAAGCACATTTCACAACCTACATCATCAATTCATTGCTGGTGTACGTAGATTTACCAATACACTAGCAAGCAGGCTGTGGTTCTGACTGTTGCATGTAAATTCAAAGAGTGTAATCACTTCATACACACTCATGATATATATCATAATGCGTATCCTGATACATGGCTCTGTACCGAAAAGTATCATGATACAGAAGTTGGTAAAGATACCCAACCCTAGCAGATGTCATATCACTCTAAAATTATGCTAGATAGAGGCATTTCAAATTTTAATCTTTTAACATTGTCAAAAATACAGCAGATAGGAGGCATGCCATTCCACCTTCAATTTATTAATTGAACTAAAGTCATAGCATTTAAATAATGCTTATTGGGGCATTTCAAATTCATAAACTCTGAATATTTTCAACACTATAATGTGTAGAGATGACAGTCAAGCTCAAGGTAAACCGTGTATGAACTGTGGCCACATGATGAGTATGGAACAAAAGCTGTAAGATTTTAAATTCTGCTAACAAGGGGCATTTTCAAATGTTAAAACTTATGGATGACAGACAGAGACCCATTTTAACTTTCACACACTGTTGACTACTGGCAGCATGTTACATGTACCGTATTCATCCTAATAGTAGCACATGCCCTAATAGAAGCATGCCCCTGACTTTCAATCCAAGTGGTCTAGATTCAAAATCAAGATTTTTCCTGTTATTTAGCAAAGATGGTACTTACAAATGAAAAATTAAATGTCACTGCAGTATATCAATGCTTATATAAATGAACTGTGGAGCCTTCAAAACCTTCAGTCAAGAAAAGTACCTACATTGTATACCATAGTCCCATGAAAATACTGCAAGATCTGGCAAATATTTGCATTGGAATGGCATGCTACTATTAGAATGAATATGGTATTTAAAAAAAATTCTACCTGATATTAATGGTGTGGTTTGCACGGACTTGATCCTTTGCTGTCGTCTGCACCAAAGACCTGGAATGTCATCATGACCCAATGACGAAACAATACAAGTTTTCCTGTGGTTGCTCTGGGCAGTACAGTGTTACCCTCATCATGAGGCCACCTCAATTACACCAGAAATGTGGCCTTACAGGAGGGGTGGATAATAAATCTATAGTCTATTTGCTGCATGAAGAAGTGGTCATAGTAGAAAGGGCGGCCTCTTGTCAGGGCGACTTATAAGAGGGGGACTTCTGTACTGTGTTATGTGACTGATTAACTCTTTGTGCAGGAAGTGACTATGCAGTAGCCTCAGGATGTTAAATATTGTATCTCTTTCATAATTCTCATAAAGTAAAAAGGAAACATGTTGAAGGAGATTCTACATGGACATAATGTTTGTTGGCGGTGTCATTGCCGTTAGCGTGCCTTTGGTCAAGTGGTGGGTGCTTTAACCTGAACTAGTAAAAGTAGTTGTTCCATTTTTTGGTTCAAACATGAAAGGGTCAAAGCCAGGAAGACATATGATGACTTACATGTGCTTGCAGGATGAATGAAATTTGGTTGCGTGAAGTGACACTTACTGTGCCCCATGAAATCACGGATGACTTCTGACATCCAGATGCCACCATGTCTTCATACTTTTCCATTTGATCTTTGTGTTCTTTACATTTCATTTTGTGAGAGAAAGTTTGTGTAAAGACCATAGTATATGATCCTTGGGAGTGGTGTTTGGAGTCCCATTTCACTTCAGATTTGCTTGCATTTTGAGGGGAAACATGTTCAATGAAGCCTCATGACAGCAAAACATAGGTGACATTACATACATGTACAAAAGTTGTGGGGGATTCAGTTGCATACATCAGTGTGTGACCCCTTTAGGATGAACTTGGACATAATGTCCAGCAGTTGGTCTCTCAATATCTGAATGGAGGTCAAATAACATGGTCATGGATAATAATATTACAGTGCAAGCAGCCTGACAGCTGAACAAAGCAGATGGTCTCTTGTTAATGTGTGTGTTCCTTTTGGTTTTATTGTTTGTTTGTTTTTTGGGGGGTGGGTGGGGGGTGGGGAACCATTATGGATGCAAAATTCGCTATGTCCATTGTGCTACATGTATTTGCAAGTCAATTTTTTTAAAAAGAAAATGTTTATGATATACCCTAATTTCACTTCCTATTTATGTCTTCGACATACTGATCATGTGTGCAATTAGACTGACATATTACTTCATGAGTATTCTTAACCCTAGTACTGCTGAATTGTTTTTTCAACCTGTGTTTTGGACCATATAAACATGGCCCTGCAGCACCAGGGTTAACTTATTCCACTCTTTATTTACACCAAATTGGTGCCTTTGTGGCTTTTTGGGGGTATTTAGTGCCATTGGTTAGCTTCATGTGTTATCGTGTCCACAGTTGAAATTTGGAGCTGCAGTGTAAGTTGTAAGATATTAAAATAGAAGGTGTAAAGACAGAATTGCCAACTGGACAGCCAGTGTGCATTTGTGTACAAAGTGGTGAGCGAATGTCAGCAAGGTCAGCTGATCAATACTGGAATTTGGGACCCCAGATGGCAGCACTTGATGGTGTTCACTTGCATACATTTGGATATTTGCCTAACAAAAGCTTTACAGGGATTTGTTGTAATGCAAATAAGTAAAAGTGTGCAAATGATCACCCTCAAGTGCTGCCCTCTGGGGTCCTAGAAGTGTCTGTGCACCACATGGTCTGACTGGGCAACTTGCACTTTTTTGTCAGAAAGAATATTTTGTTAAATTCAGCTTTCCTTTGCATGGGTTGGGCACTTATCACCAAGCCCATGCCAAGGAAAGCTGCATTAACCCAAGGGGAAAGGGTTAATATGTCTAAGGTTGTATTTTGAAAGGCGGACTGTAATAGGAGCAGATCTGAGAGACTGTATTGCCTGGAGAACTGCATGCTCTTCCAGACACACGACCCTAATTCTTAGTCAAGATACACTTAGAGGATCTTTGTTCATGGCATTGTATTAATCATGATATTTTGTTTCAATTTGATCACCAGGGGGCGGCCAGATGATAAGTACCACGGTACTGGGATTCATACAGATGTACTTACCATGTGGAATGTATACACCCATCAAACGAGAAGGCAAACCTCCACACTTCTTCCGAAACATGATACTCGTAGGAAGTACAAGGTTAGTTAACAGACATTATCCAATGATTTAGGTATCTACAGCAGTGTTCGAAATAAGTGGGTGTCTAGGTGCCCCGGCAACTTTCGTTCGTGTCGGGCAACTTTATTTCCTTAGTTGGTTTCCCACGGGGCAACTTTATATTTTCAGCAGCTCATGTCATTTCCAACAATTGTGGCAACCTTTTTATATAGTTCCTAGAATCTTCTGATCCAGTTACCTAAGATGAAAGGAAATGGCCACGGCCGAGGAAACAATTTAAGGGAGCCAATTCTACCGAGAATCATAAAAGCACATATTAAAAGTTTTTTCCCATGGTGATTTCATGACATGTACAAGTCTATTCTTCATTTATAATTGTAACATTATCAGTGTCTTGTAACAAGCTAACTATAATTCTCATGTGGTGGGAAACTGGGCAACTTTCTGGAGGCCTGGGCAAATTGTATAATTCTGTGATTGCCCAGGGGCAACTTGGAAAAAAAAAAGTTATTTTCTACCCGTGTACAGACAGTGGTATCCCCCTATTAAGACCACCTTTAGGGATTGAAAGTGTGGTTTTAACAGGAGAGTGATCATTCAAATATGGGGTTGTAAATAGGTGGTCTTCAACATAGAAAAGGTCTCTTTATGGAGGTGGCCTTTAAAAGTGAAAGTTCTAGTGTACATGTATGCCTGTAAAATCAGCCCAATACAGGAACTTGTATCTCAAAGTATAATATTGTTGAAAAAAAGTGCATGCATTGTATGCACAGTAGTCCCTGTCTTGAGAGGCCACCCCAAAGGCAGGCCCAAGAGTGGCCTCTCAAGACAGGTGGCCTGTCATTAGAGGTACAATAACATGAAAAGATAGAAGCAGGGACCTGCCAAATGTGGTTTTCAAGCCAGGTGGCCTCTCATTGGAGTAACCTCTCAAGACAGGGACCACTGTATTTTTAGAAGAAACATGGTCCATGGATTCTGAATTTTGGGGTAAATGTTGGTTATGAGTGTTGTATTAAACAACGATTTCTTTGATCAGATCAGAAATTTTTATCATATGACATGCATGAATATCTGTGCCAAATATCAAAAACACATTTGTAACAATTAGTGCTGAGAACAGGTTCAACATAATCCATAGTGTATGGTGTCATTTGTTGTAAAATTTGCAAAAAGATGTTTCAAAGCTTATCTCCAGTGTGTGCGTTTTTCGTTTAAATGTATTTTGAGTAATTTTACTCTGATTATTATAATGGCAACTAAAACTTCAAACCTGCCTGCTAAACAGCCATTGTCCTTTTTTTTTTGGTAGCTCTGTTGATCACAGATCACAGAACTTATGTGGTCACTCATGTCTGTCTGTCCGTCACTCTGTCAGTCTGTCCATTGCTGTGCACCCATCTGTCCTTAACTTTTGCTAATGGACGTGATGCAGTAAACAGTTTTCATGTTAGCCTCATATAATTTTCAGCATTTACCAAATGTATGAAAATTTAGCATGAGTTCTATATTAGTGGTGCCACCTATAGTAAGAAGTACATTAAATTATCATTTTGATTATGAATTCAGATGCAGTTTTAAAATTCACAACAAATATGCCTTAGGTCAGTGGTAACAAATTTTATATTAATTTGAATGACCTTAACCTAATTTTCAAGGTTATTAAGGCTGTTGCAAAGAGCATTAAAATTCTGCATTTTGAGAAATAAGAAGGGGAGCAATACAAAATGTACCACAAATGTCTATCATATATGGAAGTTTGATATTGCTTAATATGGGTGACCTTGACCTGCCTTATCAAGGTCATGGAGGGAATACATATCAAGAAATATCTTACTGTAATGCCCGTGACATAATAAATTGAGATGGAACTGCAAAACTTATATCAAATATGTGTTAGGCTAATGGTCGAGTTTTGTAATATGTTGTGTGACCTTGATCTATTTTTCAAGGTCATTAAGCACTAAGAAAAAGACACTATATTTAATTTGTTGATCAGGCATAAGGGGAATGAAGTTTGATGTTGCATATTGATGACCCTGACTGGTTTTTCAGGGTCATGGAGGGGATTCATTTCAGGAAATAAAAATAATTTTGGGTGATAGTCTTCAGATTGTATGTCAGCAGAGCATCAGGCTCCTAGGGCTTTTGTTTGTGTGTGTGTTTTTGTTTTTGTGTTTTTTTAGCTCAGCTGACTTGTCAGTCAGCTGAGCTTATCTTATGGTCCTCCGTGCGTCGTCCGTGCATCGTCCGTCAACAATTCACATTTTCGACTTCTTCTCCGAAACCGTCAGCCAGATCCACTTCAAACTTGGTGGATATGTGCCTTGGGTAGGTGTCTACCAAGTTTGTTCAAATGGTCATGGTCCAGTGATTTTTGGATTTTTAATGAATTTTTTCGGGGTTTTTTTGGCAAATCTTAACAAATCTTCTCTGAAACCGCTCACCCAATTACTTTGATATCACACAGAAACACTCCCTGGGACACCTAGTTCTTAACTTGTTCACCAGGTGGCGCTGCAATTTTTTTTCTAATTTTTTATGAATTTTTGTGTGTTATAGCTATTTTCGACTTCTCCAGAACCGTCACTCAGATTAAGCTGAAACGTGGTGGATATGTTCCTTGTAGAAGGGTCAAACAAAGTTGTTCACTATGTGGGAATGCTGAGGATTCATGATTTTTAAGCACTTTTTTCAATTTGGGTACTTATCCGTCAATGCCACTTTCCTATTGATTACTATGGAAGTCAATGAGCATTCTAATGCTAATTCACATTTTCGACTTGTTCTCCAAAACCGTCATCCAGATTAACTTGAAACTTGGTGGGGATGTACCTTTGGTGGATGTCTACCAGGTTTGTCCAAATGGTCATGTTCCAATGAATTTTGGATTTTTTTATGATTTTTTTTCAAAAATCTTTGCAAAAGTTTTAATAGGAAAGTTTAACATGGGAATTTCTTGTAATGGTTATAACTTAAATAATTTTGGCAAGATTTACTTCAAACTTGGTGGGGATGTGCCTTGGGTGGATCTCTACCAAGTTTGTTCAAATGGTCACGGTCTATTGATTTTTGGAATTTTTATGAATTTTTCTGTTCTTTTTTGGGGCAAACCTTAAAAACTCTTCACCTCTGAAACTGCTCACCCAATTGTTTTGATATCGTACATAGACACTCCCAGGGACACGTAGTTCCCAATTTTTTCACCAGGTGGCGCTGCTATTTTTTCAATTTTTTTTTTTTTTTCATGAATTTTTTATATGGTTTTGCTATTTTTCACTTGTTCTGAGAACCGTCACTCAGATTAAGGTGAAATGTGATGGATATTTTCTTGTGGAAGGGTCAAACAAAGTTGTTTACTACGTGGCACTGCTTTAGATTCCTGATTTTTAAGTATTTTCAACTCGGGTACTTATCAGTCAATGGAGCTTTCCTATTGATTACTATGTAAGTCAATGGGCATTCTAATGCTAATTCACAGGACAACTGACATAAAATTTACTGTTTACTTGATAACTTGAGATCTGTTTTGAGTTAGTACTGTGGTGTTGGACATGTTAATGTTTTTGTATGAAGGTCATGCTCAGACAGTACATAAATGACTTTGACCTCGTTTCTGGGGTCACAGTGCAACAACATGAATTTTACTCTTCATTATAACTTGAGAACTACTTGAACCTTGATATTGCACATGTTAAGTGTTCTTTTTTAGTGGTCAGACTTACTCAGAACATGGGTGACCTTGTTCCTTTCCCAAGTTCACAGAGCTCCAAGTGTGATGAATGTCAAGATCAGCTGAGCATGGGCTGTTCACACAGCCCTCTTGTTTTTTTTGTTTTGTTTTTTTTTGGGGGGGGGGGGGGG
This sequence comes from Hermodice carunculata, assembly GCA_964020975.1. Taxonomy (NCBI): domain Eukaryota; kingdom Metazoa; phylum Annelida; class Polychaeta; order Eunicida; family Amphinomidae; genus Hermodice; species Hermodice carunculata. The sequence continues at coordinate 34,911,114 of OZ026626.1, forward strand.
GAGGAGAATGATTCTTGTAACCAGCATATCCCTCAGATTTGTCAACAAAGTGAGTGATTATGACTAGTGTGTGCACGTTCCACTACTTTTAGACCAGGTATACCTTTTCTTAACTCATTCCATACCAGTCCCTGATTTTTAACAATAATTGAATATTTAAATTCTTCATAAAAAGAGCTTTTGTTCAAGTACCAACATGCCTCTAGTCTGAAGTCGGTGGTTCTGGTACTGCCTGGCAAGTCATGCTGCAGCTGTGGCAAGGGCAGCTGCAGCATAACTTGCTAGGCAGTGTCAGAACCAATGACCAAGGCCTGTCACCACAGTATGGAATGAGTTAATCTGATGCAAGAAGTGGTAGGAAATTCACAGATTTTTAAAATTTAAAGAATATATATGTACATACAGAGTAATCAGGGTGTACATGTTGTATATAAAAATGTGAAAGTTACTCAAAAGATAAGTTTGTGTATGATTGGGTTTGTTTTCTCTTGCAGGTTCACAACAGTTGTCCTAGGACTTGTAGCTCTCAAGTTTGTTGCAGTCTCATTTACGGAGACAGTCAAAAGTTCCGCTCCCATCTTCACTGTTATCATAGCACGTGTGCTTCTAGGAGAAAAGACTGGAGTTTTTGTATTAATATCACTAGTTCCCATAATGGGAGGTCTAGCTCTATGTAGTGCATATGAACTTAGTTTTAACATACAAGGATTTGTGGCTGCTTTAGCAACAAATTTAACAGAATGGTAAGTATCGTCATCGTTTTAGAACAAAAATTATCTTGTAAATGTGTTACAATCTGAATGTATCCATGTACTTTTTCACTGTCAATGGGTAAAATTGTAGTATTCTCAATGCACATGCTGCACATGTTGTGTATTGTCACTGTACATGCTGCAAATGGCTGATATCTTCTCACTGCGCATGCTATAAATAGCTAATATCTTAGTATACTTACTGCAGATACTATAAATAGGTAATCTCATAGTATACTTACTGCAGATGCTATAAATGGCTAAACTCGTTTAAGAATTCTCATTGTACATGCTGCAGATATAGTTGCCTGCAAAGCAGACCAAGTTATGTGTTACTACACTTGTTTTACGCAGCTTGGGTCTGCTTTGGAGGCAACAGATATAGCTATTGTCTCAGTACATGTATATCCCACTCTCGTGTTGTGAGTATTTTTGAGGGGAATGTGGATCCATATTGCAAATGCCTGGACATCTGAATTTTCAATGTGTCGCCCTCACCGTTTCGTTTCACACTTTAATTCATGTTTCAATTTATATGATATAACATTCTTATCTGACGATGTCAACATGATTGTGGAAACAGTGATGGCCAAACAGTGCCCAGAGTCTAAAATGCTTTAGCTCTTGCACAGAGGGTGACTGTTAGGGATTTGTTAGTTATAAGTGTTCCATTAACTTTTCGTAGATTGACAGGTATTGAATGGGGGATACCTAGCTGTAGTCTTAGTATACCCCACCCTCATATTGTGACAACTTTTGAGGTGAACTTGCCCTGTCTCTCTATTTAGACTGACTGACGGCAAGTGACATTTTAACCTTTTATAGCTTGACTGGCAACAGATAACACATTGACCTTTTACAGACTGATTACAGGTGCCACATCAACTGTTAATTGTTTGCAGTTTGGCTGAGAACTAGTGACACATAGTTCACTGCTCCTGACAAGTTACTGATTGCACGGATTACTCATGAGAAATAACCAATTAATCTTGTGTGAGCTACTGATGATAACTGCATAAATACTTGTGTACTGCTCTATGATATATATGACATCCATTTGTGTGTGGACAGCAGGATATTGAGTCATGAATCTTGAATGGACCAATGGCAAGTGACAGATGTACTAGGTTCATGCTGAACTGCTTAATAGCTGGTTTTCCTTGTCTCACAGCAGCTTTCACTATTGATTGATTGACGCCCTTCACTTTAATCCGCTTAACGAGGCTCCCTACTGTGACACCATGTTGCTATCAAAGTAGCGTAGACTTCCAGGGGAGAATAGATTAAGTGTGAATTTTCAGCCCAATCGTATATCAAAGGAAGTGTTGTGCTTGTTGACAAAATTTTGTTGAACTCACTTTCTTTGTGTTTGGTCTGGATAGATTCTGTTTTGACTCCTTTTGGATTGACTGATGACAAGTGATACATTTCACTCATGGAGAATTATTTTAACCCTTGCAGTGCCAAATTTTGAATTGACTAACAGGTTTTCTCGACGTGCATTGTGTGATTGTGCCCAATGCATGCTGAGAAAAGCTGTTGACCTGGGGTGTTCTCTCTGGAACTACAGGCACACTGGTACTTGAATAAAAGTTTGGTTTTTTTTAAAGAAGAATACGAATCTGGGATCCTAGTTATAATTCAGACTTAGTTTAGTTTAAACGTATTTATTTAGTCTGGATAGCCCTATAGTACATCAAAATGACTAATACATGGGTTCTCCAGAACATGGAGACACACAGTAAGTATATACAAGACACACATGACAGAACAAATGTTACCAATGAATTATATCTATGTAAACTCTGTACGAATATCAAAGTTTGATTACATTTAAGATACAAGTTAAACCAAGACTTGTCTGACTTAAGTAGATTGACTTGAGTGAGACCTGATTGGCACTGAAAAAAGATAAGATACACTCTGTACTGGTCAATGTCTGGTTTTCCTGCGTATTTACTTGCTTTAAGATAAACAATATTGCACAGTCACTTTCATCACAAAAAGGCCATTGATTCAAGTACTAATAAAGAAATAAAATCCATTATACCGTTATTCTTTATATTTTTTCTTTTTGCTGCACTATTAGTAGAAATTAAACACAGTAAAGTTCAAAGAAACTTTAATTCGGTTGAGTTTCATGCAAATTTTTTAGTGTCAGAAATAGCCAACATGTGGCACTATAGATGGCGCCACCAAAATGACAAGAAGATACTTCCAATGTAACACCATTGCTTTAATAGTAATCTTGGGAAAACATTTTTTTCAAATGTGCCAATACTCAATAGATAGAGAAATGGACAAGAAAAACAGATTGTGATACACTGTAGCAAGAATCTGTTACCTGACTATGAGACAGTCCTAACACTGTGCATTCACTGCACTAGATGTGATACAGGAAGCGTGAAGGGGGCGTGGCCTGTAATGATTATTGTTGTTGTGATTTGGCAGCAAATTCAATTTCTATGCATTGAATAGAGAGGAACTGGAGTAAATGTAAATAATATGCTACTGCTTGTATGAGTGGTTGGGCTTTTCATGGCAAAACATGCCTACAGTGAGACCTGTTTTGTTGACTTTACATGTTGTAATGAGTTTCGTTTTGTTTTTTTCAGTTTGCAGAATGTATATTCAAAATATCTTATAAGTGGTGAAAAGTTCAAATATACGTAAGTAATCATGTTTTAAGTATAAGGGTAATTTTAAAGTGTATTTACAGGACAAGGGCATTGTAAATTTGTTTAGCTCTTTTTAACCCTTAAAGCACTGATTCAAGATTGAGTCAACAGCTTTCCAGGGACACATTGCATGCAAACTGTTCTGAGTAAAGCTGTTGAATAAGACTACTTTTTGCTGGTATTTGAGTGAAAGGTATCATGAAAATTTTAATCTTTCAACCATTATATGTTTAACGGTAATGAGAAAACAACTGTAGCAGTGATTAGCACTTTAAGGGTTAATTACGTCTATATACATGTATATGCATGGCATTGTACAAGAAGACCATGGGACAGGCATGCTGCCACAGTCTATTCAGCAAGTCTCATCCATGGATTTTCAGCTGTATTTAAGCTGCCTGTGTGGCAGTGTCTGTCCTAAAAGGTGCAAATGAGGAAGCACTTTCTTGCTGACATGGACACCTGATAATATAGGGCATAGTTTGCGTTTGTTGACAGCAACATTGTTATCTCCTCACAGTTTGCTGTGTGAAAGAATTGTAGCTGCTGCACAGCTTTGCTTATGTCAGTGGCATTGAGAATATCTTCGCCATAAAAAATCTTCATATATATATATGTATGTATGTATGTATGTATGTATGTATGTATGTATGTATGTATGTATATATATATATATATATATATATATACATATATACTGTAAATTGCTTTAATTTCACTGTATTCTTATTTCGCTTATTCCGCTGATGGCACAAAACCGTGAAAATAAAACACAGCAAAATAGTATTTTAACATTGTTAGAATGGGAACTATGTCCAAAACAGTGAAATTAAAACTACAGTGAAATGTCAAAAATACTAAAACCGTGAAAATTTGAACACGCGAAAATAAAGCAATTTACAGTATACAGTGGAATCTCCCTATTAAGACCAACTAAGGGACTATAAATGTGGTCTTTATGGGGGTATGATTTAATTAAGGACAAAATCTGATCTGTAAATTGGTGGTCTTCATATAGAAATTGTCTCTTTATGGAGGTGGTCTTAAATTGGAGGTTCTACCATATATATATATATATATATATATATATATATATAGCTTTCCTAAGGGCGGGGTGTAGCTTTTGTCACCCCAAGGAAAGCTGTTGACTTGGAGCAGGCTCCTCTGATAGGGCCTGTCATGGAGTGCAAGGCGACTTTCCATTAATACTGAATTGGACAAGGAAAAATGATCATTGATTCAAGTAAAAGTTGACCACAAGCTGGTTTTGACTGCTTTAAGGGACCAAAAGCTTCACACTTAGCTCACTGACCAGCTGTGTGTGCCATATACAATGAGATCAGCCTGGTGCTTTGAGACATAAAGAATGTTCATTTAACATCCTTTGACCAATCAGATATGATGGGAGGTATTATGGCACCAGTGGTGCCTCCTTGTGTTTTGTTATATACATTTATATGCTTATCTGATTGATTCTGGAATACAACATCTCAAATTCACAAAAATGAACTGAAGGTGCAACTATATGATCATCATCAGAACAGGAGGTTATATGTGTTAAATTTAGCAGAAGGTTATACACATGTACAGGTCAAATTTATATGTATCAAATTTGTCTAAAAATAGTTTTAAGTAAAATCTGAAAATGCAAAGTATAATGAATATCTAATACAAGTCTGACCTCTTGAGGTCACATGGTTGTTGATTAAGGTCCAATTATCTGTCAGTGCTCAAGGTCATGTACTTTGTTCATGTGAAAAGTTGTAATGTATTTGATCTTGTCAGCAAAAGGTTTTGTTATTATTTGATAAATATCTCTTTTGCTGATTGTTTTGTTGTGAAAGTTTGTTTGATATAAAGTCACTGTCATTTTCAACTGGGAATGAGTAGAAAAAGGTGCTTTCCTTGTGACCTACTGGTGGGTCTTTTCCGTCCATGCAAATATATTCAACCTCCTCAAGAAATGCTGTACATAATACACGATTATGGACAACAAAACCTTTCCCTGACTAACCTGTCTTTTCACTTTGCCAAGCTTATACTTGTCACTACATAATAATATTTAACCTTGACAATGACAACATTTTCGTACTTTTCAGGCCAGCAGAATTACAGTTCTACACAAGTTTGGCCTCCATAGTTGTGCAGATCCCAGTCTGCTTGCTTCTCATGGACATTACATATGTACTGCGCACAATGAATGCCTCAATGAGCTTCTCTCTTCTCATGAACGGAGTCTTCTTCCACTTCCAAAGTATCACAGCCTACGTTCTCATGGGCTACATATCACCGGTCACACATAGGTAAGCTCTCATTTTCCCAGGGGTGGATAAACAGTCAAACCCCAAATTAGACACACCTCACTTCACCTTGATCTCAAAACTATAATTTTATATATTATGTAATACATTGATGTACAGTGAAACCTGCTTTGAGAGACCACTGTGAGGAAAGATCACCTGCCTCATGTGACCACTTTTTGGCCTGCCCTATGGCGGTCTCTCTAAACAGGTTTTACTGTATTTCTTTCTGAATTGAGAAAGTCACCATAGGCTAATACGAATATGTCTTCTTGGCTATATATAAAGTGTGCCATGATACATATACATGTAAGGCCAATTTACATGATATGGCTGTTAACTCATTCCATACCAGTCCCTGATTTTGCCGCATATTTACTTCGATTTAAGATGACTATTGCATATTTAAATTCTTAATGAACAGAGCTTCCGTTCAAGTACCAACATGCCTATAGTCTTAAGTTAGTGGTTCTGGCACTGCATGGCAAATCATGCTGCTGCTGCCCTTGCGGCAGCTACAGCATGACTTGCCAGGCAATGCCAGAACCACTGACCAAGGCCTGTGACCATAGTAAGGAATGAGTTAAAAAAGAAAGAAAACTGTAACAGCACAAAGCCAACAAGTAGATTGGAGAAGTATTAAATATAGAGTCAATAGGAGATATTCATATTTAACTGCGATCCTGCTCATTTCCTGTGTTGCCGGGGCAACAGACTGATGCTTCCACCATGATCAGGGCATTTTTATTATATACTATATAAACATCCATAAATAACTCCTTTTCAACCAAAAGAGAGCCCATTTCTAATTATTTTAGGCATCCTTTATGTTTCAAATATATATCAATACATTTTCTTAAGATTATTGTGTGGTTTTGTTGTTCATTTTGTTGAGAAAGTACTTTCGACCATGCTAAATACATTGATCCGCCCTGATGCAGGTGGCTCCCTCTTTTGCTCAATAGTTGTTAGAGTAGGACCGCATTTAGATATGAATATATCCTATTGATTAGACAAGGGTTGCCTTATCTCTACATAATTGTATTATGGATAAGCAGATGAAAACCTGTTGGGGTCAGCTGTGTGGCCTCCACAAGTAAACAGCCATTGGATGATGCTAATTGAGTGCCAAATGCCATGTTGATAAGTTACCTTTTCACTGTTTAAGTTCCAAGTTATCGTATAAGATCCTTTTCAGTGTTGAGCAATCCATTTAAGTTCCAAGTTATTGTATGAGTTACCTTTTCACTGTTGATGGATTTGTTTGAGTTCCAAGTTATTGTATAAGTTTAAGTTCCAAGTTATTGTTTGGGTTACCTTTATTACTGTTGAGTGATCTGTTTAAGTTCCAAGTTATTGTATAAGTTACCTTTTTGTCTTGCCAGCATAAGATGTTGGCGAGACTAAGCAGTCACTTTCCGTCCATCTGGATGTCCGTCTGTCAACAAAGAACTTCGGAGTGGCTTGAATTACGCTGGCGAGACATTCATGCCCCCAGGCATGACTCTGGTCATTGTTGAGTGATCTGTCTAAGTTTCAAGTTATTGCATGAGTTACCTTTTCACTGTTGAGTGATCTGTCTAAGTTCCAAGTTATTGCATGAGTTACCTGTTCACTGTTGAGTGATCTGTCTAAGCTCCAAGTTATTGCATGAGTTACCTGTTCACTGTTGAGTGATCTGTTTAAGTTCCAATTTATTGTATAAGTTACAATTTCACTGTTAAGCAATCTATTTAAGCTGCAAGTTATTGTTTAAACTGTAATTTATTGGACATGTAGTGTCAGTACATGTAGTATCAGTACAATTAGTACCAGTACATGTAGTACCAGTACATGTAGTACCAGTGCATGTAGTACCATTACATGTAGTACCAGCATGTGTAGAACCAGTACCTGTAGTATCAGTAGTTTCATGGACATGTAGTGAAAAACTTTGTTTTGAGAGAGCATTGACAGAGGTCCAAAAACTGACGTTTCACTCAGAGCAGAACACGCACTGTACAGGAATCTGTTGTAGGAGCAATATTTTACAAAAACAACTGCTGTGTTAACCAATTATCCCTATCGGGTACCTTAAGCATGATCTTAACCATATTTCTGCAGTAAAAGACTTCATTTCTGATATTACCTACAAGTTATAGAGAATTTGATATTAATATACAATATTTTGAGCCAAAAAGTAAAGATGCCTTTGTTTACATCTGTCTCTGGTTTGTAGTATTTTCAAGGCACTTGACAAATAAATGCGCATGTTTCTGCCTACGGGTGCACACTTGGCCAAGTGGTAACATGTTTGTCTTTCAACTGTGTGACCTGGGTTTGATTCTCAGCCCTGGGGAGCAAGTTGAAGGAATCCCAACCACTCTGAGTGTGCATTATGGTGCTCTTGGAGTCCTCCAGTTAACTCTCGCTTACAGGGAGGTAGGAAGTACACATGGACATCTATACCATGGCAAGTGATTAACTCTTTCAGTGCCAATTATGTCTGAAGTTTATCTACTGAAGTGAAACTGGTCTGAATTATCATTAAGATCTCAGATTTGTATTTCTCGTAAAAAGACCTTTCATTCAAGTACCAGCATACAGTTCCAGAGAAATTATCCCAGGTCAACAGCTTTTCTCTGCCCGCATTGCGCCCTATTTGCACCGAGAAAAACTGTTGACTCAGTCCAAAATTTGGCGCTTAAAGAGTTAATACAGGCCTGGTCAGCTTCGCAATCCATGTGAAACATGGAAGTCTGTGCCTGTGAATACCATATTTGTGTGGAATTTGCATGCAGTTTGCATGTCCAACTCCATTGTTTTCACACATCTAATTCCTGTGTATGAGATTGCTGGGGTCACATCAAAATTGGCCACACAGACTGGGTGTCATTGGTACACACTTTTTGTTGAAATAACATTGAATTTCCTGAATTATGCAGCAAAATATCAGAAAAAATGTGAAATGTCCATACAATAGTCAAATCTTATTTCCTACACTGTCCATCGCCCTTGGGTACAAAAGAAAATTTTATAAATGTAGAAGTCATTAACGAATATGTAAATATAACTGTTGTTTTGTTTCAGTGTGGCAAATACGGTCAAGAGAGCATTTCTGATCTGGTTATCAGTCATAGTGTTTGGCAATCCTGTTACATTCTTCAGTGGACTGGGCACCGTTACAGTCACCATTGGAGTACTACTGTATAATAAAGCACGAGAGTACGACCAAATTAAGAAGGACATGGTACAAACATATAAACGGAACAGTGTACAAAATGGCAAGGACTTGAAATCCTAACCACATTTACAGAGCGAGACCATTTGTTGATTTGTGTGGGGGTTTTCTCTTTTTTTTTTTTTTTTTTTTTTTGAAATAATGGGACCAAAATTGACTCCTGAGTTGCAAAAAGACTTTATTTTGTGGTATATCCCATTTTCTCTCTTAAGGTATCCTCGTTAATTCCTGAAATGTTGTCTGGTCATAAGTTTCACTGGAATGTTGTACTTAAGTCCCGGATGATGCTGTGTGTAGTATATGTTGTACTGGCCCATTGCCAGTCATAGTGGTCATGGTATTCACACTCATCTAGTCCACTGACGTAGTCTTGTTTAAGATTGGGGATATGGCCAAATGGATGTGTGCTGTTGCCATTTGGGACCAAGTGATAGGTGCAGAAGGTTGCTGGTTCGAGACGTGTGCATACCATGGCGAAAACTTAAACAAAAATGAGGAATAAAAAAAAACAGAAATGTCATACTTTTCCAATTAGAACCCAGGCCACTTTGAAAACTTTCAGAACTTGCAAATGAGATTTAGCTGTATTTTGAATGTTACCCAGTATAGCATTGTCTATTTTCACATAACATGTAATCAATGGTAAAGATTTAAAGTTTTTACAATTACTTATTATCTCAGTCAGAAAAATGGGAGGGGCGCACATGAAGGAGCAGGGGCACTAAAAGGGGTAATACTGTACTCCCTTAAGTTGAAGCAAGTTTAATCATAGGATCATAGGATACCACAAGAAAGGTACATATGGGGCACATACCAGTTGATTTCCTTTGCCTGTCTACCCAAGACCTGCAGAGAAAAAAAAAGGGCACACACACAAGAAAAACAAAAATATGACCGCAGTCTATTTTACTGCACAAAGGGTAAAATAGATTTTTTGCTCCTAACTCAGTCATGAATCTTTTGTGATGCTGTCAAGGTTGGCTGACATTTGCTCTGGCTGTGAGATAAAAATAACTACTTTCCTAAATACTCAGAATTCAATGCCGTGGCTAAGTCACCGAGAATCCAAGCTTGTGTTGGATATCATATTTAGAAATAAGTCTCCCCACCTTTTTCTGCTGGATATTTTTTTAAAAGTTCTTGTGGTAGTATCAACAAAACTCCATGAATTTTGGTGTCACCACTCCGCCCTCAGCCCAAAAGCACCAAGGTGTAAATTGCCGTGTGCTTTTCTGTTTATACTCAAATTTCCTGTGAGCAGAAAACATCTTTTCTGGGAACTGTTGATGAGATCCGTAGGATGCCAGGGTGCAGGTACGTAGCTTCTGACAGCATGGGCTGAGAACCCTGCTCATTACACCCAACAGATGCCAAGGAAAGCTGTTGACTCGGCCTTAGTATGACCAGGAAACGGGTAAATATTGACAAAATTGCATATGGGCGACCCACAAAATTGTAGACTGGGTGTTAAGAGTGATGCCATAGGTAGATGGGATGAAGGGATGTTTTAGTCTCCTCGATTTGATTTTATTAATTTATTTTTTTTATTTGATTTTAAGCTTAACATTTTGAGAAAGATGAATTTTTGTTGCAGAATCATAATAGTTTAGTATGTTTTTCTTACCATGCTGCAAAAACATATGATTTGAAAGATGCTTGTCACTTAATGTGCTTAAGTGACAGTTGTATGCATGCCAGCAAGCCTTCCTATGATGTATACCTGTCCATCAGCCTGGCCTGCTCACAGAGCAAAACACATTGTATCCTCTTCAATGATTGGTATGTTTCACTGGTATCAGCAGTTCTGTTGTTCTGGGTTCTGTCGCAGGCAAGTCAGACATCTTGAGCGTATTATCATGATTTATATCCACGTCAATGAAGGGATGCCTGCCTCGTGGTGTGTGTGCAGGCTTGTAAATCTTGCATGTCACAGTTCTGGACAAGTCTGAATACAGCAGACTGGTGTATGTGCTCAGCCCAGGGGTATCCCATAATGCTCAAGGTATCCCATAATGGTCAAGGCCTCTCAGTCAGCATTACATTGACTGTGATTAATTTTTTTAAAGAGCATTCTGACATCAGTTTTCTTCAATGAAATCTTGCAATCTTTTGATTGAGTTAATTAAGTACAAATACTGTAAATTGCTTTTATTTTGCTGTATTTTTATTTTCGCTTGTTTCTCTGATGGCACAAAACCACAAAAATAAAAAACAGTGAAATAGCATTTTAACATTGATTTAATCGGAATTATGTCGAAAATAGTTTTGAAACTAAAAATTCAATGAAATGTGTGAAATGCAAAAACTGTGAAAATTTATACACGCGAAAATAAGTACATTTACAGTATATACAATATGTAAATAGTGTATGTAAATGTAGCATTTGGTAACAATGAGGGTTGTACGTGTATTGGGTACATGACTTAAATTGTTTGGGGGTACAGTATAACATAGTAAGTTGGTGAGTTAGAGCATATCAGCAGATGTAAAGCAGTGTGCATCAACATATCAGTCACAAACTGGTGAAAAAAAAAATGACTTGCATGCATTTTTGCTCAGAATTCCAAGTCTTCTTTCCAGTATGTGAGGCTTGTATCTCTGCTCACCAGTATCTACTTAATGGTCAATGGAGTCCAATCATTTGTTATTTTACAAGTTAAATTGTGGCCATATTTATTCATAATGTATAATTGTATCAGACTATGATTTCTTTTACTTGCTTCATGTATATGCACAGGAGACTGAACCTTTGCACAATACACAGGAATACAATGAAAGCTGGCTTTATGAGGCTGTAATTATCCCAGCAGTGGAAAAAAACTGCAAAGACAGATTTCACTCTAGCTGCACATGTTTCAGGTGACCATATTGTGATCATTTACCACTGGTTAGACTTCAGTGTGGAGTTTTGTGCATTCATGAAGCAACTATTCTGGAGATGTTCATGAAACTACTCACGAGAGGAATTCATTTCGGCATGGTGCCTGTTTTTCAATCGTTTTTGAAATAAATATGTTTAAACCAAACTACCCGTAAGTGACCCCCTGGGGCCTATTCCTTATGTAGCGGCACACAATTTCATTCCATTAAGAACTACCAGACAGTATCTGCTGGCACAAGAGTAGCTGGCTTATTTCCTCAAGAATTATGTGCCATTGGTCAACAACTTTCCTTAGCACAAGCTGGGTGTCATAAGTCCAGAAAGTGCAGAGAAAAACTGTTGACTTTGCTGTAAGAGGATCAAACACTTTCTGATGCCAAACACAAAAAAAACTGGAACAGTTACAGAGATCTACTATAATATGCTGCATAAAATGTCAAGTATATAACGTTATATAGACCCAGAGATGAAGAAATGAGAAAAAAGCTGTTTTCCATCTTGTTATTGTTACTTTTATGTCACCAATTTGACCTGGATGACGTATTACAAACAAGGTCTTATTGGATGTCCATACATATGTAGGTCCTATTCAGTTTTTAACTACAGCTTTTCAGGATCATGAAAAAATGTAGAATTGGGCGAATGAGTTTTTTAATGCTTGCCAAAAAGACTTTCACCATTAAAAATAATGTGTTAACATTTAAAAAAAAAATACTTTGGTGCATTTTGTAGGAGTAACGCAGTGTACTTATAAGTTTGACTAGGTGGATATGAGTGTTCCTACGTCCTGGATACTGCTGCTTACATCAACTTATTTCACTTTTTAAATATTTTTATTACTGGAGTGCAATTATTTTAAGAGACTGCCATTGTCCACATCATTCCAGATTACAGAGGCCTAAGTTTGCCGGCTGAACCAACCCATTTCCGACTGCCATATTTGTGGATGTTATCCTGGTGATTTTCGTCCAGAGAAAAGAGCAGTCCGTTTTGGGTATTGATTGACGTGATAATTACAATGATAGTGTGAATAGAATTACCGTAAGCACTGTATATATTATTTTTTATCATGTGATAGAGTATATGTACAATGTGCCTGGTTTATAATATTAAGTTACATTTTGGTAAATTGTACTTATGAACATGCACTGAGTGCTTGTGATAAAAAAGTGGAGTATGTTGTCTATTGGTGGACTGCATACAAAACTTGCTTTATTCATTGGTTGAAAATGTCATGTGACAGAGGATGCAGGTGCTGCCACCATGCATTATAAAGTATCTAACATGCCCCATTGTCAATGAACTGTAATGTGAGGCATATTTTGTTGTGCTATATATAGGTAGTACTTATGGTAGAATAGCCTTAAGGGCATGGTACACTTTATGATTCTTATGTATAAATGTTTAATTTATGTCTATGCTTTCCATCTAATACCCTAAAAAGTATATATTTTCTAAAAGAAAAAGCAACATCAAGTTTCATTTTGGTACTTAACATAAAATTGAAGTGTCACTATTAATGTACTTAAATTTTGATGTAAATTCTTAAATTTTGCATCAATTTATAGCATTTTGAAAAATAAAAACCAGTTTTAGTTTATAGTATTTAAATGAGAAAAGCACATAATACTCCATAACAGTATTCTAAATTTTTGAAAAAGAGCTTAGTTGTAATTTCATTACTGTTTAAATTTGCTAAGAAATTGAATATTTTAATTTTGATTTAAACACCTTGTAAATTTTGGAACTAAAACCCTTATCCAAAATTGAAACATGGTTTTGCTGCTGGAAGTGAACTGTTTCATTTCCCATAAGCATGATAAGAAAATGATATTTCCCAGTTTTGGTATTTGGGTTTTTTTTTTTGTTTTTGTTTTTTTGTGTGTGTGTGTGTGTGTATGCAAAAAATTGATAAAATTATTATTTTTTTCATTAAGTAGTTAAAATTCAATTTCTTAACACTTCCAGAGATTTCATTATTTTAAATAGCTTAATCCAAATTTATACTTTTGGAAAATATATAGTTTACATGATCTCAAGTAAGAAGTCTAGTGTATATAAGGACATCGCTCAAGCAAAGTTGTTAGTATTTTGTGTTTTAAGTGCTGTAAAAGTGTACCATGCCCTTTTGTTATGACCTACAACTTTTGAAGTGTTTTCAGTGAGTAGAGCTATTGATTATATACAGATGAATTGTTAGCAAAATTAAATGTATGCTTTTTTTGCTCCTTCTTCGCTCATGGCTGACTTTTGTTTCAATGCGAAGGTGACTGCTGATTCTGCAGCATGACAAGGTACAAAAAAGATAAAAAAAAGAGGGATCTGATAGTGTCATTTGAGTGAAACTAGCAGGGACATTACAGTTAAATGAGAATGTGTCTGAAAATTGTCTGCCCTGAAGGTTGAGAGGCCTTTGTTCTGGTAAGTGTGTCTTGTACTCGTTTGACACGCGGTAAGCTGTATACCAAGCACCAAGAATATAGGACAGTCATATCAGCTGATGCATTGTTTTGGCCTGTGTCCTTCAACAAGGAAGTACCCGTATAGATGGGCAGACCCTTGCATCAAACAGGAAAAAATTAGTTACTTTTACCAGACCAGAAAATTAGATAAAACAAACAGTTTACAAATTCATAGTCCTGTTCTCTCAAACAATCAAAATTGTAGGAGCTGTCATGTACTGTGAATAAGTATTCATAATATCCTGGTAAACAAAGGTTTTGGGGCGTTATTGCTTTTCACTCTTTTTTTTTTTTGTCTCTAGCACAATCCTCAGGGGCATCATATATACTGATTCACAGGCCTCATCAAATTGAAATTGTGCTCATTTGTATCTTGCCATTAGTTGACCTTATCATGTGACCTCTTTTTTTTCATGCACATGCGACCTGAAAATTGGCTTGACAAAAAGAAATTAATTCATGAAGTTCTCAACTGTGCAATTGATTTGGTCAATATTGCAAGTGCTCAAATTGACTGTTTTATGTAAATATTTTTGATAAAGTGGCTTCATTAACTCATAAGACTGAGGGTGGCAATGTCAGTTTGTTTGCAGCTTTTCTCACCAGGGGTCAGTATAGTTTCCGATGTAAATATTTTTGGTAAAGTGGCTTCATTAACTTATAAGACTGACAGTGACAATGTCAGTTTGCTTGCAGCTTTTCTCACCAGTGGTCAGTACAGTTTTTGATTTGACCCAACAGAGTTCACCAGAAGCCCTGCATTGGCATCATCTAGAAATGTCACTGTAATGTTATTTCATGCAGTGTGCAAAACCTACCTGGAAAACTTGTGCAAAGCACAATTAAAACTGGTTTTTCACTTTAGGTGTATTGCATTGAGCCCCCCCATCTTGAGCCCCCTACCACAGACCATCTTATCTTGACCCACCCCCTCTTGACTTGTTTTGCTTAATGTACTTTCTGTGTCATTTAAGCCTCCTACAAGATTCCACCTGCTTTGAGAGACCACTGTGTAGTGTTGTTTGCTCATGTTTTTTTTGTTTGTTTGTTTTTTTTGTTTCTGAAGCCAGATTTTACTGTAATAGTATCCAGAAAATGCGCAATAAGGGAAGCAAATGTAAATGTGTCGCACAAGAGAGGTGGCCTTTTCTACCAGTGACTCATGTGAGGCTGTATAAGTATTATTGACGAGTTAGAATATGAAATACTCAATTTTTTTAATATTTTTTGAGTATTTTAACAGCATATTTCAGTAACAGATGGAGCCACAAGCACATGGGATCTTACTGCATGACTCGTCACTTCCAGGTGGCAAGAACTGGCCAATGAGGGAGGTTATTTTTTTGTTTATTCCCTCAGGTGGCTCCACCTGATTTTGTTAAGTTACTTGGTGGAAGTGTAGGGGTGGCTCCATCTGTCAACATATGCTGTTCTGTACAAAATGTGAAACAACTATGGAAGCAGCAGTTTATTTTTGCCTCAGCTGACTTGTCAGTCACCTGAAGTTATGGGATGGTCCATCATCCATCATCCAACCGTCTCTCCTGTGGTCCGGCCGTCTATCCACAATTTACATTTTCGACCTCTCGAAAACTATTGGCTGCATTCCTTTCAAGTTGGATGGTGATTATACATGTTGTGCTGGGGTCAAACTGAGTTGCTCACCAGGTGGTGATGCTCGACATCCCAAATTTTTAACAACTTTTGTAGTTTTGGGTACTTGTTTAATGCATACACTCCTATAGCTATCGATTTGTGTGCATTAAAGTCAATAGGGATTGCAGTTGTACTTCACGTTTTTGACAAAAACCGTCAGTCACATCCTCCTCAAACTTGGATGGGTCTCTGATGAAAGTTTGTTCCAAGGTCATGCTTCAGTGATTTTTTATATTTTTCTGATTTTTTGGGTTCATTTTTTTGCAAAATCTTGAAAAATCCTCTTCCAAACCACGGAGCCAATTGCTTTGAAATTGCATAGGGACACTTCTAGGGACCCTAGACCTTAATTTGTTCAACAGGTGGTGCTGTGATTTTTAGCTTGGCTGAATATAGGTCACAGAGCTTATACGATGTCTAATTTCTGTTCATCTGTAAATTTTATTGTCTGTGAACGCAGTACACATATACAGTCAACAGTTTTCGTGTTAGCCTCATATAACTTTCAGGACTTAGGGTATGAATATCAAGGTCAAGTTTAATATTGGTGGCACCACCCATAGTATTATGTAATTGGGTCCAAAAGGAAAGTTTAGAGAATGCTGTTTTTTTGAAAAGTTTTTCATGAATGGGCTCGGAATTTGGTTGGAATGCCTATCAGGCAGAAAGACAAATAATCACTGAAATTTGGTGGAGCCGTCAACAGTATTATGGAAGATACAAACCAAAAGGTGTTGAAAACACATCAAATTCATTATGTTGAGAAAGAAAGCATATAAGCTAATGATACCAAATGTACCATACATAGCTGTCAACTGTCCTGTTCCCACCAAGAGCCTCACTTTGGGAAACCTCAAAGTTATTTAAAATGACAGCCATGATTTTGTGGCAAAATTTGCCATTTTCTTTGTTTTGCATTCTTTTTTTCTGAAACAATGTAAAAGTCTCGCAGTCACAGAGGTTTGGGGGTCTGTGACCACAAATGTGGATCATATGCGTAAGTTATATGTTGCATAATATGGATTACCTTGACCTATTTTCTCAAGGTCACAGGAATGCATTTCAGGATTTTTTTTTTTATGTTATGGTTACTACATCTGAACTTGTATCAACATATTATATCAGGAATATTCTAGAGACAAAAGTCTGACGTGCAGTGTCCTGATGGTGCTACTGGTGGTATTAACCCTTTCCCCGTTATACTGGCTTGTCAAATGTTGTCTGTTTCAGTGTTTTCATCTAATTTTAAGTGATTAATAGCAGTTTGACTTCTAATTCTAGACGAGACCCATAAACATAACATTCTCCTGTCAACAGCTTTATTAGCATAGGTTCAGCACTTAGTGCCTAACCCATGCAAATGAAAGCTGTTGACTCTATTTGAATACAAGGGGAAAGGGTTGGGTGGAACTGGCTCATAAATGGTAGATGTACATTTAATTCATTATTTTGATTATGAATTGAGATGGAACTTCTAAATTTACACCAAGTATGCATGGGGCCAATGAACAAATTCAGTAAAATTTTGGGTGACCTTGACATATTTGCAATGTCATCAAGCACATAGTAAAGGACACTCAATTTGACATGTTGAGAGGTAAAAAGGTTGGCAAAAACAATATACCGCAAAGGGTATCGTGAATGGAAGTTGGATATTGCACAATATGGGTGACATTGAACTTTCTCAAGGTCACTGAGGGAATGCATATGAGAAAATTATTTCATTGGGTTGTCCATGACATAATAGATGGAACTGCAAAACTTACACTACAAAAGTATGCATTATGCCAATGGTCATTTTTTTTTTTTTTTTTTTCAGATTGATTTGAAACTTGAAGGTATGCCTTCAAGTTGGGAGAGTCTCTATTTAAGTTCCATCAATTGGTCACGTAATGGTAATTTTTGCACTTTTTTTTTGGGGGGGGGGAACACCATTGAAATTTTGTTCTCTGGGACTAATTTTGGGTTGAACATATCCAGGTCAGCTGGGGGCAGGCTGTTCAAGCAGCCCTTTTGCTTTAGCAAAGACATTTTTGATGACTGTTTGTAGTGGACTTCATTAAAAAAATTGCCAAAAAAAACACTGGTTTCAGCTGACATAGAAAACCAAAGAGATCCGGTTGCAGTATATCATGTCGGTCAAAATTATGTTACAATGCTGTTGCACTCAATATGGAGTGAAAAAGGAGAGAAAAGATATTCAGTAAAAATAAATCATGTGTCATTGCCATTAAGGTGGTTAATCCAGGGGTTCCCTTTTTCATTGTAGAGATTTGGTCACTTCAATCACCCATACAATTTCACTTTTTACATTTTTTTTCCCAACATATTCATGATTAGAATTGTCCGTCTCAAGATTCGGTAGACATTGCAACCAAAACAAGCGGATGGGAATAGATCACAGCTGGTACCAAGTTGAAAAAAAATTTGTCCTTTGTTTAAGTTTTAGTAACAGGAGTATGGAAAATACTTATTTGACACCTACCAAACACAGCTCTCTCTCTCTCTCTCTCTCTCTCTCTCTCTCTCTCTCTCTCTCTCTCTCTCTCTCTCTCTCTCTCTCTCTCTCTCTCTCTCTCTCTCTCTCTCTCTCCCCCTCTCCCTCTCTCCCTCTCCCTCGCCCTCTCCCTCTCCCTCTCCCTCCATCCTTCAGACGTTTACACATATCAAAATCAAGCTTAAAACTAGGCATCATAACATAAAAACTACAGACCCTCAACATGATGTGAGGTGTAACTGAAGTTATTTTTGATGTGTTTGTGTATTACCGATAACTCATTTCTTCAGTTTTTCACAGAGAATTAAAACAATAATGGAATAAATAATGTATTCACAAAAATATGTTTGATATAGTTGTAATCTGACTGTCCAAACAGTTCAAAAACATGCAATCTAATGGGGGCACCTGCACAAGTGAGGATATCATGGACTTAATGTGCAAGAGGAGTCCAAGAGACAGCCCAGCGGCTATGGCTTGTCATACCAGTAACAAACTGAAAGCTTCAGTTTATATGTTAACTCTTTCAGTGCCCCATTTTTTACTGAGTCAGCAGCTTCCCTCGGCACACTTCGGGTACAATGCACCCAATTTTAACTCATTCCATACTATGGTCACAGGCCTTGGTCAGTGGTTCTGGCACTGCCTGGCAAGTCATGCTGCAGCTGGCCTTGCAGCAGCTGCAGCATGACTTGCCAGGCAGTGCCAGAACCACTGACTTAAGACTATAGGCATGTTGGTACTTGAATGAAAGCTCTATTCATGAAGAATTTAAATATGCAATTGTCATCTTAAATCCTAGGTAAATATACGGAAAAATCAGGGGCTGGTATGGAATGAGTTAAAGCACTGTGAGGAAAGCTGTTGACCTGGACAATTATAATCTGTGTAATTGTAGGCATGCTGCTACTTGATTGAAAGGTCTTTACCCGAGCAACATGAATCCAGCAACGTTACTGTAAATGAGAGCAGTTTGTTTTAAGTAGTTTGACTTCAGTCAGAGTTGGCACTGAAAGAGTGAACTCTTTAAGTGCCAAATTTTGGACTGAGTCAACAGCTTTTCTAGGCGTGCATTAGGCACTCCCAATGTGCCCTGAGAAAAGCTGTTGACCTGGGATGTTCTCTCTGGAACTAGAACATACTGGTACTTGAATCAAAGATCTTTTTACAAGGAATACGAATCTGGGATCCTGATGATAATTCAGATTAGTTTGTCTTAAGTAGGTCAACTTAACTCATGCTTGTCACTGAAAGAGTTAAAAGAAGAATCTGTAACCTGGCAACCATTAATTGCTTATTGACCTTGTGCTGGGCACTGAATAAACTGCGAGGCATCCTCACTAACACATGAAGACAGAAAGTTGGGCTGCTTGAAACCACATTTGTTTAATAAATTAATCTTGGTCCTCTCACTCTGTGAGAGCATCTGGTCAGCCACAGTACCCCTTGAATTAAGACTGGCTCAACAACTTTCAGTGGCTCCAGTTGTATGTTAAGCTGTTGATCTGAGGATGTTATCTTCGTAGGTTTCATTTACAATGTTTATACAAGGTGTTTGTGATTAATGTTGAAATTAGCGAAAAGCATATATTAAGCAGATACCAGTAGGAGCACCAGCTGGTTTTGGCTGGTGTAATGGGGAAAGGGGTAAATGGCGTTAGCAGTAAAAATATATTGTTTCAACTTATTTGCATTATAAACGATAAGTAAAACCATCTTTAATTGTATTGTAAATAATGCTGGTCTAGCACTATATGAAGACAACCTAGTGAGATGTGGGACAATATTTTTGAACAAACACAGCGTGTCAGGCTGTGTGTATCCCATCCCACTGTCTTCACCTACTGTAGCTCACCATCCTACGAGGGTGGAGAAGAAAATATTGTGAGAAGTAAAGGCCCATCCTTGTTGTTTGATCAGCTCTTTCAGTGATAAGATGGACACTGAACAGTTGCCCCTGGCGTGCAATGTGCTCAAAGAGTGTTAACAAAAGCGGCAGACCCCAGCCATTCTTTTTATCCCCTAGGAAATCAAAGCTGGTGATTGAGTGAATGGTCTTAGGACAAGAACGTATGATGTGGAATCATTGTAATTCAGATGAATTTCATGACTGTTGATATGATTTGTCACACAATGAATTGTTTTGTTTACTAATGGGGGACCGGGGAGTAATTGATACCCCTGTTGACACAGACGGAACTACATGATTTATGAAATGGGAAATGCAGAGTGGTGGAGGTGTATATGTCAATGAGGGGATGTGTTGCAGGTCTCATGTACTTAATACAGTAGTGTGCCATGTGCCCATATGCAGGTATACCATGTATACTTATCTATGCTTTTGATTGATTGTATATACTACCTACTTATATTTATGCCTGCATAAACTGGTACATTTTGAATTAAAAGTACATGTATGTGAACATAGTATACTGTGCAATTGGAGAGGTCGCAGTTTGCAATTTTATGTGTATTTGGCTGAAAACACAGCCCAAGACACAAAATTCTTGCAGGCTCGGGGTGTGTATTCCCATAAGATTCTATGCTAAAGTAACAATCAATATGTTGGATTATTTTGCGGCAAAATATTTCAAATTTGCAGGAATATTTTAACTATATTCAACCATTTACCACAAAAAGTTCGGGGTTTCTAGATAGATTGGTTTTAAAGTCGCATGGATGCAAATCACAATGGAAACTGATGGAAATACACATACCTATCCTGTCTGCCCACAGAGACCTCTACTGAGAACCTATGTGAACCAGTTGCTCTTGACCTTGCCTATTGTTTTCATCAAGTAAGGTGAAGGTCAGTCAAGCTGTAATTTTGTGCTGAGAACAGCAAAGAGGCTGTCAACTCAAAATGGTGGCAAGAGCTGGGCTGGCAATAGTGAACCTTATGATGAGGGCCTCTGGCTGGTATAAGCTCATATTCTGTGTTCCCAGTTAATATGACAAAAAGGTGTTTTTTACCATATTCATTTTAACAGATTCTTCACTTTGATGAAGCAAGTTGGACCAGAAGACTTAATGTAATTTCACAACAGAGAAAATGAATTCTATTATGTTGAAAAAAAAAAATTGTGACATCAATATAATATGGAACACCCTCACAAATAAAAAATGGTTGTTATTTTTATTACCTCAGCTGGCTTGTCATTCACACATAGTTGTTGGATATGTTGTATGTTTGCATTTCATGTCATGTGTCTGTTGCCCATCCATAATTTATGTTTTTGACTTTTTGTACAAAACCACGGTGAGCCATATTTTCTTCAAACTTGGTGGGATATACTTTAGGTACTTCTTTATCAACTTTGGTCACAGGTGAGACTCGAGTCCAGTGATTTTTGGATTTTTATGAATTTTTTCTTTCATTTTCAGCAAAATCGGAGAAAAATATCTGAAACTGGACCAATTGGTTTGAAATTGGACTGGGACGATTTTGTTTTAAATGATTTTTTTGTGTTTAATTTGTAATTTGCAAATTCTATGCACAAAACAGCTTTAGCTAGATTCTCTACAAATATGGTAGAAGTGTAGCTTGACTCAAAAGCCCACCAAGTGTTGTTCACCAGCTGGAAGTGCTGTTATATGTTGACTTTTAATGATATTTTTGTAATTATGCAATGATGACTAAAAGTACATGTTAGCATAGATACAACAGGATACGGTACTCCCAGTCACAAGTAACCCCTGTAATGACAGACCACCCTGTCATGATAGACCTGTGTACAGGTTCAGTTTAGACTTCCCGTGTTAATGTTCCTTAACTACCTGTCTCATAACACCACTTTTGTTTCAGTAAGGATGGTCTCTGGTGACTGAGATCAGTGTAGATATGTGTGTGTGTTTGTGTGAAAGCTTCGCCAAATCCGCTTCAGTTTCTATGGACATTTTTCTGGTAGAATCTAAGTTAACTCATTCCATACTATGGTCACAGGCCTTGGTCAGTGGTTCTGGCACTGCCTGGCAAGTCATGCTGCAGCTGGCCTTGCAGCAGCTGCAGCATGACTTGCCAGGCAGTGCCAGAACCACTGACTTAAGACTATAGGCATGTTGGTACTTGAACAGAAGCTCTTTTCATGAAGAATTTAAATATGCAATTGCCATCTTAAGTCTAGGTATATAAATATACGGAAATATCAGGGACTGATATGGAATGAGTTAAAGTACTGCACTAGATCAATAAAACTTTAGTTCCTGGGTAACTCATACCCACAAACTCTCCACTCAAACTGAATCTAGGCTCTGCTTATTCATGTTGACTCAGCTTCATCTTCAGCTCCACTCAACTCTGTGCAACTCAGGTTGAGACTTTGGATTGAATGTATCTAGGTCAGCTGAGCATGGGTTCACACAGCCCTTTTCTTCAGTGTTCCAATTGGTGATGTTCTTCAGGATTTCATTGCATTCTGCAAATTTTCTTGTTAAAAATCGGAAATGTTTTGCTTTGATTTGTTTTTCTTTTTACAAGAATAAAAGAGGAAGAATCTAAGACCCACTATTGCGAATGCTAATTTCATTCTTAGAAAGTTGGGTACTTTGTCCAATATCCAAAGTTTCTGCTGCATGTTCATATATGTGGAAGAGTTTTGTAATGTAAAGGGTATGAACTGAAAGGCCTCTTACATGAGTTGGTACATGTAGGCATATAATAATTTCATATGGTCCCACTTTTTAATGTACTTTGCGTATATCTCTGAATATTCAGTTGCAACATGTCAGGTTTTTAATGTGCTTGAGGATTTGTGTGTATATTTTGGGAGAGGACTACATTACTCTGAAGAAACTAAAAATAATTATTATAAAAATGTATCACTGTATTTATATTTCTCCCTTTTTTAACACAATAATGATAACAATCCAATATGTAAACTGCAAACAAGACCCCCAAATGCATGGCAGAATAGGACATATTCATATCTAAATGTGGTCCTACTCTAGCACCTATTGAGCAAAAGAGGGAGCCACCTGCATCAGGGCAGATCCATGTATTTAGCATGGTCAAAAGTTCTTTCTCAATAAAATAAAAAACACGAACACAGAATAATCTTAAGAAAAGGTGTTAACATATATTTGAAACATAAAGGATGCCTAAATTGGTTAGACATAGGCTCTATTTTGGTTGAAAAAGTGTTATTTATGGATGTTTATGTAGTATATAATACAAATCTGCCCTGATCATGGTGGAAGCTTCAGTCAGTTGCCCCGGCAACACAGGAAGTGAGCAGGATTGCAGTTAAATATGAATGTCTCCTATTGATCAGTACATAATGAAATGTGCATTAATTGCAGAAAAGGGGCATGAACTGCACCAATTGCAGTTATCACAATTTGGCTGTAAATTCAGTTTCTATGCTTTTAATAAGGAGGAACCAGAGCACATGCAGATAATATGTCCATAGTGTGCAACTCTTGTACTGTTTATTATAAAAATGTTCAAATGCTGTCTGTTAGTACTTATTACCTGTGGTATAATTACTGTTTTGATAATTACATTCTAAAATGATGCCTCTGGACACTTTGGTTCTCTTGAAGCTGTAAATACACATTTATGTGTATATCTTTGAAATTTGACCCTTCATATTGAAACTCCCAACATTTGACACTTCATATTGCAACCAAAACATTTGACCCTTCATATTGAAACTCCAAACATTTGACCCTTCATATTGAAACTCCAAACATTTGACCCTTCATATTGAAACCCATACAGCTATCATGTTTGGTAGTGATAGGTAACAGGTTCCCCCGTAGGTATAGACTTGTATGTTTTACGTGGATTGTAAAACAAGTCTGTGTTAATCTTCTCCATACCACAGATGTTGGCTTATACTGTATGTATTTGGGATGTATTTGTTGAATTAATTTTTGTATTTGGAGGGCTCCAGTGACTAATTATAAACAGGTAATCATAAAATATTTAAACTTATGGATAAATTTTGCTGTTAAGGGTGACTGCATGCATACATTACACTGTAATATTTTACTTCTCCCAAATGACTGCACTCCAGTTGTATTTTAGCTGCATAGGCCACTGGCCTAATTTTTTATCATGCAGTGATAATTCATATGCAGCCAAGCATTGTAATATATCTATTACAGATGGTGTGTCATGCGTTCATGATTAAGATAACTCAAATACAGTTGTCAAAAAAGGTGTTGAAATTTGATGTCCACAGGGAGAGGGTGCATGGAGGCAGAATATATTTGTGCTTCTGACATTACAATTTGCCAAGGTTGATTGACTGGTTGCTATGGAAATTCACTTAATCCCTAAATGATCATATCATTTGACTGAGTCCACAAGTTTTCTAGGTGCTAGATGACCTCACTGTGCCAAGGAAGCTGCTGGCAAGTGCCATTTTTATCCTGGTAATTGTCCCAGAAGTGTTCACTTTGAGAACGGATAATGTTTGATAAAATGCATGAAGCAGATGACCTTTAAAATTTCTGGTGGCTGTAGACCTATTTGACTGTTGTCTGCATTGTCAAAGCCTGCGTCTGTATAAATGATGATTTACCAACAACAATTTTATATCAGGCACTGTTCTGATGTTGTCATGAAATTAATGAAAATATGTGGGGTTCCAAAATAGCATGTATATCTACAGTACATGTTAACAAATCAACAGTGAAATAAACCGACAGTCGGCCCCTTCTTAGAAGGCCCGTTACCAGAGACTACACCCTCAGTGGGCACCACCTGCTCATGCAGAAAGTGATGTTTGCATTATGTCCCCTGCATAGAGGGACCACTCCCTTATAAGGCCACCGATTGGTTACATTTGGGCAAGGTGAGACTGTGGTTACTAAGACAACCAGGTATGCAGATGTGGGACAGGGAAATGAATATGCATACTTTGTATTAAAGGAAGATTGATGTGTTAAGGTTGAACAAGTACCCCTCCTGACAGTATGCTTATCAATGTTAACAGCAGATCTTTTCAGGACCCCAGAGGGCAGCACTTGAGGGTCATCGTTTGCATAATTTTACTTATGTGCATAACAAATCATTTGGAAGCTTTTGTGAGGCAAAAAGTTATGGGCACAGAGTGCAGTGCATTACCACCAGTGAGCCAGGCTGGTACTACTGTACAGCCACCAGTGAGCCAGGCTTGCACTACTGTACAGCCACCAGTAAGACAGGCTTGCACTACTGTACAGCCACCAGTAAGCAAGGCTTGCACAACTGTACAGCCACCAGTGAGCCAGGCTTGCACTACTGTGCAGCCACCAGTAAGCAAGGCTTGCACTACTGTATAGCCACCTGTGAGCCAGGCTTGCACTACTGTAGAGTGCTAGGCCCCCTCTTATAAGGCTACCCCAAATGCAGTTCACAATTGGCCGTACAAGACAGGTGGCTCTCGGGGAGGAGGCATCAATGTAGTGGAAGTGCTGCACTTTGGTACAGGATAAGGGTCCTTCTAAGAGAGGTAGCCTCTGGTAGGTGGGGGCCTTGCCTGCAAAGCAGACCCCGTCTTTTTTTTTATGTTCTGATGTTTATGTACTTAGCTGGGGGTAGAAGGCCTGCTTCGCAGACAAGTGCGGGCCTTACATGGAGAGAGATCATTTTGTAATCAGCTCATCATCTGTGGTCACAGGATATGCCCACAATGGATACTTAGTACTGTTTATATGTAACTTACATATGATATATAAACTTCAATACTATGGTTTCTACTGTACCTTCATAAGGTAGAATATTGTGCAGCCTACAACAAGCCCATTGACATTTTGAAACTGTGTATTGGGGTGACCTGCTGGCCATTAAAGTAAGCTTTATAAAATGTAAATTTTTGGGACCTGGAAGGTAGTCAATGTAACGGCCTGGGAGTAAGAGGTGACACATAAGTCAGCATTGAGATATAACTGCCCCCAATGCCCTTGGCAGAGTCTGCATCATTTTTTAAAAATCAAGTTGTGAAGAAACTTAATAAAGATGGCTCTGTCAATAAACATTGATTGTTAATTGTTATTAACCTGAGAAGGGGCAGTTCCATTGTGTTGGGTCTGGATATCAAAATGGAAATTGCATGCAAAAGGATAAACTTACACTATTATTGAAAAACTGGCTTCCTGCAGCTTGAGGAATGTCATAACAGGCAAACTACTCTTTACCCTTTAAAGTCAACAGTTGGCCATGGAAATCTTTTGACTGGCAGATTATTCTTTATACATGTACTGACAAAATAGGAGGCAACATTTACCAGTGTATGATGCTTGGCGGTAAATTTTAATGGAAAA
This sequence comes from Hermodice carunculata, assembly GCA_964020975.1. Taxonomy (NCBI): domain Eukaryota; kingdom Metazoa; phylum Annelida; class Polychaeta; order Eunicida; family Amphinomidae; genus Hermodice; species Hermodice carunculata. The sequence continues at coordinate 34,937,810 of OZ026626.1, forward strand.
AAGATGCACAGCAACATGTTGGTGTTAAATGTCAAAAGAGTTGTCAAATATTTATACAATGCTTTAACTTTCACACTGCCCCTAGTTGTAATGAAGGCTGGGAAGGCGTTTAATTTTATTGCACTATGACACAGTGCATAGTTTTCATTTCACAAGTTGTGGATGGTTTAGTTTACAAATTATCAATGTGAAAACCAGGCAAAGGCCTGACGGCTTTGAAGCCTGAACTGAAAGTACTTTTTCAGTAGAAAGTATGAGATTTGTTCGACGCGTTTCACCCTTCTCTGGGCTCATCAGGAACTGAAAATACCGGTAGCCAGAAACGCATCACGTTTCCATACGTAATGTCATAGGAAACATACTATGACGTAAAGGATTGTCGGTGGAATCCCAAATTACGTCACCCAGTACATTAGTACTGCCGCTGGTCCTCACCAAGAGGGATCAGTGGTTATCTCAATCATGCCTGATATAGATTGCATGTTGGAGGATAAGTACGGGAGGGGAGAAAAGAAAGGGGAAAAGAAGGGTTCCCGGGGGAGGGGGCTTCATGGATAATCTTTATCCATTAGAAGAATTTATGTTGAGTGCATAAATAATAATAAGAAAGGAGTTGTATACTGCATTGCATATATTAGCATTTCATGAATCATCATGAAAGACGAGTGCTGTGGCTACCGTTTTTTGGCAAGATATGTCTGTATCTGCCTTCTCAAAATGAAATATCACTATGGGAAAATACGCAGAAGAAATTTAAATTTTAGCATAAGACAAGGCAAGTGTGTCTATTTTCCCATGACATTAAGACCAAAAGGTTCCATTGTACAAAGTTGGTGGATCCAGAAATGTTCCCTTTGCAGCCGGAGTGTATCTGTTTTTTCGAGCTCAGGTGGTGTAGGGATATGTTCCAAGATCTGGACTTTTAGGGTGAGGCCCTCATGATCTGGTCTGGCAAAATGTCTGGCTAATGGTTGATTTATATCCCCTTTAGTTATGTAGTAGAAGTGCTGTCTCAATCTGTTCATAATTGGATGATAGGTATGTCCGACAACAACAAAAAAAGTTCACAAATTAGCCATCATATACAGACTAGTTAAAGTAACGTCCAACCAGTTTTGGATAATTTTGTTGATTTTGGGAGACCTGTGTATTGTCTTCAGTTGTCCAAATTTTGTAGCGTTCCAGTCTCAATACAATCTGAAGAAACTGAGGTAATTACTTTTAAATGCAGAGATAGTAGTCAATGGACCATGTTAATCCTTGAATGTTGATTACAGACATTGGGTATTTGCACCAAACTGTCCAGATCATGTGGATATTTCTCTAAAACCAAATACATGTACAGTCAGGCCGCCTTTAACCGTCACTTGATAATTCGGCACCCTTGAAATTCGGCAGCAATGAGCTGTGAACGGATTTCCCCCATTGATTTACTACATGATAATCCGGCACCCTTGAATTTCGTCACCGGCATGTTAATTGCAGAACAAAAGAGCTTTTTTTAATGTAATTTGCCTCTTTAATCCGTCACTTGATATTCAATGGAGTATATACCTTGCAATAACATACGTGATTGCGCCGTACTGCAAAATCAACAATCACCTGACGTGTTCCAAACAAGTTCCGAGTTGATTAGACGTTGTATTGTTCTCGCCTTTGATGGCTAAAGTTCATTGCAATAGCCAGAATCCAATGAGGGATTTTGTGGTGACGACGTAGCAAAAGTTTGGCGCATCGAAGAACAGTTAAAAGATTTGAAAAGTGAGCGCAGTAAACAAAAAAAAAAAACAAAAACAAAAAAAAAAAATATCGGATTTCTTTGCGCCAAAATAAGCTATTAAAGGCAAAATATGTCCAAATACATGTGTGAGATTAACATTGGGGTTGGCCCGCTCGCTCCATGAATTTTGAACGTAACATTAATTGTACATATGGATATGGATATGAATACACTGAATGAATTGTTTTTCTTTTTTTCTATAATTTGCACGTTTCGTTATTAAAATTTCATATGATTGGTAATACGTGTATGTGATTATGTTTTTTATTATTTACTCATTGTTAGGTACAAATTTGGTCTCTTATACCTCTATTTATCCTGGTGAATTATACTGTGATTTGTTAATCTGGCAGCCTTGTTAATCCGGCAAAATGACCAAAAACAGATGGTGCCAGATAAACGCGGCCTGACTGTATCTGATTTTGATCCAATAAAAGCTGATTTACTCTAGAAATTCTTTGGAGCAAAAAAGTATCAGGGATTTTCTAAGAAATGAAGATTTCTTTTAAATGTGTGTAAAAAAAGAAGAGTCCACCAACTCTATCACTTTTGACAAAATTGGTTGGCTTGCAATTTTTTTATTGTCATTCTAAAAAACAGATGGAGTTTTCAAAATCCCTGATAAGTTTTTGTAGATTCATGTATTGGCATAATGGCACAAATTTTACCATTTTATCTTGAATATTTTTCTTCACAAAATCACATTTTACCCAAAACACTAAAACTTTGAATGCAGATAACGTTCCATCTTTAGTGGTGACAGATTCTGCAAGCCCTGTGGTCAATTAAATATATATTAGGTTTATTACATCAGAATCCTTATTTCTGTGATATTTGGCCCAGAAGTGAAGTCACTTTGCCAGGTTGGACATCACCTTGATTTAGTATTTCTATATGCTTGCAGAACAGGGAGTAAATTCTGTCCACCACTTCAGGTTTAGCTAATGTGCAAACCAAATTCCTGAATGATCCCCCAGTTTTTTTGGTATGGACAGGTGTGAGCCCAAGTTGTCTGAAAAGGCCTTATGCCATCTGAAATATCTCCAATTATAAAGCAATCAGAGAGAGAAATCCCCCCCCCCCCCATCTCTGATGCCCTTATCTCTGTGCATATAGTTGGGGGCTGCTTATCGCTGCACCACTCCACCAGTCTCAGTTCAGCACTGTGAGGCAGGCTTCCATATTCAGTGGACCTTGTCTAACTTTAAAACTCAATCTTCAGCCAATCAGCTGTGGGCAGAACTATTTTGTAGCCACCCTGAACCCAAACATGCATTTCCCTTAACAGGGTTTGCATGGTGATGATGAGCTTTTTTTACATAAAAAGTGTTCAGTGATGATTGTTCTATTAAATACTTCAACATGTGAATCAGACTTGGTATATAATCCATGATTATGTCTGTGTGCCAGCACAGACATATTGCTTTTCTAGGAATTATTTATCTATTTCCAGGCAAATTTGTCCGACAATTCATTTGAAAACCAGTATACATAGAAACTCTCAACTTGGCATGACTATCCCGGGGGTTTGGGGGGGGGGGGAGTTACTCCCATTAGTGTCGATACTGGGTATGCGCCGCTCTGAAGGTCCCACTTTTCAGCGAATTTCCCCACACAAAGGTCCAGTATTTTTCCAAAAATTCCCTTAAAAAAGGAAATTTTTCTCTTTTATGTCCCAAATTTTGTGAAAGTTTCCCTAATGTCCGAATTTTCTTCCTGGAGCACTTTACTTGCCAATTCGAGAACACATTTTCTGCTATTTCGGTTTAAAGAAATAAGTAACAAAAGCATGGTTTTTGTGAAAAAGTGCCCTAACCAAGGGTGGGATTTTGAAAGATTGAGCCGCACACCCTCACCAAAAATTTGTGGAAGTACCCGGCCCCCTTCCCGGATGACTATACATGTACTTCCATACATGAAGTCTTGAGTTTTTGTAAAAAGTTTTGAAAATTATGCAAATTAGGGCCAGCAATTTTGTCTCGCAATTTCATCAAACACTATTACACCTAGAAACTCAAAACTTGGCAGAAAAATCGAAAACACCCACACATAAACTGCAGCACCAGCTGTCGAGCACATTAAGGTGTAGGATCCCATACAATTTGTAAGCAATAGGGTAGAGCAAGAACAGAAACTTCTACTGCTCTCCTGTAGAGGGCATTTCAGTCATTCAGGGCTAGGGTTGTGTATTCCCATTACTTTCATTGTAATTTACCCCTTTAAAACCACTTATAGCAGAAACAGCAAAATTTCTGTGGTAAAATTATGAAGAGAGTTGAAATGTGCACAGAAATTTCATTCTTGCAGCTTTAAAGGTAGTTTTATTTATTGGAGGTTAATTTAACATGCAATCCAATGTGAATACACATATTTAGCCCTGAAGAATTCTGTGTATTTGATTGTATATTCAGCTGAATACACAGAAAACTGGTAACTGACCTCTCCTATGGACCCAGTGGTTTTGGGGAATATTTGTAGGATTTCACTTACTATTCATACAACATCCAAATATCAATGGAACACAACCACTTTAGCAAATTTGGTTCAGACACACCTTATGCAGATCCCCGCCTGAAGTCTGAAGAGGATCCAGCCATTTTATTGAAGTCCAGAGTGTAAATTGTAGATGATGGACAGACGGATGAACATACACATCACATAATCTCAGGTGAGTGATGAGGTACGCACACTCAAGCAACATTTAAAACAAAGACAACTTGTTCTGTCTGCAGTTACAGTTTATTATTTATCCCCAGTGTCAACACAGGCCTGGTCAACAGTTCTGACAAGTGCTGCCCTCTATGAATTGGGAAGCTCTTTATTTCATTGATCTCCCTCCCATCTGTCACACTGATAACCACACCACAAGACATTAACACATTGTGACCTCATAAATACTGATTTGCTTACAAGTACAGACATGACACGTTTCACTTCTTTCTTATGTCATCTGAAAACACACGACAACAGCAGTAGCATGGCGTTCCAGGGCGCAGTAGCTTATCTTGCATCATGTTGCATACCAATACATTAATACCCCTAATTAGCATCCAGCGGGGTAAGCAACTGTCATCAAAACCAGAACCACATCCACAGGATTACATTCAAAAAGATCATGTAACCATCAAAATGACCAATAAGTTCATATGGAACACTGTTTTTTGTTTTTTTTTTCCCACAAATCTTTTAGTTAGATGACATGCTCCAGGGATAGGTCTGCTGGTGAGGTTTAAATGATCAAAGGCTTATTATAAAAAAGCTCTTGAGTTAAAATGGTTTGATGCCCAACAATATGATATGGTCAGCTCTCCCTGTTGTGTTCCATTCACTTCCAAATATGTTCATTCTCTGAATACATGCACAGATTGGCCTAGGCTTTTTGGGACTGCATTTTCCTTCAAAATTACGTGAAAATGTTACCGTATTTCAATTTTAGATTAAATTAGATAAAGCAAGCTACTGTGGCTACAATGTAGTCTGACTGTGCATGTATTTGGCTCTGTTTTTATTTTGTTGACCACTATCATACACATGGTACATATGTATTTACACAGTTCATTCAGTCTGGGCCAACTTTTGATGTTCCTTGTCTGATAACCACACTGCAGTAGGACATAAATTTACAGATCTTCAAGTTGTTACTTGTGGATCAACCACAACAGACTTACAATAAATAATGTGACTGATCAAGATACCAATGTTGTGTATATAATTTCTCTGTATATGTACATGAGTGCACAGTTCTTTTACTGCCTTGAAGTTCCATGAAAAATAAGGTCAATTACAATGTACATTTTGCCCTCAATCATAGTGTTTGCACCAATTTCAAGAAAGTATTTACTTTATGTGTTATCTCATTCTATCTCTACTTGTACATGTCAAATTTCTCAGTGGTTTCTGCACTGCCTGACAAGTCAAGCTGCAGCATTAACTTACCAGGCAATGCAAAAAACCACCCTTGACCACTTCCTGCTCAAATCACCAATTGCCCAGATTTACATTGTCATCTACCTAAGTCTTTTTACTTACTTTAATTTCTTGTCAAAAATTTACATTTTTGGTGAGAATTGTAGACAAGACCCGTTATGATAGCATACCACAGATCAACAGCTCTACCTGACACCCCAGGTCAACAGCTCTACCTGACACCCCAGGTCAACAGCTCTACCTGACACCCCAGGTCAACAGCTTTCCAGTGCATAGCAAACCCAAAGGGAAGGCATCTGGCTCAGTCTCTTTGCAACCAGGTAAGGGTTAAACTATAGAACTTGAACAGAACGGGCATGGTACTTTGCATACAGGTTTATACATTGTATGTCCAAAATTCCCTCCCTGTGGACATATACACAATCCTGTCCCAGATTTTTTTGACTACATGTACATGCATTGACAATGTTTGATACAACTATGATTCATTGAGAGGAATCTATGCTTTCTGCCACAGTATCAGCTTTAAGTATCTTCAACTGTTAGAATCAGTTAAACATTATAGACGGTTGCTTTGTGAAGAGTAAGCTAATTATACTATTGTACTGTGCTTCTGACAGAAAGCAAACCTTAATATATGCAAATAAACTTCTTGTCATATGTTATTGTAATAAACTTAAGTCCAGCTTGACAAAAAGCCGAGCTCCCGTTCCAAGCTGTACAAAGAAAATGTGCCAGACACCAAATCATGGTCTGGAGTCTGTAATTTCAGAACAACTCATCTGTAACAAATCAAGATAGTCTTGGTTAACATTGCTTCACTTTGCATTGCCAATTTAAGAATATGAAATATAGTTCCTCATGAATGTCTGACTTAGCAAACAAACTCCTCTGACTGCACTTTGCACCTGTGTGTACTTATAATGGGCATGTAAAATGCCACACCTACCCTCACTCCACCCCTGCTGTCCCATGGAACACACACACACACACACAACACCCCCCCCCCCCCAAACATAAGCGTTGACCGAAGGGTCGGAAATCTGCTCAAATTAGGTCATGGCGACACCAAAATCTAATCACTTCACCTTGCCAGGTAAGGTAAGCATATTGCCAAATTTAAGCATCATACATGGAGGCATTCTGTAGATTCCATGGTCACGAGAATGTGCACATCTGGAAGGACGGACAACTTGAAAACAGAAAGGGTCCCCCCATGGGGTGGACCTTTAAAAAATACTTAGTGTGCATCTTTGTAACATTGTGCAACTATGTACTGTGAGGGTGAGACAACACAGAGTATGCATGATCCACAGACAAATGTTTGCAGTCATCCAAGGCACCATATTATATGCAGGGAAGAAAGTGACTTTCCTCACAAAAAACAACAAAAATAAAAATAAACAGGCCTGAAATCATACTTCATCCCTTCACCTTTTTAAAAACAGATTTGAGCCTTCGAGGCAAAAATGAAATGACTTTTTTCTCAGACTTTTGAGAATAAAAAAACTGAGTTCCTAGGAAAAAACAGTAAAAAAAAAAAAAAAAAAAAAAGCCTGAGGACTTTAATCCCTGCATATATATCCACACATTCTCTCTTTGCACCATCAAGATTTAGTTTCTCTTTTATCCTGAACTCCCCCAAAAGTTTATCAAAGCCAAAGTTGTGCTCATCTGACCCACATGATATTGATTCCAGATACAAGTTTTACATAAAAAAGTAATTTCATTCCAGTTTCAGCAATGATTGTATTTTCACAGAACACAAGAATAATACGTGACAACAGCCATTTTCAGCACACTTTGAGTGCATTGTGCCCATAGCGTGTGGAGTAAAGCTGTTGACCCAGGCCTGACACTTTGTACTGAGGGGGCTGATGTACACAGCCTGATTGCAATAAATTGTACACCATGACACCTGTACCCGTAATGTGCCGACTCTAATAATTTCCAGAAGATAGCATATTTTATCCATAGAACTTGTTATCTGTAATACTTTCTGGAAGATAACACTTGTTATCCTTACCGTAATACTTCCATTTTCAAGCTGTTGTTGTACATACAGTAGAGCGCTCTTATAGTTATACATTAACATCACTATACATGACCAAGTATATTAAGCAATATAGCATTTATGTTTGTTTCACATACTCTCCAGAATAGACTAAACAATCTAGGCATGTATATACGATGCTGCCTCCATGCCAACCAATGTTGAAGACAAGCAGGCAATTTGATGGGGATTTCAAGGTACAGCTGGACCCACAAACAAAACCTGATCAGTATTTTTGAGGCCACAAATATCAATGAACAAATGTACAACTACATCTACCCACCAACAATCCGGACACAAATTTAACAATCTAATTTGCTAACACAATCTTAAATAATCACAGCCTAAAGCGATGACTTTTTTTTTTTACCTTTTCCAGGGGCTCTAGACAGAAAACAAGAAACCGTCCCAAAATTTTCTCTTTCTATTGCTTGCTTGTAAAACCCCATTTTCTCACTTTGAGACAGACTGCTCTATTATGCTGCAGCATTTGGCATTCCACGTTGAACTCTGAAATTGTGACTTTATGGGTAACCAATAACACACATACAAGATGGTGCATATGGGCACTTTTCACAGTGTTCCTCAAAGTGCTATATTTTTTTCTACAGGAAAGCCACTGTTTGTCAGGCTTCTGTGATATTGATAGATGAAGGGGGTCAATAAATGTACCATAAAGTATTCAAGTTTATCACAGAACAAACCATTTGACATGTCCCCTTGGCAAGATTCAATTTGACTTTTATTTAATTCTCTTTACAGGCTGTTTGTTTAGCTGGGGACTCGTACCAAAGATCACATAGAGATGGGAACAAGAAACGCCAGAATGCAAACTCCTCTTCTTGATATTTTTGTCCGGGTTTATACATTCAACCTGGTGCAAAAATAATCCCCCTCTCTGATCTCTGATTCACAACAAAACCAGAACTTTAACACAGTATGTTAACAAAAAGAAAAAAACAAAACAAAACAAAAACGAATGTTAAGCAGATAATCACGCACCACATGGGTACCCAGTGTCAACAGTATAACATGTTTGGACAGCCTGGATTCACACTGAAGTGAACCTGCCATCCATCCACAACAGGATTAACATATTGAACGTATTTTCAAGGGCAATAACATCCACAATCCATATCATATTGTCAAGAAATTAAGTTTCTATCTAAGTTTTTCTAAACCTCCAACGCTCTACAGAGATGACAAAATGTAACGGTCACGTCTCTCTCTCCCAGTAGACCACAATGATATATTTTCAGATCCCACGATCAGTGGACTCGTCTCGTATCTGACATTGTATCTCAAATATAATGGACATTGCAGCTCTCAAACGATTTTCAGACAAAAACAATTACTCTGTTTTATACTCTTCAATTGTTCATTGCATCAAACATTGATCTTTTCTGAAGTGCATGATTCCAGATTCAAATTCCTTGTAAAAAATTTAAGTATTTGTTTGCCTATATTTACAGAGGAAAAGAAAAATACTCAGGCAGGTTTTGGGCACAATGTACATTAAGTGCAGCCATAAAAGCTGTTCTAACTCCGGCCAGGCACTGATGAGACTAAAGAACATGATACAAGATGACATCCATTGCATTTTGCATTTTTGAATTGTACAAATATTTATTCAATTTTGTTTCTCTTCTTGATCTTTGAAGGATTGTAGAACTTTTCTTTTGCAGCTAAACAGCAAAGCAGAAATGAACACAATATAAACACCACACACAACAGGGAAAGTTCTTCAAGGAGTATCCAGCACACGCCGATAAATGCACTTTCCCCACCATGTCAAACAATACATGTACTGTCATAATTTGTTCTGATGCACAACTTGCCTTCAAGTTCTCTATGACCAACAATGAGATGACTTTTACCTATGCAAATGACTTTCAATCACAACTTTTAAACTAGAAATATACTTTGATCAACTTTATTACCAAAACTGTTAATCTTTAAAAATAAAGCCAAGAAAGATTTTTATTATCAATATAAAACTAAACCGTCTGTTATAAAAATGTTTTCCTCACATAGAGATATAAAGAAATTTCTGTCTAGTAAGGTTAGTCCACAAAATCTCCAGTCATCTATGAGTTGCACAATGAACAGAAATGTGATCGCAGATATTTCATGGTTCACTCTTTCATTGCCAATTTTGACAAGTCAATATGCTCCAAATGGACGTTTAAATATCAGATTCATATTCTTTGTTAAATGACCTTTCATTCAAGTACCAGCATGCCTGTAGTTACACCAAGGGGGCACAGACCAAAGTCCCAGAAAACAGCTTTCCCTCATGTGTTTTGGCCGCAACATACACAGAGGCAAGCTGCTAACTCACAGCTTGGCACTGTAAGAGCTGAAATCTGCTCTCAGTAAGCATTCCACTCATTTTTTGTACAAAATACACACTTTATCTAGTCTTTATAAGTTACTCCACTTTGTTCCCTGTGTCCGGCTGGAAGAAATGAGACCAATCTCTTTCACATTTTAGAAATTATTTCTGTGACAGTAGAGGAAGGACTCGTACAAACTTCCTCCAGAAAATCCAGTGGACAGAATCCCTGGTGCAAATCTCATTCAGGCAATCCAGTATTGACTGTCACTAACAAAAATTTCATCAAGGCAATCCAGTTCAAGGTAAGCTTGGCATCGATATTTTCAAAGGAGCCCAGCACAGATGGTCTTTGCCACTAATTGTCTCAAAACTGCCCAATACAGAAAATATCTGGCAATAATTTCTTGAGGCAAACCAGCAGAGAAACATGACACCAACTTCCGTCAGGCACCTCAGGACCGAAAAAAAAAAAAAAAAAAAAATTCACATGTTGGGTCACCTTCTGAGGATGCACTGTTCATAAGAATCCCTGGTTAGTGTTGTCTCGGTGACTTTCAGCACGAATCCTTGAACAATCCCAAGCAGAAAGAAAGTCTGCTACCAGTTTGCATGTACACTCCAGCATCAAGAAGCTCTGGTATCATTGTTGAAGCAATCTAACATAAGAAATCTCTGACATTAACACCAATGTCTCAACCTGACGCAATGGTCTCACACTAGTTTCCTTCTGATCTTGTCCAACAAATCCTGATAATGTCTTAAATTTGAGGAAATTCACAAGAGGCAATCTGACTTTGCTTGGTGCCATCCAGTCCTAGGGCATAACAGTCTTTGGCACTCTTGTGAAATGAGTTTGCAACACCCATTTTGATGCAATCATCGAGGCTCTGGTTCTCATTTCCTTAAATGAGGAAGCAACAAGGAGCTGTGGGGTCAATATTCTAAGGGCAACCCAGCATGAGACAGACAATTTGTCCAGGGCTCCAATGATAATATGATATGATTGACAGGAACACTCTCTTCCAATACAAGGCCACCCTTTCTATGTACATTTGTACAAAAATATAATGCACACAACCAGAAGGACCACCTCAGTGTCAACCAGTTTGTCCATGTTCCAGTCCACATTTGTTACCATTATTTTTACTACCTCTTTTTACTAAATCCTTTTGTTCCATCCGGCCCCTTTGGTTGTCGTATAACATTTTCTGATACTTTAAGTTCCTCTACTTGTTGTATAAGTCTGGCAGGTCTGAAAAAAAGAAGAAAGGAACGTAACATTTTGATACCAAACGATGAAAACAAAGTTTGAAATACAATGCATTTACCATTTAGTTGATTCAAAACTTAACGTTTTCTGAACACAAAGCCAAATGTGCAACATTTGAATTCAATACATATTTCCAGAGAAACCCACCAGTGACTGAAAGACCCAGTTTCCCAGTCTTTATAAAATATAGGTACCCATGTACATACACATGATTATAGTCACACTTTCTGCAGGAATGCCCGCTGAAAGGTACAAATACATGTATACACTTAGTCTTCATGTACAGCCACTGACATGATTAATGCAAAACAAATGCTTAAAGTTTTATTTTGATTTTGCTATAATTTAAGCAATCAAGTTCAAACTCTAATGGCTCAGACACTATTTTTGTATCTATTTTGCATATGATCACTGAATGATTGTATCTCCACAAACGAGGATGGTGACAGTCCTGTGCTCAGCTGACCTTTCATGCACAGAATGAAGTGGTCCTGCAAACTTTGGAATGACACCAAGGACACCTATCTTTAAGACCGTTATCCCTGTTGCTAACACAAATATGTCCCCTTACAAATTTGTGCAAATTTGGATAAATTTGTTAGGAATGAGAAAATAGCAGCACCACCATGTGGTGAGGAACTTTGGTGGAGATCCGAGTCCACTTACATCCCCAATCAGTTTGAAGAGGATCCAACTTATGGTTTGGCAGAAAAAGTCCAGGAAACCGAAAACACACAAAAATGTGAAGAATTATTGCAGTGCCACCAGTTGAACAAATTTAAGTCTAGAGGTTCCACAAAAATATTTCTATACAATTTCAAAGCAATTGGCATGCACGAAGACTTTTTTAAGATTTTGAACCAAAAAAAAATAAAATTAAAATAAAATAAATGAAATAAAATAAACAAAAAATAAAATCACAAAAATTGGAAAACTACTGGAGCACAAACATATGAACATTATAGGTAAAGACTCACCCAGACACTTGCCCAGTCCTTGCATTTATGTTTAAAAGTAAGATTTCTTATAGCAAGAATAACTGCCCTCAAGCAGCTTACTTTAATGTCATAGCCTTAAACCCAAAGTGCAATCAAATGATATAACAAAGTTTGAGTATTGGAGGTAAGAGTATCACTTACTTTTTAGACAAATGTTGTAAAACAAATGTGAAGTCAAGATAATTAAGAACATATTTGTTTCCTTGCTTGCCTTCTTGTCTCATTTTCTTACCATATTGTAACAAAGCATATCAAGAGTCTCACTGCTACCAATTAAGTAGACCTACAGTGTCTACAATAAGATTTATTTGGTAAGTCCACTGAACTTTTATCAGATAATATTCTGGCAGCTGATCTTTCATATCAACTATAGGATACTATTATATTATCCTGGCAGTTGATCTTAATATCAACTATAGGATATTATTATATTATCCTGGCAGTTGATCTTTCATATCAACTATAGGATATTATTATATTATCCTGGCAGTTGATCATAATATTAACTATAGGATATTATTACATTATCCTGGCAGTTGATCTTTCATATCAACTATAGGATATTATTATATTATCCTGGCAGTTGATCATAATATTAACTATAGGATATTATTATATTATCCTGGCAGTTGATCTTTCATATCAACTATAGGATATTATTATATTATCCTCGCAGTTGATCATAATATCATCTATAGGATATTATTATATTATCCTCGCGGTTGATCGTAATATTATCTACAGGATATAATTATATTATCCTGGCAGTTGATCTTTCATATCAACAATAGGATATTACTATATTATCCTGGCAGTTGATCTTTCATATCAACAATAGGATATTACTATATTATCCTGGCAGTTGATCATAATATCAACTATAGGATATTATTATATTATCCTGGCAGTTGATTGTAATATTAACTACAGGATATTATCATATTATCCTGGCAGTTGATCTTAATATCAACTGTAGGATATTATCAAGATCAACTGCCAGGATGATCTTAATATCAACTATAGGACATTATTATATTATACTGGCAGTTGATCATAATATTAACTATAGGATATTATTACATTATCCTGGCAGTTGATCTTTCATATCAACAATAGGATATTATCATATCCTGGCAGTTGATCTTAATATCAACTATAGGATATTATTATATTATCCTGGCAGTTGATCTTAATATTAACTATAGGATATTATTATATTATCCTGGCAGTTGATCTTTCATATCAACTATAGGATATTATTATATTGTCCTGGCAGTTGATCATGATATTAACTATAGGATATTATTATATTATCCTGGCAGTTGATCTTTCATATCAACTATAGGATATTATTATATTGTCCTGGCAGTTGATCATGATATTAACTATAGGATATTATTATATTATCCTGGCAGTTGATCTTTCATATCAACTATAGGATATTATCATATTATCCTGGCAGTTGATCTTAATATCAACTATAGGATATCATTATATTATCCTGGCAGTTGATCTTTCATATCAACTATAGGATATTATCATATTATCCTGGCAGTTGATCATAATATTAACTATAGGATATTATTATATTATCCTGGCAGTTGATCATAATATTAACTATAGGATATTATTATATTATCCTGGAAGTTGATCTTAATACCAACTGTAGGATATTATTATATTATCCTGGCAGTTGATCTTAATATTAACTTTAGGATATTATTATATTATCCTGGCAGTTGATCTAAATATCAACTGTAAGATACATAATGCAACTGCTAACTCTGTCACTGCTACACTTTTCCCTACAACTCAACACATGGGTGCGCAGTTGGCGGAGCTCGCCTGTCACCTCTGTGGCTTGATTCACGGCCGGGGAAGCAAGGGGAAAGAGTTCCTGCCACTCTGACTGTGCAAGGTGGTTTTCTCTGAGTCCTTCCATGTCCTCCACCAAACAAGCAGTTAGGAAAGTACATGCCACTATCTGTGCAATGCAGAGTGATTAATATAACTTTCGCCTGCTTCGCAACCCATGTAAACAATATAGGTTGACGGATGGATGGACTGATGAATGGACAGACGTCCAAAAAGTGAGCGCTTAGTCTTGCCAACAGCTAATGCAGGTGAGACCAAGAATAAAGTTAATCAGAGGTTTTTATATTGGCCCAGTTACAGGTCCTTGGCCAGTCATATTGGCATCAAACCTGCAAGAAGGCGAATGTGAAAACCCTTGATCAATATCATCATATTAGGCCTGTAACACTTCTGTTCATGGCTTCACATTTGCAGGTTCTGTGCCCCTTACCTTTCTGGGACGGTCTCAGTTGTGCTCGTAGCAATATTATTAGTGGCCCCAGCATTGTCATTGGCTGTGGACCCCATAATTCTCAGTCGTGCTTCTGCATATTCTGCCTCCCGCTGCTGGAGTGTTTTGATCGGTTTCACTGGTCTGAAAGTGCACAAAAAAAAAATATAAAAAAAATATGTGATTTCATGCAGAGAATCTCTGGGGAGAACCTGGTTCCAATCACACAGAGGAGATGAGCAAGTTCTGTGTTAGCAATTCATTAAGAATGCTTAAGATGGAGTCATGCATCACTCAAACAGAACATGCCCATCTCTTCTGTGAAGCTGTATTCAGTTACAAGGTGGTGGTTCTATTTATCCCAAATTTATATGTAAAATAAGGACAAAAAAGAATTGTTTGTTTCCTCTAACCCGACCTACCCATCACTAAACCCACCTAATGACCTCCTGTTTACTTATTTCCGACCCCCCCCTCAGCTGACATGTACATGTACCCTTGTGATTTTTTAAGATTTGCCCAAAAAGAGCAAAGAAATTTATAAAAAATAAAAAAATCAATGGAGTGTGGCCATTTGAACACATCTTGTAGAAACCCACCCAAGGTACATTGCCACCAAGTTTGAAGTCAATCTGGATGACGGTTTTGGAGAAGTCGAAAATGTGAATTAGCATTACAATATCCTTTGACTTGTTTAGTAATCAATAGGAAAGGTGCATTTACTGATAAGTACACAGATTGAAAAAAAAAATGTTTACAAATCAGGAATCCGCAGCATTGCCACCTACATGTAGTGAACAACTTTGTTTGACCCTTCCACAAGGAACAGATGCACCAAGTTTCAGCTAAATCTGAGAGACGGTTCTGGAGAAGTCGAAAATAGCAACAACACACGAAAAATGATACAAAATATGAGATAAAATTGCAGTGCCACCTGGTGAACAAATTATAAATTAGGAGTTCCTACGAGTGTCCCTATGTGATATCAAAGCAATTGGGTGAGCAGCTTCAGAGAACATTTTTAAGGTTTGCCCCAAAAAAGGACCAAAAAAATCATAAAAAGTCCAAAAACCAATGGAGCCTGATCATTTGAACCAACATGGTAGACACCCACCCAAGCTACATTGCCACCAAGTTTGACGTGAATCTGGCTGATGGTTTAGAGAAGTCGATTGCTGATGACGGACCATAAGATAAGTTCAGCAACCGACAATTCAGCTGAGCTAAAAACACCTACCTATGCCAAATTGTGATATATTTAACAAAGAAAACATACTGACCCACCCAAATTGTCAGACTTTTAAAAAAAAAAAAATTATGCTTATCTACCTACCCCCGAAAATTTGGGTCCTTTGGCGGAAACACACATTTTTTTTTTTTGCCTAAACAAGATTGAACAAAATTGCTCAGAGATGAGCCAGTTCTTTTTGAGTGATATGATATGCTCTTATTGCTTGATGCGGATATGTGCATGTGATAATTTTAGAATCATTGAAATATTTCATGTTCAAACTTTGAAAAATTCCAGTGTCATTTGCCATATACAGGCAATTGATGCCATTCATAGGCAATTGATGGACTGTATAAGTGGAAGTGTTCCCCAGTGGAAAATTTCCAATTTTGCTGAGAATAAAAATTTTGCAGTTTTTATTTTCTTGATTCACAAACTAAAAACATGTTATTCCTTGCTGCAATTTACAACTGGAATGCACTCTAAAAAATTTCCCAATTTTGATTTTCCTGAATTATTTTATCCTGGAAAAATTTGGAAAAATTAAATACTTCGGGGATACTTCCAATTATGTCATGTGCCATGTAAGGAAAAGCAACCATGCAAGGAATACATAGAGCTGAAAAGAAACAACAATTGGATGACCCAGTTATGGGGGTTTTGCAACTGGAAACTTGGGAACAAATTAAGTACATATACATGTATACAGGTCTTTATTATGAAATGAAAAGTTCACCCAAACAAAACATTTTGGACCATCCCCAATTCTTATAGGCATACCACATGCATTTCATTAAGTCTAGTCCATGTGTTGATTCATCTCTGTATTTGAGCCTTGCTTAATACACACATGTACCAGAAAATTGTATGAAGTAAAATTGACTATAAGATATACATCACAACAAAGCATGTCAATGCATCATGTAAAAGTCCACATTTAAGCCCACTTTGGCAAAAGAATGTTTCATGTGTCATCTGTCTCCTTTCCTTGTATTCTCGATGAACCAAATATTTGATGTTACACAAGTACCATCTTACAACAAGGTTATACAAGTGCATGTACCTAAAACATTGGAGAGTGTGACAAAAACATCTCTGGAGTAACTGGGTCACACATTATGTGTAAATATAATAAGTTTCTGCTGAAGTATTTGAAAAGAGAGATGAAATATTACACTGAACATTAGTGAGTGTAAAGTCATCATCACTAGATGGCAGCACTGACTGGTACCATGATCCATTCACATTGGCACCGGCTCTTTTCCTGTAAGACCACACTTCCATCATTCCAACAAGATTCTCTCATTGCTAGTCTTTTACTGCCAATGAATTTAACAACAAAATTAAGTCACCTGTCTATAGATGCCAGACAGACTGACGGGACGGCTATTACAGCAGCCAGCCCCATAGTAAGTATGTATGCCTTACATTAATTTTATTATATCTACATTGATATTCTGTGAATGGTTCATTGGATGTGGTCATGTCACAAACCTAAAAACTGAAGTTTGAAAGGCAAAGAACCTGAAGTTCACAGTTAGGAAGGGTGTACTCTGAATTTCATGGTTAATTTCTGTTTTCACGGGAACACAATGTTTCAGCGCACACATTCACAATGAAAGTAAAACACATTACTACTTACCCCCTGTTATTCAGTGCTACAGAATCTGTGTTATTTGTCTGTCTTTTCAAAATTTTAACCTGTGGTTGATACTGTGTTCTTGAACTATCTTCCTCCAATTTCTTGGTTGTGGTGGGCGAATTTCTGTAACATATTTAAAACATATACACAAATACATAATGGGCATTTTATCAAAATATCTCTGTGTACATCAGAGTCACTAATCACATTATCAAAGCAGTCAGACAAAGAGTTCACCTCTTTGTGTGCTAATTAGACCAAAATACCTGTAAGTATTTTGTTTTAACTCTCTTCAATTTCACATTCTATTGTTCAGTGGAGTTTACACATACATGAGCTGTTCATCAGACAAGTAACATCTTCTGTTATTTTTTACAATACCATTTTCTCTTTAACAATGAGCAAGCAAAGCTTTTTTCAAAAATTGTGCATTGTTATCACTGTATTAGTGCAAACAGTATACACTTTAAATGCATAACTAACGTAAATTATGTAAAACAGCTGAACTGGTTCCCAGAAAAAGACCCAAGTGACCTACAAGGGTAGTGGTGCTAAAAAGGAAAAAAATATATTGTATACACTGAAACCTGCAAATACCATCCCCATGAATGATCAAATGGTGGTCACTGAAAACAGGTGGTCTTTCATTAGCAGTACAAATACGGTGAAGAGTATCATTAAGCAAAGTATCCTGAAAAGGTGATCTTTCAAGCCGGGTGGCCTTTCATTGGAGGGGTCAAGATAGACATCTGAGTACATGTACTTAAACGAAACACTGCTATCTAACAATCATGAGTGTCAATGTACATGTATGTCTAAAGAACACAGTAGCCAAGATTTCAAGATTTTGTTCAACTGTCTAGGTTTTAGAAATTTGGATTTAGCTTAAATAGTATGAATGACTTTTATCAAATTTCATGTTGTAATTGTGAGTCTGTCTACCGAACAAATTTAATCATTAGGTCAAATAAAAGTGTTTTATGGTTACAAAGCAAATTCTCTTAAATGATTAGTACACTCAAAATTAAAAGACTTTTGTTGATCCTGATCATTCATAATGACCGTTGCTGTGCACTAAAGAGAAACGAATTTTGTGAACATAAACTGATAGAGCTTTCCTGAAACTGAAAAAAAAAAAAATCCCTACATTTTTCATCAATTGAAAGTTCAAAGTTAGGAAGGGTGTACTCTGAATTTCAAGGTTAATTTCTGTTTTCACGGGAACACAACCAATTTTTGCAGTAATCCAGGGTAAAATATATTTTCAACCATAACTCTGTAAGTACATGTATTCAATTGACCAACTCACTATTACCATGTTGACATGTGTATATGTACATGACTACATGCTCTCATTTTACAAGCTTGCTGTGCTGTGACTGTCAAGTAGAAATAAGGTGTTTTCTCTACCTCATTCAAATGTATAAATTACGCGAATAATAAAACTATACTGCTGAGGGTTATGATAATAGAATTATCCTTGTGACTGATTTTTGCCAACTCCACCTTTTTATTTTTTTTTTCATAGGGTGAAATGCCTGAATTTTGGCTCCTCGATCAATACTTGCTAGAGGGGTCTCTAAAGGCAAAGCACATTCCCCAGTGTCCTTTTGAAAATTAAACATGTTTAAACCAATATATCCAATTTGACATGCTTAGTTTTGTTAGTTTTAAAGTAAAGAAGTACGTTCATGGACCCCCTCACTACCACTTGATATGCTCTGAAGACCCTGCCTGCCTTGTGAGTGCATTTCATCTGCCCTCTATCCTATTCATGGAATCCTGAACAGAATTCGATTTTATTTAACATTTCTCTTGAATACAAGAATACATAATGTTAACATAGTTTGCCACCATACATAAGATCAGGTTTTAAAAAACAAACCTGTTTTCATTTTGTACTTCCATGGGCTTCATACTTTGAAGTCTCTTGTCCAATTCCTGAAAAAGAGATAGGCCCCATAATTAATATATGAACCATAGAATATACATGTACCCTGATTATGTTGATAAAGTATATCTGTTCATATAGACTGTACAGTTATAAGCATCCAATGCATTTGGAGTGCATATACTTTGCTTCCTTTATAAATAACTTGACCATGTTAAAATTTGGTAATTGTTTTAAAGACAAACAATGTGCAACATTTCTGTAACGGTGCATAAGTACCAATCCAGTCGTTGTCTTTCACAAATAATGTCAATGCAATTCCAGGATATTCTGACTTGACCAACTTCTGTTGGCTGCTTCAGCTGTTAACTCAGTCCATGATCTTCCTGTCAATTTACCTGAATTTTGGGTGTTGACTGCACATATCAGAATATTAGTCTTCATTCATTCAATACAGCTTTCATTATCAAACATGTACTGCACATTCTAGGCTTTCTGTATTCTTTAAACAAGTAAAACTATTACGCCAACATTTATCTATGATACAGGTATACACCATAAACATACTAATAGGCCTACTGACTATGTTTTGACTTTGTTTCTAGGCTGTGTTTTATCCAGGCTACATTTAATATTATTGGGGTATATCTTGTCTGTGGTGTATTTGACTAAATAATCTTTGACTTGGGTATGTTTACATGGTTTAGTCTGGGTTCCAGTGTAAAACAAGACTCTTCCAGCACACAAGAAGTCCAAACATTATATCACATGTACATGTATGTTTCCTGTGCAGTCAGAACAAGGCAGTGTTAGGCCCCTGTCCTCTATGTCCAAGCTAGCACAATGGAAACATATTGGTTAAGGGAGCAAGAGGTCCCAGGCTCATTACCCAGATGGACCACAACACCTGCATGGCCAGATATTCAAAGTTCTGCAATTTCTTAGCTTGCCAAACCATGGGCCATAAAAAATGGCAATATATAAATTTAGCAAAACAGTAGGGTGTGCAGTCATCAGCTGCCACACCATGTGAAAATAGGTTCTGAAGGAAGTTGCACTTTTTTGTCACAGTTTGTGGTGCTCATAGTGTAACATGAGGCCAGACACTTGTTTAAATCAGGGAAACTGTGATATTCCTCTCATGCAGACAAATCCCAACAATGAGGCTCCTCCCAGCACTGGTTGCATACAACAGGTAAATGTACCACTGTATTGTGCCAGACCAAACAAAACTGGAAAGAAAACAAGACCTTAAACTGAGAATGACACTTAAGGAGAAGCGAGAACAGAACCCAAACAATCCTTTTTTATCAGGGCAGGGAAAATTGTGGAAAAACACACCCCACAAACCTCTCAGTTGATCCCCTAGCCTCATGCACACACAATTATACATATGTATATATAGCCATATTAAAAATAACACAGAATTTCTTCCTCTTTCTACCATTTCTTTTAACGCACAAGGCCTATGCTCCAAATTTGCACAATTCACTCTATATTTGCATGAGAAGACACCAGATATAGCAGTCATTACTGAAACATGGTTGACCGCAGATGTATCATTCCAAGAGTTTACCCCGGATGGCTACACATGTTTCAGGAAGGACAGGAACACAGGCACGTACAAAAACGGAGACCGAGGTGGGGTACTGATTCTGTTCAAAAATGCTTTGAACCCAGTCCCATTGACACTGATTTAAATGCGGAAATATTATGGGTACAGATCAATCCTCTCCCAAGATTATTGTGGACACTTGGAGGATGCTACTGATCAGAATTGGATGAGAATTATATGATGGAACAGATTGGAAAATCAGTCAACCAGACACAGAGAACTGCATCTTACTTAGACATATTAACCTCAAAGGGATCGACTGGATCTCCATGACAGGCTCCAAACCAACTGAAGAGAAAATCTTAGATATTGTAAGGGACAACTTGTTAACCCACATGGTGACAAAACCAGCAAGAATAAACAATATCTTATATTTAGCGCTGGTCGGAGACCCTGCAGCTGTAATCACTTGCACAGTGCAAGAAGCAATCTCCACAAGTGACCACTACATAGTACATCTAAAGCTTAGTTGCCCAGTCCCTAGAATTAACTCAGCTCCAAGAAGAGTCTTCCTTTACAGCAAAGGCAACTACGACAAATTAAACAGAAGTTTACAAACAACCGACTGGAGCTTTATTGACACTGACCTGCTGACAGCAAGATAGAAGAGTCAAACACCAAATTTAAGACTTTATACAACCAACTAGTAGAAAAACTTGTCCGTCATAAGATGATTAAACCTGGGGAAAGGAACAAACCACCCTGGTTCTACCACAAGTCTATTGACAAAGATCTAAGAAATGTAAAAGAAAACTATGGGTCAACAAGCGTGAATACAACTTGCAGCTGAGAATATATTCTACAACAGAGAAGTCCTGAATTATGAGGCCACAGTAAGGAAAGCAAAAGCCCAATATGAAGACAAATTGGTAAACCAACTGCATCAAAATCCCAAACTCTTTTGGAACTATTCTTGTCAATTTACCAGAAGTAATGCTACGATAGACTCATCCTTAGTAGAACAAGTTGTCACTGATGATGAGGAAAAAGCAGAAGTTCTTAAACAAATACTTTATATCAGCTCTTACTGATGAACCACATATGGACTTCATTTCCCCCAAGCTCTCAAATGTGGATCACACTCTTCAGGACATCGAAGTTACACCTTCAACTGACCGGAATAAGCTGCAGAGATTAAAGCTAAACAAAGCCAGTGGCCCTGATGACATCAATGTAAATGTTCTGAAAAAATTACCTAAATTTTGACTTCCTATTACCAAAGTTTTTCAACAAATCACTACAAACCAGTCTCATCCCCCGGGATTGGACAGACGCTTATACATCACCATTGCATGAGAAGGGTGACTGTACTTCCCCAAAGAACTATCGACCCATCTCCCTTACCAGCCAAGTTATTGGAGAGAATCGTATTGGACAAAATTTCAGCAATGACATTGGCAAATAACATCCTTAGTTGCCACCAGCATGGTTTTCAAAAGACCAGTTCTTGTATAACACAACTCTTAGAGTGCTTGAATGATTGGACAGAAAATTATGACAACATGGATGGTACCAACACTATATATCTTGACTTTTCCAAAGTCGTTGATCCCATTACAAGACTGCTACGCAACCTTAGGCAGGTTGGAATCAGAGGTAAAATCCATAATTGGATATAGTCCTTCCTATTGCATCGTAGGCACAGGGTCTGACTTAGAAATGGATCTTCTAGATGGCAAGAAATTAGTAGTGGGTTCCCACCAGGATCAATTTTGGGCCCCATTCTCTTCCTAATTTATGTAAATGACATACCGGAGGAAGCACATACTACTGCCAAGCTATTTGCAGATGATACAAAAGTTTACAAGATTAAAACCACACAGGATTGTGATATTCTTCAACAAGACCCCTGTTCACTTGCTGCTTGGTCTAGGAAGTGGTTGCTGAACTTCAACACCTCTAAATGTCTCATCTTAAGAATCAGAAATTCCTTACTTTATCTTTATCCCCTAAAATGGAAGGATTCTAACCAAGTCAAGTACCCAAAAGGACTTCGGTATACTGATATCTGACAACTTACAACCAACAAGTCATATAAATTCAATTATTCAGAGAGCAAACCAAAGAATAGGTATCATCAAATGACGTTTTACTAACTTCACAGAGAAAAAGATCAGCACTCTGTACAAACCATGATATATCCCCTTCTTGAATATGGATCCCCAGAATGGAACCCCCACCACCTTAAAGATATCAGACCATTACAATCAGTCCAGGAAAAATGTTTTAAATTAAGCAACAGCAACTTACATCAAAGGTTCCCCACCCTTGAGAAACACAGACTTGAGAACGATACGTGTGAGATATACAAGTATACACACAATTTGTATAAAATCAGGGAGCTTCTTTGGAATACGGTCCGGGTGTTCAGCAAACAGAATAAAGCACATGTATACACCTTTTACACTTGAATGCACAACTCAGTGCAGGGTTTCACTGCTGAAACCCGGACTGTATTCCAAAGAAGAACATCGAAAACCAGCCCAGAAACCTTTTTTACAACCCCAAATAGAAATTTCAGAGGGCATGAATATAAGTTGTATGTGAATAGATGCTGCACAGATGTACGCAAGTTTTTCTTTTCCAACAGAGTAATCTACAGGTGGAACAGACTGCCCCATGAAGTTGCTGAGGTCCCAACCCTGGCTACCTTTAAAAAGAAATTGAGATCCCTTCCAAGTCAAGGACAAGAGGGACAATCGACCAAGTATGCCAAGGACAATAATGATTGACTTGTTTCTGGATTGGTTTTTCTCTGCACTTGAAAAAGACAATTTTCAGAAAAAAATCTCTTGCGCAATTTTTGAGGCCAGATGGCTAGATTTTTCCCCCCTGGTGTCATGTTACAACTTACAACTACGTGAATCAGACGCTGGAAGTCTCAGCACAGCAATATGTCTTGATTGACTTTTTTTGGTATGGTTGTTGCATACAGAGCACAATCAAGACAGAAACATGTGCTATCGTTATTCCCTATGTACAACAACGGTACTGTGACTCGAGACTTGACAACTGCTGTTACGGTACCGTGATTTTAGAACTTCCTGCTGTCGCTACGGTAATGTGACCATTGAACGGCCCTCACCATGTAACGCATGTTCAAAGAGCTATGGTATACGGGACGGGTCCATCCCTGCCGACACCCTTCACCGGGTTTCAAAATGATCACCAGAAGTTGACAGATGCCTGCAGAAGCGAACTGCCGTGCTAACCGAAAAGCGAATACCTTCAAGTGTTCATTGAGGCGAGCCAATGCCTGGCCAGCGGTTACCAAATGAAGAGAAAAATCTGAGCCCCCGGCAGGTGAGGCGAACACTTGCCACTTGTCAATAACTGTGAACCTGATTTTCAATGCCTACGAAAAAGCATCGTCTAAATTTTGTTCTCATTAGCAAGAGTATAGAGCTATGAATGTATGCACTGCTTCAATCAAACAAACAGTGGTCATATGGGATCACTTACACCGCTATCTTCCAGCTCCTCCCAACTGTCCATGACATCTTCCGTTCCGTCTTCTGCCATGATTGCCGCAATGCATGTTGGGGAGGAAATGACATGCAACCTTGACCTGTCACAGACATGGCTCACAGAGCAAACTTGAGTGATCATGATAAGGCTGTTTTAGAGCGACTTTTTAACCCAAATCTTCCCTACGGAGATTACGTTGAAAATGGTGAACAAACAGTGGAAGAAAATGGTGAATAATTTACATTTATTATGATTTGTCATGGTCGTCCGAGTCTTCATGTGTGAATGGAGCAATATCCGCGAAGCATAAAATGACGTGATGAAAATGTCAACACTCGACAGGGTCAGTTGCCAAACTCAGACACTCCCAAGATCTGCTCGTAACAACAAGTCAAAGTTGGAGTCGATTTTTTAAATCACTCGTTGTATGTTAAAGCTATTTTCGACTTCTCTAAAACTGTCGCTCAAGTTATTTTGAAACTTTGTGTAAATGTACCTTGTATTTGTAGAAGACAGGGGCGTATCCAGAAATCTGGAAACGAGGCGGCCAAGTGACCACAACATTGACTTGTTTTGTTAAGAAAGGGGGTTTGGGGGTCATCCCCCAGAAAATTTTGAAACTGTCGGTGTGAAATGGTGGATACTGGGCCATTTGGAGCCAAATTTGCAGGAAATACGTACAGCAAAGATATGAAATAAGTTATCAACAAAACTGTCTCGTGAAAAAAAAAAAAGAAAAAAAAGGGGTGGCTGGGGGAAGGAGGCGGGGATTTACCCCCCCCCACCAATCCGGCCCTGCAAGGGTCAAATTAGGTGATGTTGCTGTGAATCCCTGCTTTTTAACAAATTCTTGGTTATAGCTTTAAAGTGACCCATTGAGGTTCTGGTCACAGAATCCAAATTGTTCAGGCAGCCCAGGAACCGAGATGGAAGCTCTCGGTTGCTTGGCTGCCGGAACGATTTTGATTCATAAAAATCCTTCAATATTCTCCACTAAACCACTAATATTACCACAAAACCCTCGAAGTGTTGTCCATGTTTTTCTGCTCATTCAGCTGTTCTGAAAATTGAGCAACCCCCCACATGTTATGCAGAGCCATCTTGTGGTTATGAACGCAAATTAACTGGTAAGTCCTAAATTTGGTTGATTTGAAAGAGATTTTTTACTGATTTTTATGTGTCCTTTGTTTAATCATCAACATCGCTAAATAATATATACTAAAAGGGTATAATTTAAAAAAAAATCATGTCAATGAAAACAAAATATACAAATCAATTGCACAATATTCTGCATCAACAGTAGTGATTAGGATGTGTGTGTGCGACAAGTAGATCTGCAGCACTTTTTAGACCATTTTGAGTCGTATCAACTCAAACTGGTAAAAATTGATCAGGTGACCTGTATCCTTCAATGTCATTGGTCACTCGCTGTCATGCATCCTCAATCATTTTGGAATAATGCATCATGCATACATTTCTGAAGATTAACTATGTTGGTCAAAATTGTCTGCCAGAATCACTTCAAACTTTGTGGAGATTGATGTATGTTGGGTAGGTCTCTAATGATCATGAGCTCCGCTAGCTCCAGGGAACCCAACCGATTTTTATTGTTGGCGGTTGTTATTTGGGTCAGACCCTAGTAACAACCCCCAACAATAACAATAGGTTGGATTCCCAAAGCTAAAGTACCGGGTATGTTCATATATATATATATATATATATATATATATATATATATATATATATATATATGTAAATTTTTTTTTTTTTTTTTTTTTTAAGAATAGAGGGGAGGGGGTCACTTGTTGGTGAGTAGCTTTCTCGGGAATAACCAAGTGTATTGCGCAGCAGGCCTATTCTGGCAGAAATGGGAGAATTTTTGTTGTTGTAATGGATGATATGGGGCAAGAACCTTCCATGTCAACACGACACTGTTCACAATGAACTTGAGGCAATAAATGCATCTTGTCAAGGGTGGCATGTGAAAAGTGGACATGCATAAATGTATCTTTGTCAGTGATGGAGTTTTACCCATTTTATTTCTTTTAAAAAAATCTTGGGAAACCACATAGCTAGTTGCTTAGAAATTGGATAGGAGCACTTCTTTCTCTGCCATTAGTGTAGATAATGAAAATTGCCTTAATTATATCTGGTAATGGTGCGTACTTACCATTGGGCAATTACAGGAAGGTACCTGTGGTATTTCTTCTGGCATTGTTACCTTTGATCGTGAGTGATATTGAAAGGTCAAATTGAGGGAGGTCAATGACTAAATTATCAACATGTTCACCTTTTACTTTAAACCTAGGTGGGACTGTATAAGATTTATTCAAGATGGATGACCTTGATCTGATTTCTAAGGTCACACAACAATTTTCAATTTGTTTCTGTAAAACTTTGTGGGGATGTATTTTAGTTGGGACTGTATAAAATTTGTTCAAGATGGATGACCTTGATCTGATTTCCAAGATCATGCACACAACAATTTTCAATTTGTTTCTGAAAAACTTTATGGGGATATACTTTAGGTGGGACTGTGTAAAATTTGTTTAAGATGGATTACCTTGATCTGATTTCCAAGATCACACAATTTTCAATTTGTTTCTGAAAAACTGTTACCCAGATTAAGCTAAAACTTGGTAGATGTGTTCCTAGCCAGAAGCCAAGTGTGTTCACAAATTTATGTTGCTGGACACTCCAGACTTGTAGCTGATTGTTCATTTGAATTACTTGTCATTAAATTTTATTCACACATTTCTATTAATTACCATATTAGTCAGTTAGCATTCTGATACTAAGTTACTTGATTTTGTTTGGACAGAAAAAACACCCCCCCCCCCAAAAAAAAAAGCACTGGCTGCTACTTCCGCTAAGTCTTGCATCATACCCACTGGTGGGGCCACATGCAAATGCCACTGCCAACAGTGTATTACAATGGAAGTTCTCTACACCATACCCATGTACAGGGCGCAAGCTTTCACCAGCAGCCCACAGTGTAATTCAAAGCAAATTTACATAGAGTCCTTCAGGCTTTGGTACCGCTGAGGGACAACTCATGTGGGCCACCACAGAACCACCAGAAAATGGGTGCAAGACTTTTCAGCAACATTGTCAAATGGAATGGTTTAGTGCATTATGATTACCAACTGAGAGGATAAAATGGTTTTGAAGTTATAGTGGTTCCCCCTCTTATAAGGCCATCCCGTGTGCACAGGAAATCTGGCCTTATGAGAAGGGTGGCTCCTCATGAGGGGAAAATATGATGAAAATACAATACAGTACTTGATGCATGGATTATAAAGGGGTCTTTGTAGAGGTGGTGGCCTCTCGTGATGGGGGGGGGGGGGGGGTGGCTTATAAGAAGGGGACCACTGTACCAGTTTATACTTTTTCCCATGGCTAAATTGACAATGCCATGTCTGGGTGGTATATTTCAGTTGAAGAGGAGTCTGCAGAAATAAAGGAAGCCAAGAGACATGAGGAGGCAGGAGTACAGGCAGCTGAGAGTGGAGACTTGATAACAGCCTTGGATCACTTCAATCAAGCCGTCAATCTGACTCCAGCAAGAGCTTCTGGATACAACAATCGGGCCCAGGCACTGCGCCTTAAGGGTGACACAATAGGTCTGAAGTCTGCTGCGTTCTAACTTTAACCTGCATCTCTTGAATTAAGACTGAGTGAACAACCCACACCAAAAAAAGCTGCTAACTCAGTCGTAAATAGGGGCAAATTAGATCTTGATTGCGCTGTCTCATCTACAACTTGATCCAATTAGTTTTTTTATTACTTTTGACAGTCAAAAACAGTACTAGCGTGCCTAATTGTGTTTGATATCTGGTTAAAAAATATTATATTTTGATTGCATTCTCTTGACTTAAATACTAATGACTTTCATTCTTTTCTGACTTGCCCTACAAATTTTGCTGTTAATATCCAAAGATTATTAGAAAGTTTGGCTACAATAATTTTACAGTTTTCAGACTTGGCCTGTTTTGCTACTTAATTTTACCTTTGGCATCATTCTGTTTTAATATTCACTTTCACACATTTTAGGCTTGCATGTTTTCTGTCAGGTTAATATAAAATACAATTCAAGTAGATGACTTTTGACCACCAGCTGTTTTTGGCGGGTCTAACATGTTTCTGGGGAAAGGGTCAGAACTGTGGTGTTGATATCTGGGTTATTGCCAGTCATTAGCCAGAGCAAAGTCCTAGGCTACTATCAGTGGGATCCCGGATGTGTTAGAGATTTTCATTGAGATACTTTACATACATGTAAACGCTGGCCAACTTATTGAAGCAAGTAGCTTGGCTGGAGAAACACAAGACAGGCTAATTACATTTGAGTCACTTAGGACCAGCTGGGTACCTAAAACATTCCTTTTATGAACCCAGGGAAAATTGTAGCCATTTAGCTTTATGTTTCCAAATGCAGAGGCTCCAAGTCTGGCAATGAAGCAGGTTTTCCCCCTTTTATGGTCACAAAAATCTGTTCAATTTTCCTACCCACTGCTTTTTAGACACCGGCTTTCCATGTTAACTGAATGTATCTCTAACCCCCTTTTTAGGTCAGCTGACTTGTCAGTCATCTGAGCTTTTGTGGGGGTCTGTAAACCGTCCATCGTCTGTCCACAAGTCGCATTTTCAACTTTTTCTCCAAACTGTCAACCAGATTCTCTTCAAACTTGCTGGAGATATGCCTTGGGTCGGTGTCTACCAAGTTTGTACAAATGGTCACGTTCCATTGATTTTTTTATGATTTTTTTTGGTTTTTTGGGGGGCAAATCTTAAAAAATCTTCTTCCCCGAAACCGCTCACCCAGTTGCTTTGACATCTCCCAGGGACACTCCCAGGGACTCTTAGTTCTGAATTTGATCACCAGGTGGTGCTGTGATGTTTTTCCTAATTTTTACCTCAGCTGACTTGTCAGTCAGCTGAGGTTTTTTGAGGGTCCGTCGTCCGTCGTCCGTCCGTCCGTCGTCCACAATTCACATTTTCGACTTCTTCTCAAAAACCGTCAGCCAGATTCACTTCAAACTTGGTGGAGATATGCCTTGGGTGGGTCTCTACCAAGTTTGTTCAAATGGTCATGGTCCAGTGATTTTTGGATTTTTAATGAATTTTTTTCGTCTTTTTTGGGTAAATCTTAAAAAATCTTCTTCTCCGAAACCACTCACCCAATTGCTTTGATATCACACAGGAACACTCCCTGGGACTCCTAGTTCTTAATTTGTTCACCAGGTGAAGCTGCAATTTTTTCCTAATTTTTTATGAATTTTTGTGTGTTATTGCTATTTTCGACTTCTTGTCCAGAACCATCACTCAGATTAAGCTGAAACATGGTGGATATGTTCCTTGTAGAAGGGTCAAACAAAGTTGTTCACTATGTGGGAATGCTGCAGATTCCTAATTTTTAACGATTTTTTCAATTCTGGTACTTATCGGTCAATGCAGCTTTCCTATTGATTACTATGGAAGTCAATGGGCATTCTAATGCTAATTCGCATTTTTGACTTCTTCTCCAAAACGGTCATCCAGATTAACTTCAAACTTGGTGGCAATGTACCTTGGATTGGTTTCTACCAATTTTGTTCACGTGGTCATGCTCCAGTGATTTTTGGATTTTTAATGAATTTTTGTTTTTGTTTTTTTTGGACAAATCTTAAAAAATCTTCTTCTCCGAAACTGCTTACCCAAATGCTTTGATATCACACAGGAAGACATCTAGGGACTCTTTGTTGTTAATTTGTTCACCAGGTGGCGCTGCAGTTTTTTTCTAAT
This sequence comes from Hermodice carunculata, assembly GCA_964020975.1. NCBI lineage: Eukaryota > Metazoa > Annelida > Polychaeta > Eunicida > Amphinomidae > Hermodice > Hermodice carunculata. The sequence goes on from OZ026626.1 coordinate 34,968,109, forward strand.
TTTTGTTGTGAATTTTTGTGTGTTATAGATATTTTCGACTTCTTCTCCAGAACCGTCACTCAGATTAAGCTTACACATGGTGGATATGTTCCTAATGGAAGGGCCAAACAAAGTTGTTCACTATGTGGGAATGCTGCGGATTCCTGATTTTAGCTCAGCTGACTTGTCAGTTCATAGAGCTGTGGGGTCACAGTGCAACATACATGAATTTATACTCTTCATTATAACTTGAGAACTACTTGAACTTTGATGTTGCACTTGTAAGTGTTCTTCTATAAAGGTCAGACTTACTCAGAACATGGTGTCCTTGATCCTTTCCCAAGTTCATAGAGCTGCAAGTGTGATGAATGTCCAGATCAGCTGAGGCTCGGGCTGTTCACACAGCCCTCTTGTTTATGATTTTCGACTTCCCTTCCAGAACTGTCACTCAATTTAGCTGAAACGTGGTGGATATGTTCCATGTGGAAGGGTTAAGCAAAGTTGTTCACTAGGTGGCACTGCTGTGGATTACTGATTTTTAAAGATTGTTCAATTCCGGTACTTATCTGTCAATGCAGCTTTCCTATTGTTTACTATGTAAGTCAATAGGCTTTCTAATGCTAATTCACATTTTCGACTTGTTCTCCAAAACCGTAATCCAGATTGACTTCAAACTTGGTGGCAATGTACTTTGGGTGGGTTTCTACCAGGTTTGTTATAAAATATTCACGCTGCAGTGATTTTTGGATTTTTAATGAATTTTTTTTGTTCTTGTTTTGGACAAATTTTAAGAAATCTTCTCCACAAGCGCTCACCCAATTGCTTTTATATTACATGTACATAAGAACACTCCTAGGGACCCCTGGTTCTGAATTTGTTCACCAGGTGGAGCTGCACTTTTTTTGCTCATTTTTTTTTTTATGAATTTGGGTGTCATTTCATTACTTGTGACTTCTCCAGAACCATTACTCAGATTAAGTTGAAACTTTGTTGATAAGTTCCTTGTGAAAAAGGTCAAGCAAAGATGTTCACTAGGTAGCACTGCTGTGGATTCCTGATTTTTAACGATTTTTTTCTATTTGGATACTTAACCGTAAATGCACCTTTTCTATTGCTTACTATGCAAGTCAACGGGCATTTAATTCTAAAGGTAATTTACATTTTAGACTTCTGAAATTGTGTGTCAGATTCACTTCAAACTTGGTGGCAAGGTACCTTGGGTGGGTCTCTGCTAAGTGTGTTCAAATGGTCACACATCAGTGATTTTTTTTTTTTTTTTGAAAATCTTTAAAAAAGTTCAAACAAAAAAAACTTAACTTGTGAATTTCTTGTGATGGTTATTAACTTAAATAATTTTGGCCAGATTTGTGCCAAACTTGGTAGGGATGTACCTTTTATAAGTGTCTACCTATTTTGTGCAAATGGCCATGCTCCAGTGATTTTTGGACCTTGACCTCATTCCCAAGGTCACAGGACAACTGACATGAAATTTACTGTTCACTTGATAACTTGAGATCTGTTTTGAGTTGTGACCTTGATGTTGCACATGTTAATGTTTCTCTATGAAGGTCATGCTTAGACAGTACATGAGTGAACTTGACCTCGTTTCCGGGATCACAGTGCAACATACATAAATTTTACTCTTCACTATAACTTGAGAACTACTTAAACTGGGACTTTGATGTTGCACATGATAGTGTTCTCCTATAAAGGTCAGACTTGCTCAGTACATGGGTGACCTTGATCCTATCCCAAGTTCACAAAGCTGTAAGTGTGATGAATGTCTAAGTCAGCTGAGCATGGGCTTTTCACACAGCCCTCTTGTTTTAATGCTTAAATCAAAGCCTCATGGCTACTATGTTGCATTACTTGGAACCTCTGTAAATTATGTGTGCAGTGCACAGATGGAATTTACATGTACAGAAGTCCCTCCTTTGAGAGACCACCCCTAGTGCCACCCAAAAGGCAGTCACATAAAGCAGGTGGTCTCTCAAAGGAGGTATGAATAACATGAAAAGTACTACAGAGAGACCTGACCTTTGTGGTCTCTCAAAGGAGGGATTTCATTTACTGTTATAACTTTATATGCAAATAGTAACCAAAGGAAAAAGAAACCTAATTTTAAAATGAATTATTACAGTGAGGCCCATTGTTAACTCTTTCAGAGCCAACTGGGACTTCTGTCGATAAGTTAAAAGAACAACTCTAAATAAAGATGCTAGATTCATGTTCCTTGTATAAGACCTTTCAATCAAGTAGCAGCATGCATATCAATATAGAAAAACAGTAGTCCAGATCAGATTGCTTTGGGCCCAATGTACCCAAAGCATGCAAAGGAAAGCTGTTGTTTCAGGCCAAAATGTGGCGCCCAAAGAGATAAGGCCACAGGACTGTGAAAGAAAAAGATCAGATAAAAAGGGCATAATTGTTACATATTATGCCACACCATGTGGTATAGGTGGACCAAATTTATTTAGCAGAGCCAGCGAGCTGCACTGAAGTAAGGTCTTATCATGTTAGCAATGTCTTTTATTTATGCCAGGGTATAAATACAGGTATTTTTGAAGGTCACTTTATTGCTTAAAGTTGCCCCACTGAAGGGTGACACTGGTCAGTCCAAGGAGGCTACACATGGTCAGACTAACCTTGTTTTCATTAACTATTGGGGTGTCAGGCCCTTGTCAAGTTTTGTTAATCACATATTAGAAGGATGACAGTACGTTGTGGAAGTGAGGTACTTTTTGCACAAGAAATTGCTCTTTGGGGGAGGAGGCTTGTCTGTTATGTCGGAGCAGTGTTTGCATTAAGTCAGACATTTTCACTTGTGCATAACAACGAGAATATTTGACAGACAGGATGCTTGCCATTCTACTTGTATGCTCTATGTGTCCAAGTTTATTTTGCATGTGATTCAACTTGAATATATACAAAAATCTAGGAAGTACAACTGGTTGCAGACAAAAAAACATTATTTAAAACAATAGAACTTTTATTTCTGTCTACCACTCTAGCTTCATGGGAAACAATAGTACAACATTTAAAGCATTTCTATCATGAGCATAAAGATCCAGCCGAGTGTGTTGAAGCAACATTGGTTTGCAGTACATGTATATTACTTGCACATATGACTGTGTTAAGTGTCTGTGTGTGTTTTTTTCTCTCCTTTAATGCAGCTGCCATGCATGACCTTAACCAGGCTGTAGCACTGAGTGAAGGGAAAGGCAATGCTGCATGTCAGGCATTTGTACAGCGGGGTCTTCTTCACAGACTGGAAGGTAAAACATACATATATTTTATGTTTGAGGGTGATTTATCATTTTCTAGAGTGAAATTCAAAAGTAGTAACTCACTGTAGATCACATGACCTTAACATTGTGGCAAGTTAATTTTGACATGCCTGGATCAGTGACATGATGCATTAACATTTAGACAAAATCAAATGTGGGCAAGCAATGTTTGATTATACATGCATGACGTAGAATCACTGCGTCAAACATAAACAAACATACTACACCAGGTCGGCATTCAAAGGTAATAGGCCTAAAACATACTTTTTTTGGAATGGATGCCCAATTAAACATAAAATAAACCAAATCTTACATGGCTGCAGAGTGAGCTACATTTTTCTCTCACTGGGGATCTTTGTTAATGTGGAAAATCACAAGTGACCATGATTTTCCGCATTAACAAAGATCCCTTGTGAGAGAAAAATAGTAACTCACTGGTACATGTAGCCATGTAAGATTCTGTATGTACAACACGTAGAATAAACTCACTCTACACTAGTCACTAATATATTTCCTGTATTTGCCTGGCACAACAGAGTCACTCATTGTATCATGCTTTCAGGCACCAGCATGCCTGGTCTTTACACAAGGGCAAAGAAACGCCCTCTGTCCTGTTTGGGAAAAGTGAAATCAGTGTAAGGACAAGTTAACTAAACAAATTTATTGTTATTGACAAGCAATTTACATGTATCTTCAAACTGTAAACATGGTAAAAAGCCAAAATCTCAACTCAATCTATAAATCTTTGCAATGACTAGCAGAATACATACATCTTTGAATGGGAAATCATTCCATTATTTTTTTGTTTCTCACTAAGTAGAGGTGCAGTATCAGTATCTGCTTCATCAGAACAAGTGATTTTACCAAGAGGACAAGTGAAAATTTGAAATTACTTGTCTCATGGACTAGTCGATCTGTGAAAAATATTGTTGCCCAAAAAGCCAATTCTTGCATTAATTAGCAAGTTCTGGGGTGAATGACTTGTCATGCAATGCAAGCAAAGCCTTTACTAACTTATCATGGAGGGAGATTAATGTGAAGATTTTTTCTGTCAACCTCTTGCATTGCATAAGCATCTTCAATAGAGTTCACAGTTTATTTACTTATTATGCATAACATACAGGTAGAGTATTGGTGAAAAGAAAACTATCTATGCACAATATTTTGCCTTTTTTTTCATTTTTTCTGCAAATTTTCAAAAATAGGAACAACAGTGCTGTGTGAGCAGCCCATGCTCAGCTGACCTTGGCATTCGTGCCACTGAATTTCCACCCTGGTGTAGTGGTACCCGGAAGTGTCCCTATCAAGTTTTGAACCAATTGGCATAGCTGTTTTAGAGAAAGAATTTTTAAAACTTCGCTGAAAATTAAACAAAAATTCATGAAAATCCAACTGTAACTAGAGCCTGACCATTTCACCAAACAGAGTGGAAACCCAGTCAAGATACATCGTCACCAAGTTTGAAGTAAATCTGGCCAATGGTTCCGAGGAAGCAGTCAAAATGTTAGATTCCACTGTAATTCGCATTGACTTGTATTGTCATCAATAAAAACATTTCAATTAATGGAAATTGGCTCATGCATGAACACGTAAATACGTAAACACATGTGGTTTTATTGCAGCACAATATAAAGTTATTCAGTTCGAAACCAAAAGTATGTTCATCTCCATGTCACTCTGCAGAGAACTGCCCTGACACCACTAACAGAAAGCTAACACTTATGTTTACTTTTCAGGGCAAGATGATGCTGCGGTGGAGGACTTCAAGGCGGCGGCACAACTGGGCAGTCAATTTGCAAAGCAGCAGGTTGTGGCTATGAACCCATATGCAGCTATGTGTAACGCCATGCTGCGGGAAGTGATCACCAAACTGCAGGCCGGGGAGGCCATAGAAGATGGAAACACTGCTGAATGATTATATGTGATCTTACTGACCAACCAGATGCTTGAAGGCTTCATGTTTGCAGCTTCAGGGCCAGACTGGCTTATCTCTGGGCTTGGTATCAGGACTGGAAAGTCTGCTGGGGAAAAGCTGTGTGGTTTTACAGGGAATAAAAATTGTTTAAAGTTGAGTAATCTATGGTTAAATGGGGTCTACCTTGCATTCATAATCTGGTTGTTGTGGCATGATATAAATGGCTTGTTACTATTCATCATTTATTGATACAGTATCAGGTAAATGTGAACATGGTTGTTACAAAAACTGGAAAAGACTTGCTTATAGAGAGATAACTTCCTGGCCAGGGGTGTTATTTAAGGGAACGTTCAAGGCTGTATGTGTCAGTGCATATCTGTTCAGTTGGAAAGTATAACTCCACAGAACTTGTACTCAATATTTTATTTGAAAGTTTAAAGTGAGAGCCTTTTTTTTTCCTTCGTGAATATTTCATCTTGAATGAACGGTTTTTGATGAAAATTTGTGCATTTTAAAATATTTTAGTCTCAAACCCTGGTGAATATTACAAGAAATTCTGAGACTGATATGGAGTTGGTTTAAACTAGCACTAGGATGTCACAGGAAGCAAGACAAATGAAATGAGGCTCATTGCCAGCACGGATCACATGCTTTTTTGTGACAAAACTCTCTTGGTACACAGGAGCTTGTTTCTTTGCAGATTTATCTGTGAAAGGTCACCTGGTGTATGTATGGCAGCAAGTACCACTATGATGGTATCCTGTTATTCCAAACCACCCTTCATGCCATTAGAAAGTGGTCACATACAACAGGTGGTCTTAACATGCAGGTATATCTATAAAGTAAATGTGACAAATGGGTTTTAGAGAGCAGTCTTGAAAATATATCTCGTGATAGAGGTGGTCTTTAAAGCAAGTATCAGTGTACAGTATCATGAACTGTGAAAAAAGAAGTACAGAAAGATATGAATACCTTCAAGAGCAGCTTACGTTGAAGAGGAAGGGGCGATCTGCTTGAAACAAAATGACACTGACTGGAAATCACTTGAATTTACATGTTCACTTTTGTATATTACATGTACTTGCATAGTATCTACATATATTTTACCTGAATTATGTAATGTTTATTTGTTATGTAGCACCTTATCAAAAAGATGGTGGAATTTATTCTGTTACCATACAGTATCATAACATTGCTTCGCAGTTGATGTTTACCACAGTCAAACTGAAGACTCGTGGATATATTTTAACAAATTGTTTGTAGTTTCTTGTCTCAATACTGACAGCTTTTCAAGCGAGTATTCGGTGGGGACAGGGAGGTTCCTGTAATCTTGGGTCATTCATGCAGTTAGGAGTTTTAGGATTATGGGGTCACTTATGTGACCCTTTTGCTTCATCTTAGTACAGATGGGAAAGAGAAAAGGACTGAAAAAAAAAATAGAGCAGAAGATAAATCATAGATACAAGTATAGAAGAACTGCCATTGTGCATGTTACAGTCCCGCACACAGATTGCCACTGTGCTGCCAGGCTTGTAACCTTGGCATCCATATGCATCTTACATTTGCATATATGTTGTTGCCATAGTCATCATAATCATCACGATGAGCAGAATGCCGTTATTCAAGGCTGCATTAATGTTGCCAGTGTACTTTCGTCTTTGAAAAGGGACCAAGTTGGGATAAAATAAATCCTGTGCTGGCCAGGTACAGCTGACACACTTTTACATCACTAGATCCTTGTAAGTTAAAAAATTACTCAATAAATATCATGTGTTTACATACATTTATTGCGTCATTTGTTTGCGTATCACATGGTAGTTTTTTCAGCAGTAGACCTTTGTGTGTGTGTCTTTTGTTTCTTTGTTTGTTGTTGTTTTTTTAATTCATACAGGCCATTCAAAATTAAGACCTGCCACCTGTTAACATCATATATTTCTCTGTAAAACTTCCTGTTTTCCGACCCAGATTTGGGGAAAAAACCAGGACTGAAAATTTAGATAAACAGTTACTGACACCTCTATTGTCACAGTGTAGTTCAAAACTAGAAGTATTTTACCATAAAATTAACCGTTAGAGTGCTAATCACTGTTATAGCTGTTTTCTTGTTACCTTTAAACATATAATGGTTAAAAGATTCAAATTCCTTACGAAGATAATCACTGTTATAGCTGTTTTCTTGTTACCTTTAAACATATAATGGTTAAAAGATTCAAATTCCTTACGAAGATACCGTTCATTCCAATATCAGCAAGCCTAGTCTAAAGCAAAAAGTAGTCTTGAGTCAACAGCTTTCCTCATTACACTTTGCCTGCAATACACACACTGTTCCGAGTAAAGTTTTTGACTCAATCTTCAATCAGCGCTTTAAGGGTTAACATTAATCCCGAGAAAAATGCCCATTCCGGACCATATATTGGATGGAATAGTTTGCTCCTGGTTTGCACAATTTTAGGACATTTGTAATGGCACATTTGCTCCCACACCTGGAGTAACTCTCACTAAAGTGTGACATTTAGTAAAATTGGAAGATCTTGCCAATTTTGTACAGTATATTTATTCAATAATCTGTTATATTATCAATATTTTAGAATATACAAGTTGGTATCTCTGATTTTTTTCTTTGGCAGATCCTATGCAGCATTGTTTCACATACCTGTTGATCATCATGGGGACTTTGGTGTGCAGGGGGACATGGGTCTTGAACCTTGCCCCTCTACATACTCCGTATACTATCAGTAACACTTGTCTGTCTATGAAATACAAGAATATGTCCACATGAAAAAAAAAATGATATCCCATGAAATCTGTGGTTACGTTTTTATCCTGTAAAATATAAAATGGGCAGAAAATTAAGAGTATATTTTCTAACTTTTCTGGCATTGTTGCAAAAATGTTTGTGTAGCTTTTGCATTCAATTTCATAGGACATGCATTTATCTTCTGCTCCTTCAGCGGCATCACTGCCGCCTGTCACAATTCTAATTTTCAACTTCTGATGAAAAATACGATATCTGTATTCACTGAAAACTTGGTAGGGATATACCTTGGGTTGGTCTCTACTAATTTTCTTCACATGGTCATGGGCCAGTGATTTTTTTATTTTTTATGCAGTTTTTGGCAAAATCTTCAACAAATTTTCTCTGAAACCAAGATGTTAATTGAAATTTGCATTGGGACATTTCTGGTGAATTTGCTCACCAGGTGGTGTGGCAATTTTTCATTTATTGTTTTTTTGACAATTTGTGTTAAAGCTTTTTATGGATTTCTCCAAAAGTGCCATTTAGATTCTTCCGAAACTTAGTGGAAATGTAGCTTGTGGAAGGGTCCATTTGGTCATTGGGGAAGATATTCTGCATCTCGGATTTTTAACTAATTTTTCAATGAGGCTATTTACCAGTTTATGCATACAATCCCACTGATTACAATGCAAGCCCATGGGGATTTATGATAAGCCACATTTTTTACTTCTCTCCAAACTCCTCAACCAGATTCACTTCATACTTGGTGTGGATGTACTTTGGGCGAGTCTTGACCAATTTCGTTCAAATGGCCATGCTCTGGTGACTTGGAATTTTTATGAATTTCTGTTATTCATTCTTTGATAAATCCTTCACAAAAACCTCTAAATCTGCCAAGCAAATTACTTTGCATAGGGACACATCTGAGGACCTGTAGATCTTAATTTAATCAGCAGGTGGTCTGAGATTATATTTGGCTTTTTTAAGAATTTCTGTGTGTTGCCAAGTTTCTGGACTTTTCCTGCCAGTTGTAAGTTGGATTCGCTTCACACTTATTGGAATGTACATGGACTTGATCTCCACCCAATTTTTTCACTACATGGTGTGGTCATTTTCTGGTTTTTAACAGCGAACCTTGATACAGAATTCAACATGGAGCTTTTTTTTTATTAGGCAGGTGCATATATATACTATATACACATTAAAAATCAAATAAGCATTTGGTGGACCAGTGCCTAAATTGCAGTCAAGAAGGGACCACACAAGTAACATATATAATAGCTATAATCATAACCAATAAACTTAAAAACAAAAATTTTTTGTGTTAAATCAACATAGTACCTGACATATGTAAGCATACATTTTTCAGTATGAGGTGACCATGTATACATATATATATAAGAATAAAGGTAACCAGTGTTTGGTCTCCTTGAGTCTGTCATGTATGTATGGACACCCCCCCCCCCCCATTACTGATTTTATATACATATATTCTATAACACTAAGGTAACCAATCAGATGTATCCATTTATACCATGTGCCTGCCCTGTAAAACTTAAATATTTGGCAGTTGAAACCATAACATCAGTTACACTGGGCTTGGGCTGGTAAAATGGCAATATAGAGCACCCTAATGAAAGTGTAGACCCTGAAACCAAGCCATCCAGGGAAAATGTAGGACCCAAAGGCAAAGCCTGAGGAGCCTAGATTCTCCTTCGATAGTTTGGCTGAAGGGTCTACACTTTCATCAGGGTGATCCATATTGCTGTATCACCGGCTCAACCCCAGTGTGACAATTTTATCTCTGGATGGGGAAAAATAAAGGAATTTGAAATTGCTTCATTTCGCATTTTTCCAGTCTTTTAAACTTTTTCCTGCACAATCTCCTCATCAAAAGTTGTCTGGATGGAACGTAAAACAAGGGTCTAAAATAATTTGACAAGAAATTCCCCTGGGTGCTCCAGGGACTACAGAAAATAGACCCTGGTGAAGCGAACTCTATGAGAAGACATACAAAGGCCAACTAGCCAATGAAGTTCCTATATTTTTCACCTTCTGGAGATAAAATGACGTCACGAGAAATTCTTCTGGGTATTCCTGGGCCTACAGAAAATACACCATGGTGAAGCCAGCTCCACGGGAACACGTGCAAGGTCCCATTAACCAATGAAACTCCTTTATTTTTCACCATCCAGAATATTGGACAGCACGTGCATATCACACAGTAAAGCACTATGCACAAGTATGAAAAGGTGGAGTTACAGCATGCACCCCATGTGACGTTAAGAAGCTTAAGTGCACCATATCGGTGACAGAACGTAACACCATGCATTTCAGATCTATGTGGTAGGTCTATTTGAGTAAACCAGACAGCAATAAGTGCTGAGTTTGTGAGTAATAACTGCTGGATCAAGGTATATCAGTACTTAAATTGCAGAATGTAACAAATGTTGGACTGCAGGTCGTCCAATATGAAGTTTTACTGGACTCCACAAACTTCTATTGGGCTCGGCTATCGCCTCGCCCAATATTATATTTTGCTGTCCTGTAAAACTTCATATTAGACTCCCTGCTGTCCAATATTTGCATAATATAGATACATGTATATATGAAAACCACTGGAAACCAAACTGGAAAATCTGCTGTGTTTAAAATATAGAATGAACTTAATTTTGCCTTGTGCAAGATAAATGTGCATATTTTGAACATCCCCAGTAGAACTTTTTCATTTTCAGAAATTAGTTTTAAATTAGCAGTTATGAAACAAAGCCACCTATACTGTGATAAAAGTTACACTCTGTCTATTCTGTGCAAGAAAGTAATGACTAGCATGTTGGGGTGGGGGTGGGGTGGGGTGGGGTAGGGGAAAGACTGTAGAAGGAAACCTGTCTTTTAAGATCACTTGAATATGACTGGTGTTGTATGGTTGGCCTCCTAAAAAAAGTTTCATTGTACATGTACTTTGGTCCTTGCAAGGACAGACCTTTAAATCTAGACTGTACAGATTCTTGGCAACCACTGCTCTGAAGTTCCTTCAGAGTGGCCCATCTTTACAATGCCAGTTGTGGGGCATATGGGAAGACTTGTAAAACTGTCTACCACATGTGCATAAGGAAGGGACTCTGACACTGAAGTAACTGTACAATGTAAGGAAACTGCTACTGCCACTAGTTTAATTTTAAAATTAAATAACTGGCAATCAATGGCATTGCTTTGGCAGTCTTTGTACACCACTTTATTCTGTCAGAAATTGATGTGAGGAACATGTATGACATATTCATACTCTTTGTGACATGTGCCTCTTATGAGCCCCTGATATACATGTACTGTGTTCGGAATCGTTGAGAAACATGAAATAACATTATAGAGTTAAAATATTTTGACTTTTATTTAATATATTTTGTATAATTAAACAAATTTTACAGGGCAGCAATCTTTATCATGAATAAGATTTATCAGCACAAAACAGTTTTAAAAATAATTCTTGGTCCATTTGATGAAATGTTCCATGAGTGTGAACTTGAACATGATTATGCCATCAATGCTGGACACTTGTTTTCACAGCAGCAAAGTCCACTGTCTGCTTCCTTTGAATAGCCTACCCCTGGCAGGCAAAATCTAGAGCCTTACTTCGTGATAGCTCTGACTCAGTAAATTCCGTTTCTGTGATCCAGTAAGTCTCTTCCACAAACAAGGAAAAATAACATTTAAATTTATAGACAAAGCGTCTGAAGTCTCATCGCTTTGGCCACTGGAAGTTGGACCTGGTGCCCTTGTGTTTGCCATATGTCATACTCTTCTTCCCGGATCTTGGATTTAACTTCGGTTTGGCAGGAGCCTGCAAAAGAATTGTATCATTGGGTAGCACAGCCAATTAGCTATATACGGCACTTGGCATGACGAATGTTAGGCAATTATAAACATGTATAAAATCTGGACTACACATCACACAATCTATTCTACACTCAAAGCTATTTTTTTCTTTCAATTCTGAACACTATTTAACTACTTAACCTAGATGCCTATGTGCAGTTATTTTTGCCCCCAAAATGAAATATATTTTGGAAACATACTATTGCAATATTAAGTTCAAGAACTTGGACACATAAAAAGTGTTGAACATTGCACATTTTGTTTGCTTCTGAGTATTGAGTGGGCTTGGATAATATTCACAAATGTAGCATGTAGAGTAATAATCTATTACAAATAGCTTGTATTTAACTCACTGCATCTTTTACACAGTTACACAAGATACCTTAAATATATGCTCTGCTGCAGCACCCTCTGGGTTATAGTCTCTCCTGCCTTTGCTCTCAGCACCACCTGGTTGCAAAATAAAGCAGAGAGTCCTAACATGTACACCGTGTTGTCTTATTTGAAGTGAAGACAAATCAGATGAGGACGTGATAGATGGCTTTAATCCGGCATGGTACAGTAGGCAGACATAGGTCAAGCAGGAACCCCTGATGCCATTAGCCAAATGCTAATGTTTTATTCATTTGGCTCAAGAAAGTTGGAAATGGATTATTTATTTTAACGTGAACTAAATAAGAGTTAGGTCGACTTCTGCAGTGATTACAGTTTTATGAAAATCCCAGTTTGGCAAAAAATTTGAAGGCCTGGATCTGTCCCTGGTCACATGTATGAGCATATTGTTGCTTGTGCAAGACTCTGCTCACAGTGCAGAGCTAACGGTATGACATCTGGTGGCTGCTGGCTACATGAAATATTCTGATGCCCGCGTTGGGATATTACATATTACACAAATCCCGTTTCTTCTGTTACATGTGTACATGTCTCTTAAGAATTGCATACAGACCTTTAGCAAGCATTATAATGGTAAATGTTTCACAATACAAGGAACTGCATTTGTTTGACATCTAAGAGCTTTTTTCAATGCTTTTGTCACTAAAAACATAAACATGTATACACAATACAGTGGTCTCTCTCTAATAAGGCCACCCCAAATGCAACCAAAAAGTGGTGACATTTGAGGGGTGGCTTCTTGAGAGGGACAATACAAAGTAAATACCACTTTTATGGCATGCAGAAGTGGCCTTTGTAGAGAGGCTGGCCTCTCTAGAGGGGGGACCACTGTAATATGCTTTATAGTACAACTACCACGAGGAATAATATTCAAATCTGGAATCATCATGACCAAGGATAGTTGTAGAGTGCAGAAATTAACAGTGAGTCCCACACTGGAGGTCCTGGTATCTGTAGTTTTTGGACCACAGGAAATGTGGCCATGACAGGCATTTTCTATGATAGGGTAAAAGGTCAGGATTTTGGTATGTGGCACACCACTATCCCAGTTTGCCCAAACCAAGTTTGGTATCTGTAAGTATAACAGTATAGTAAATATGGCCAGTGCATGTATTTTCTATGATGGGGTCAAAAGCCAAGGGTCAGAGGTTGAGATGGCATAATGTTGGTAGACCGTACACTGCTATCCCAAGAATTATATGCATACGAAATTTGGTATCTGTAGCTACTACAGTACTGAAAATATGCTCAGGAAAAGCATTTTAACTCATTCCATACCAGTCCCTGATTTTTCTGTACATTTACCTAGATTTAAGACGACAATTGCATATTTAAATTCTTCATGAAAAGAGCTTTTGTTCAAGTACCAACATGCCTATAGTCTTAAGTCAGTGGTTCTGGCACTGCCTGGCAAGTCATGCTGCAGCTGCCACAAGGGCAGCTGCAGCATGGCTTGCCAGGCAGTACCAGAACCACTGACCAAGGCCTGTGACCATAGTATGGAATGAGTTAAGGCACACAGACACACTGGGTGCAAACCTATAATCTCCCAAGGGTTCCTTCTAATAATAGCTAAAACCAAGGAAGCTAGACAGAGACTCTATCCAGCCTCCATGCTAAAACTAACTGCTGCTTTGTTTGCAGGCGAAAGATAAGTACCTGAAAACACAGAGAAGTCTGTTGTGCTGTAGTCATGTGGCTGGAAGTCACTTTCAGTCTCATCTTCACCCAAGGCTTCAGCGTCTTTCTTCTTCCTCTTCTTTTCTGCTTTGATCAGTTCCTTAGTTGTGGTTGTAAAATCAACATCTTTGTTTTTTTTCTTTTTCTTCTTTACAGGTACCTGGTGAGACAGAAAACATTTCATGACTCCATACTTTTCTTTCTTTGAAGCATTTCTGTTTGATGGTGTGAAAGCCTCCTAACATACCACTCATGATCAAACCTAGGAATACAAATTTATTAACTTTGAAAAACAACATCTTTTGAAGAGACTGAACCTTCTGTCTGTTCACCACATATGTACACATACTGATTTTCTTTTCGTAGCAACCCCTCTCTCTATGTCATCATACTGCAAAACCCGAAAATTCTTAAACACACTCACATTCACACACATGATCTCAGTTTATAGCAAATATGTACAAGATCAACATTCTTCAAAGTATTCATGGTTGTAGAACCAACCTACACACAGAAAGTGACATACACACACTCCTCGAATCTTTGTATTTCTGTGATCATGTAATAAACCTGTTATAAAAATGTCAATCTGCCTAATGGGACACAGACTGTGGTATCTGTAATTAAGCTGAAGCCAAGACTGATGTCCTGGTCTCTGCTTCATTGGAGACCGTGACTCCTGCCCTGGTCTCTCAATGAAGATTGTAATTTGTGAAATATTTTTTCCAAAACAAGGGACTCTATCCGGTGCTGGCTTCTGTTGCAGCCTCCTCCCAGGCATCCATTCATTTCCAATAACAGCGTGTCTTATCAGTCAACCAATTACTGTAACATTTAGTAAGTACTACTTTATTTGACACCAATGAGCATACATTTTATGAGTGTCACAGTTCCCCAAAATACTGACATTCCTTTCACGATTGGTGGTTTCTTATATCAAATATCCAAATTAACCTAAGTGAAGATGATGTACCAACTGGGTACTTGGGTTTACCTTTCGATCAACTTGAAATTTCTGCATATTATTGGCAAAGTATATCATCCAAAGCTACATAGAGCATTACAATTTAATTTTCAAAACTTTTTTAAAGGTGCTAAAAAGTAAGAATCAAGTATTTAAGTTAATTATGCAGAACAATAATAAAATGCATGTTTTCAATAAAAATTGGTTACATATTGAAAACAGCCTGGTGAATAAGTGATATTTTGTATCATTGTGCCATTATGTATCCTTGGGGATGTATGGACACATGGACAACCAATTGCTGTAAAACTGGTGAATAAAGATTACTAAAAAAAAATACTATTTTCTTCCTCCTGACGGAAGAATCAACTGTTGCATGAAGTTGGGATGTCAACCATTACACAAACAGAAGCAACAGGGCCATGTCTTTTATGTAGTTTTGACACCCTCCTCCATACTCCCTCTCCCCCCCCCCCCCAAAAAAAAGCATAATCCAATCTATCCACACTCCATCAATATGTCACAAAATACCATGCGCCTATTCTAACTGCATAATTTATTGTAAGGGTGATGGCAAAAGCTGTACTGTGCTGCAGCTATGGTGCTATGTCATGTAATGTGAGGCAAGCAGTGCAGGGAAGAAGAGTATGCCTGGGTCATTTTTTTCTCTATAAGCAAAGTTTGGGCTTTTGACCATTAATCCAGCTGTTCTACAAAGATGCACAAATTACAGAAAATATTGCCTGAGGTACACAAGACAGACCTGATCACGCAGAGGCACCATTCCTTCCTCTCCATCCTCCACTTGCAGTCTGGGCTGGGCCAAAGTGTCTGGAACTGTGACAGTGGCTGATGCTGGGGACAAAAGAACATGACCATTGTTACACCTTCCTGCCATCAGCACTATCTACTATTTGTCTTTTATTTTTGCCCCTTTTAAAGTCACCATGTTAAACCGGGATGTGTACTATTGTAAATCCAATGTACAGGGTACACCTTGTTTACACTTTATCATTTTTATTACATACAGAACTTTTCCATGATCTGCAAAAAGACTTGGACAATGTAATTATGTCCACTAAACAGTTGGCACCTTCATATTGGAGATCAGTAACGAGGATGTGTCAAGAACAAGAGGCCCATGGGCCTAATGCTCTCCTGGCACCCCTGGCTATATTGCACCTACAGCTTATTTGTGCAATTTCTGTAATGGATATTGTCGCATGTGCCACGACAAAAATAAGCGAGTCCTTAACTTTATGTCCTCAGTGACCTTGCGGCTGAATATAAAGGTAAAAAATTGGTCAAGACCACTGATATTATATAACACTCTACCTTTGGACGCTGCCTATATATCCTATACATTTGGCAAGTCTAATCCAATTACTTTTCAAGATATGGAATTTTGTATCTTAAAACAATATTTTGGTTCATAATTTCCATCAAATTATAGGTGTTGTCATTAGTATCATTATAAACTTAAGATCTTTGACCTCCCCCACAATCCCACTGAATTTGGTGAAGATCTGCCAAAAATTCAAGATGCAAGAGTGTTCACAAGATTTTCATATTTTGACCCCTGGCACCACCAATATCAAAATGAATCTAGATTTTTATACACCCTATAAGTCCTGAAAGTTATATTGGGCTAACTTGAAAACTGTGGATGGTATCTGCTGTTACAAGATTTTCATATTTTGACCTGTATATTACATAATACTAAAGGTGGCGCCACCAACATTGATGCCAACAAAGATCTTTATACACTTTATAACTCCTAAAAGTTATATGGGCCTATCTAAAAAATTGTGGGGTGCAGAGCATTCACGAGATGACCCCTATATTCAAACTGGCCATTAGACCTTGACCTTGAACTCTGATTAAAAATTTATACTGTTCAGAATACGTGCCCCACATCCAGCTTTCCATGTATAGTCTGTTTGTTTAAAATCAAGTAATAACTTTTTGAGTTATTGAAGAAAAACAATAAACTTGGACAAGCGCCAAAACTCCACAATTACTGGGTCACAGTGACCCAAAAGTAGGTCATCAAGTACAGATTTATGTATTATGTCATCAAGTGCAATTTTGATCTGGAAGCTCAATTCTCTTTGCCATTCATGTCCAAGCTAGACCCTGCCATTACAAAATCACATTTTCAACTTTACAGTCATGGTGACCTCACAAAAATAGGTCAAGCTCACTGATATTACATTATATTCTAGCATTGGACATGGTCCATACATCCTATAAATTTGGCATGTCTAATCCAATGACTCTTCAAAATACGGAATTTTATGCCTTAAGACACATTTTAGCTCTTAATTTGTCAAATTATAGGTGGCGCCACTAGTATCACTAGTAACTTAGACTTTGTTCTCCCACAAAATCCCACCAAAGTTAAAGATGCTAGAGTGTTCACAAAATTTTCACAATTTGACCCCTATATTACATAATATTGTTGGTTGTGCCACCAATATCGAAAGGAACCTAGATTTTAATACACCCTATAAATCCTGAAAGTTATATTGGGCTAACATCATAACTTTTAAAGTTATCCTGCTCACAAACCCAAATATACAGAACGGACAGATTGGAGTGATGCTATAAGCTATGCGACCTTAGGTCCACAGAGCTAAAAATCACACAATTCAATGCGAATGTTTGTACTTTGTACCAGTAATCCCTCCCCATTGTCAACTTTCTACCATGACATTGTCAACCTCACTTGCATTAACTTTCCTCTTGGCTCACATTTACTTCAAGTCTTATAAATATTTGCATGTCACAGCGAAAGGTGATCACAACTATTCTCCTTTACACATCACACAGCAGTTTAATAGACAGTACCTGATGGGGTTTGTGAAGCTTCTTTTCTCTTTGCAGTATTCTTCTTCAGTTTCCACTCTATGTATTCCTACATGAAAGCACAGTAGACAAACACATCTGAAGTGCAGCTAAATTGTAGTCTCATTAACTTGTATATCATCTTACACTGACCTGATGATGATAATGAATTATAGTAACAGAAATATACATAATTATTAAATCTTTAAACACTTGTGACAAAAAGGAGTTTACATCATAAAAATTAGAAAACAAGAGCTGGAAGGTTTATAGGAACACAAATCAATACTAAGCAAATAATTCTTATGTGGGATTGCCTGCTGAATAATTAAAAAGAGAAGTCCCCCTCTGAGCTTTTGTTTGTAAGTACATGTAACAGATTGAGCTGCTCACAAAAAATTATAAAACACAAAATTATTGACATTTGTTAAGTAGCCAAATTAATACATGTATTTTTTTGGGGGGGGGGCTGCCATCATAATTGTCACTTTACCAATAAATCATGAAATTAAAGTTTTACTTCAAAACAGAGCATTTTTTTCACAGATGCAGTATATGGACCTCGGCAGCATGTACGTGCTCTCAGGTCTAGGATACATCAGGCCCACTGCAAATGAATTCTATCAAAAGCATCCATTGTGTGTACTTACGGGTCTAGGATACTTCAAGCCTGTAGGTTTACTTGGTGATACCAGCTGAGGCTTTGTCATTGAGACTGGCAAATACTGTTAAAGAAAACAATATCACATGCACCATATTTACCACATGTATGTGCACAGGTAGATAGCATACATTTCCTAAACTAAATTGAGTCTTTATTAACTGTTTTCACAGATCACTAGCACCACACAGACAGGCTGGCGAAGCTTGCAGGCAGCTGCACATGGTTATCAAAATCTGGAGGGAGTTGACAATATCCGCACCTGTCAGGGTCAGACCTGAACTTCAGAAATCTGTAGCCAAAAGTGAAAATATAGGTATAGTGAACAAAGATTCTGTTGAGACCCTTTATAAATTCATTTGAAAATAGTTTAGCCATTGACACATTTCTTTAGCCAAATTAAAGATATGTTGGGATTTGGCTAATGCTCAGAGCAGTCCCTGCCTGTCAATACTCCCTCCACACCCTTCTGTGGTAATGATGGCAGCGTGTCACACTTGCTTGGTTTCACCTTGCACGTGGCACTGTCGTCCAGAGGTGAACTGGATCTTGATTTCTATTTCATACTAATTATCACATTATCCTTGGGAACTGTAATTCTAGTTCCCAAGTAATAATGAAGGAATTAAACCTGCACACACAAGTATAACCTATTGCATATTCCTGAGGTGCCCTGGGCTTAAAAAAAAAAAAAAGAAATTTAGGTATTACTTCTTCAAAATGTGGTATTCATACAGTGTTTGACAAACATAAATACATAAAATGATTTAAATCATGTACAAATATTTTCAATCAGAAATGTACCATAAACTGATTGTATGATGACAGAAGTCCCATGGATGACTTTCATCTATAAAATTAACAAGTGTTTACAAAAAGGCCTTGACGAGGCAACAAGACCTGGCCTGATGCCACCATCATGGACACATTGACAAGTCCACAGATTCCAGAGTACGTATACTTTAATTTTGGATATGACTTGTACCAGTAATGATCATTGCTGTCCTGGAATAAGATCATATGTGATGAGGAATACAATCTCAGAAAAGATGAAAGATCTGCTTGTCATAAAAAGGTTGCTCTAAAAAGGGCTTTACATAAAGTAAGTCTACAGTGTGAGCAGAATACTGTATGCAAAATACCAGTGAAAGGAAAGCTGTACCTAAAATTCTTTGCCATACAGAATGTCTTGTGGTGTGAGTAAAATATCAGCTGGGATTATTCAAAAAAAGTACAGCGTCTTCCATTCACCTTTTAGTTTGAGGATGAAAAAGAGTTTACATGAAGCAAACTTTGACAAAAAGTTATAAACCAATTGCACTTATAAGGAAAAAATCATCCACGCAATATTTAAATACATGCATACAGTCAAAAAATGTAAATGCACCCTTACACAGTCAACTGGACCTTATGGAACAACCTGATGACCCTGAGAGATGAAAGTGTGTTCACGTCATGCATTATAATTTACACTTTCTTCGCATTTATTTTGGCAAAGTTGACGAATACAATCTTTTCATCCGAGAGTACTGTTATGACAAAGCTTTCGACATGAAAATACAAGTGAGCAGATCTGAAAAGATATTTACAGCAAGCTGTAGTTCCATACCCAGGATATCTACCCTCTGAAGTTTATCAAATACAATTATGCAGAATTGCATATATATATATATATACAGTAGTACCTCTCTTGGGAGACCACCCTTTGGGGCCTCATAAAGTGGTCTTTCAAGACAGGTGGTCTCTCATTAGAGGTACAATAACATTGGAAGAATAGGACTTGGGGTTTTACAAAATGGTCTTTCAAGAGAGGGTGGTCTCTCATTGGAGGGGTCTCTCAAAAGAGGTACCACTGTATATATATATATATATACATACACACATATATACATACACACATACACAGTAAAACCTCACTATACCGAACATCCTTGGGACCGGAAAAAAAATGTTCGGTATGGGGAGGTGTTCAGTATAGGGAGGTTTGCTAACATTGGAAATGTATATTCAGGACCAAGAAATGGTGTTCAGTATAGAGAGGTGTTTGGTATATGCAGGTGTTCAGTTAGAGAGGTTTTACTGTATATAAAACACTTGTCCACCTACCTTTTCAAACGGATCAGCAAAAGATGCTCTAATGGTGCCAGCCTGGCACTGTGCTTTAGTGGTCTTTTTCTCCTTCTCCTGGTGTAACATCAAAACATTCAGCATCTTACATAGAATGTACCCTAGTTTACAGGACCTAGTATTTTGTTTTATATATTTACCAGTATACTTATTTGTAAGAAATGTGGGGGAAAAGAAGGTCTTGTTACATAAAATGGGACCCAACTTTCACAAGGGTTGAGCCACAGCTGTGACTACAATGGCAGTATTTTAGCATTTTTTCTTTTGTAGACATAACCCCTAACTGTAGCAAAATTATTCTTTTGTATGTTTTATCTTGCTTGGTATCTTTTTATTTTGCTCCTATCTAGATTTAAGTGCTCTGTCACATTTCTGTACTTTATGTCGTATTTTGGCAGGAGTTGACCATCTTCTACATATCCTGTATGCCACGCATTTAGTTACTAAGCAGCACCATATTTACACAATGTCAAAATTAAAATCTGGAACTGTGAACAACAAAGAACTGTCTACAAACTGAGTGAAAATACAACACAGAAAGTCCCTAAGCATACAAACTATACTTGAACGTGCTTCAAAGCAGCTAACCATTTCCGATGCCAACAGCAGAAAATGTTGCAAAATGAGGAAATCCACTTTGATTTTGAAGGAACCGTGTTTTGCATCTAAACCACATTTGTCTACTTTGCTGCCAACTCACTTCCTGATTCAATGTGATAAATATTGTGAACTAGTTCATACCTCTGTTGTCCACCCAAATATGGAAATGTGTGGTTGTTCTTTACTTTCTACTGGCTGCACCTTGGATGAGTCTTGGAACATGGAAGACTTTGTAGCCACGAGTGCCTGGTCTGCAATACATTGTTTTGTTGTATCACATATGTATAAACTTGTGTTCTATGTGGATGTAGCTTTGTATGGGTGCTTCAGGTTAAGACTTGTTCAGAATAAAAATGATTAAAATAAAACTAATCATCATTCACTCATTTTCTAATACATGGTATTTCTATTATCCATGGTGTCATTATTTGCAAGTCAGTCTTTAACTCATTCCATACAATGGTCACAGGCCTTGGTCAGTGGTTCTGGCACTGCCTGGCAAGTCATGCTGCAGCTGCTTTTGCAGCAGCTGCAGCATGACTTGCCAGGCAATGCCAGAACCACTGACTTAAGACTTTAGGCATGTTGGTACTTGAACTAAACCTCTTTTCATGAAGAATTTAAATAAGCAATTGTCGTCTTAAATCTAGGTACATATACGGAAAAATCAGGGACTGGTATACAGGAGTTAAATCTGTAATCACTAGCATCACATTAATGGTTGGGAAAGTACATTTTTTTCAGAACATGATATTACAGCTCTTCTGCACAGGTGAGAAATATTAGGAATAGTCAAATGAATAAGTAAACCTGTCTTTTGTGTTCACTTTTGCAGTTATTAGTCAGGATGGAATAAAAAAATGTGTGCCTTGTTCTTTGAACACACCCACCTATAGCTGTTACTTCCATTGGGCTGTTCCTGTCCTGGGCCTTGTTCCGCTGTGACAGATCATGAGGGCAATGTAGCAGGTTCTCCACATAATATTTTGGATGCTGTAGTCTGCTGGGTAGAATAGCTGGCTTCTTGATGGGTTCTCTCTGGTGAATACAATCACAGAGTTACTGGACATTTGATTTTCTTGTGTTGATTCTTTCCGTTACATGATGATACAGTCACGTTTCTAAATGAGATTTGCCATGTATCTAAATAAGACTTGAAAATCATGTACATGAATGTAGTACTATCAGCTGTAATCCCATGGAATCACAAAAACCCATGATCCACAGGATAAATATTATATTCAAAAACAAAAGTTGCATTGAGTTATAATTAAGTCCTTTGTGCTACCAATGGGTTTGTCCCTGGGATCCACAAACCCAATGTCCTCAAAAGCCAATGTAACTTTACATAGTTTCAGCTGCATTGCAGTTTGTAAACTTTCAGTTAATAACAAACTCAACCTAGTGAAATGACTTATGAAGAGCAATTTATGAATATAAGACCAGCAACCAGATAAAAGAAAAAAAAACAAAAAAAACAAAAAAAAAACACTACACAGATAAGCCAGACTGGTTTCTGAACGAGTCTCATCATTGGCAGTTGGAAACTTTGTAAATTATAATAATCATTACTGATGAAAAAAAAAACATACATCTTCCCAAAAAACAACTTACATTAGATATGATTTGTAATTGATGTAATTTATAAGACAGCCTTAAAAAACGTTGTTGGGTGCACCGTCTAGTGCCCAGTATGCATTTAAATTACAGTTCACAGCACTTGCATGCCTGAAGAGAACACTGACACAGAGATTATGGCAGTTAGATGTTAGATTTTATTATTTCATGTACCTTGAGTAGAGGTTTCTCCCTTGCTTCTTGAACCAGTCGGTGTATCTCATTGAAGTACTGTTTTACCAGGGGAGGGACTGGATTACAGCAGGCAAGAACTCCCTGTGCCTCTCTGAAACACAATACACATGCACCACTATCACAATTCTGCTCTAAAATTTGTTTTTTTTTTATTCTATCAGAATTCTATGTTGTCACGACCAAATTGGGTTTACAGAAGCTTTGCTTTAGCAGACAAGAAAATACTCCATGTTTTTACCTTGAACTAAAGGCTTTATTCATAGCAAATTGACTTATATGCAATTTCCTATGCTGCTGTTTTAATCTTAACTTAGAATATAAATAGGTTGAAATATTCATGCTTTTAACGGTCTTAAAAACGTACCATGATTATTCCAAAAAGCACACCATATGTTCTTTAAAAATATGTTTTACATGAAAACATGGTCAGAACAGAAGGCACATAGACCAAATGCTCTGTTGACATGTAATCTGATGACCCATCACCAAAAATTAATTTCCTGAAATGCATATCCTCCATCACCCTGAGACATGTCAAGATCATCCATATGAGGCAACATCCAACTTCCACATGAACACACATTTGTGGGTACATTTGGTATTATCCCCCTTATTCTTTATCAACATACTGAATTTAATGTTCTGTACATGTTGGGATGGTGTTCATACTGTGTCCGGTTTTATTACTTATTTGGTGACAATAACACAAGAAATCTCGCACAAGTACTCAATTTTGGAATAGGTACATAACATAAACACATAATGACCTCCTTTCACTCAACTGAACACAATTGAGGTCACTGCTTGTGTTGGCTTGATGCTTTGCGCTATAGCACTAAACCATGTTTGATACCCTTGCTGGTGATGGCTAACATCAAAGGCGGCATTTGGAGGCCAATAAATAAATCTGAGAGACTAATTAACAAATTAACTATCAAACTGAACTATGCAGATCAGGAATTTTAAACTCCAAAGATGCTCAATGCACAAGATCAGGAGATTACTTTCATTGATGTATAATTCAGTATCAATGCTTCAAATTGAGTGCTGTTTTTATGGTTCTTGCTTGTGGCAAAATTGAGATTTTTGGAACACCTATTGGGGCAAAAACCAAGACCTGCATGATGATCTCTGGTATCAGCTTTGTTTGACTCTTTACAAATGTAGTGAAGTTATCAGAAACTTAAATTCACCAGATATTTGGTACGATTTGTCAACACCACTAAGAGATGGACAATTTGGAACTCCATAAGCAAAAGCTCTTAACACCTGTTTGAACACGGCTTTTCTGTGGGTAGGTACCATCCACAAAGTAACTTGCCTGTACAGGTGTACATACATACATATTTTTTTTTTTTTTTTTTTTTTTTTTTTTTTTTTTGTTGTCAGAGCTCCCCTCCTCATAATATTATGTACACTCACATTGCCACACGAGTGGCAATCCTCTGGAAACACTGGAATTCACTTCTGGAAATGTGCCTTCACACATTCCTTAGCCCCTATTCAGGGCCCCCACTGTAAAATGTTTACAGTGACCATTCAAGCCCAAATCCATTTTGAACCCACTGACCCAGTGGTGTGGAGCCTAGGTTTTCAACCAATGAAAACCCAAGCAGATTCAAAATTCTTTGAATCAAATCCTACCGTGGAAACCAATTTTTTCATCCACTAAGAATCCGCAGCTACGCTATCACAATACACGTGCATACATAGCAACGGATCTGTTACCCCACGGTATAAATATAGGCCTTTCACAGTGTTCCCAACAGTTCCTGATGAGTTGCAGATCGCAACGAAACTAGTCGAACGTTTTTCCTATAACATCATTAGCCACAGCGGCCACTTGCCCTGTCTTAGCCATACATACATACATACACACATACATACATACATACATACATACATACATATACAAAACAACCACATCATAAATTCACAGCAACTAGATTATAATATACAAAATGCTGCAGATAAATTGCCCATGAGGTATTGCTACTCCCACATTGAGTGTCAACAAAATGGTGAAGCACACAGTTGCACCCAGATCTGGCTTGCTGTGCCAGTGGAGGCAGTGATATGCACAGGTCACTGTGTGTACCTTTGATGTAACCCTTTGAAGCCCAGTAGCCACCTGTCCCTGTGCATGTATGACCCTGCTTTGGTCTTTAATATGCATATTTGGTGTAAGTTTTGCAGTTTATGTCATGTGCATCACAATAAAATATTTCCTATTATTCATTTTCTTCCTGGCCATGGGAAAGTATGTCAAGTTCACCAACATTATGTAATATTGAAATTCTATATATTATAATACACATTTGTGCTACACATGATATAATGTTAGCCTTTCTTATTTCTCAACCTGTCAAGTTTGGTGTCCTTTACTGTATCCTAATGATCTTGAAAAATGGGTCAAGTTCACCCAAAATGTTACAAAATTTGACCACTGGCCTAAGACATATTTGGTATAAATTTAGCAGTTCCATCTCAATTTTATAACCAAAATAATGAATGCAATGTACTTTTAATACCCAAGATGCTAAATCCACTTAATACCACCAGTGGTGCCACCATGGCTCCATATTTCATAGACTTTTGTCTGTATAATATTCCTGTAGTGTTATATCAATACCGGTGCATAAATTCAGAGGTAATGATCATTAAAAAAAATATCTGAAATGCATTTCATCCATGACTTTGAGAAAGTTGGTGAACGTCATCCATCTTATGGAAAATAGAACTTCTACATATGACACAAATCTATGGTACATTTGGTATCATACTGCAGGTGGTGCTACCAACTTTCAACACATTTCTGTCTTTTAGCCCATTGACATTCCTGCCATGCTTCGTGATGATTCAGTAACACCTCTTTCAAAAATAGCGTTCCCAAATGTTCATATCTTGGTTCATATATTACATAATACTATAGGTGGCACTAACAAAATCAGACTTGATGTAGATTTTCTTATAGTTGATAAGTCCTGAAAGTTTTAACATTCTCAAAATGTTCATAGCTGGGTCCATCTATTATGTAATACTATAGGTGGTGCCATGAAAATAACAATTGTTCTAGATCCTGTTACACTTGATAAGACCTGAAAGTTATACAGGGCTAACTTGAAAACTGTGGACTGTATCATGTCACCAATGTAAAGCTTACAGACGGAACAATGGAGGGACAGACATTAGGGATTGCATAAGCTCTGTGACATATGGTCAGCAGAGCTGAAAATGGTTCCCAAGCACATGTTCTATTCTCCTGGTGTTATGGGATGTATGCCCAATGAAACTGTCCAGTTGACTGTAAATTTGTCTTTGACTCACGAACATACCTGAACACAGCTGTATATAATTGAAGAATTTTTTACAGAGTGTTGGAATTGGCAATCATTTTGATAGACACAAGTATTTGGCATTTCCAATCAAATACGGGGGCGTTTGCATGCTCCACCAGCGAAAAAACAAAACTGACACTGGAACTGATACACACAACATGGCATCACAAAATTTTAAACAGATGAACCTGGAAACCAGTAATCCCTGCCCCTCCCATGTGGTTCACGTTTTCAATTACAAAAGGAACAAGAAGTTTAAACAGACAGCCTGTTGTACTCAAGAAGACAGCAAAACTTGTGGCCAGATACTCAATGAAAACACAACTGAAACATTATGAGATGATCTTAATTTTCCGGAAAACTGGGGTATGCACTTATTGCAGCATGTGTGCTTATTGGGATGAATATGGCAGGTTTTTTTTTTTTTGTACATTCAACTAGCTACACTTGTGTATGTTTATACATCAAATTACAGGAAAGTCTATAGCAATTTATTAACCTCACCATATTACAGGAAGGATTAGGGCAAGTTATCAATTTCCAACATATTAAAGGAAGGTCGAAGACTACCACGTTCATTAACCATTAACATACAATAAACAATATAATGGATGCCTTAAAACCTCTCGGCTGCCCACAAAAGGGATCTGGATCTCCTGATATTGTGTGCAAAAATTTCAAAGTAAATTGATTCGGGTGACTTAAAATTGACTCCATGTCACTCTCCTTAAAACTTGACTTTACCCTTTGAAAGGGAGATCAACTGTAAAAGTTTTGTGTTCCCAGGGTATCCGGTTCTTCTGATGTTCCTTGCATTTTTCTTTCAATGGATTGACCCTTGTGGCCTTGTACTCACGCCAAGGTCATTGTCCTTCAAACCTGAGCTAGACTCTCACAAGGGTGATTAACTGAAAAAGTCTTATGATCCTTTCTGATCCAGTTCTTCAAATCTCATGTTCAAGACATTTATTAATGAGAACAAATGCCTCTGGTGACCTTCAAATTAGGTCAAGGTCACTGTC
Source organism: Hermodice carunculata (assembly GCA_964020975.1). Classification (NCBI taxonomy): domain Eukaryota; kingdom Metazoa; phylum Annelida; class Polychaeta; order Eunicida; family Amphinomidae; genus Hermodice; species Hermodice carunculata. Next base: position 34,995,344 of record OZ026626.1, read on the forward strand.
CTTCTAACTTGATGGAAGACCCTTACAAGGGTAATTATCTGTAATTCATGACCCCAGCAATTCTGGTTCTCCTGCTACTGCGAGCAAATAATTCATACAGAATTGACCTCGGTGACCTTAAAATTGGGTCAAGGTCATTGTCCTTTGAATTTGATGTAAACTTACAAAAGGGTGATCAACTAAAAAAGTTTCATGATCCCAGCTTATCTGTTTTGTCTGAAATCCCGTGCAAGAAAAAGGGACACACGGACTGATGCATGGATTCACAAATGCAGGCGAGAGCAATAACCTCCCCCCCCAGCCTATATGGGCTCTGGGGTAAAAATGACATCCTGCCACTTTATACACATGTAATTCACACACCAGTAAGACCATACTATTAGTTATTCACTGTTTTAGTGTGAAATACAGGAAGTATCTCCCCCAAAGACAGCTGTATTACCTGAGGTGAAGCCGAGGGTAATACAGCTGTCTTGGAGGAGATACTTCCTGTATTTCACACTAAAACAGTGAATGACGATTTTATCCCATTTTTGATGATGTAATTTCATGCCCAAAAAATCTTCGCTGTTCGACCCGCTGCTGCTGCAGTTCACTTCACAGTCCGCAATCATGTTGTCGTCTGCAGCGCGTCAAGGCTTGAATCGCACGACAGAGACTTCTGGTGGCTGATCAATCCACTAACCAGATAGGGAGATACAACGAGAATACCGCTGTATTCCCCGGTCAGTTTCAGGAATCGCGCTGTATTTCACCTTTGCAGTAATTAATGCACAAATTAGGGTAATACAAAGAGTGTACCATAGCTATTAACCAATCAGAAGCCAAGGATTCTATCATAAATGGGATAAAAGAACATGTATACTCACTTTGGTAGAATTTCTGCAATCTGTAACAACATGTGGTTTGGTAACACGAAGCTGAAAAATAACAGGTTGTTATTACTGTTTACAACACAACCACTTACTGTTTAATAAATGTCATGTTATGTCTGATAAGTGTTGTATATACCTGATCCACCGATCTTGCTCAAAATTAACCCATTCCCTGCCAATTGTAATAAAAGTCAATGTGCTTTGAATTGACATTGAAAACAGAGGCTTGGTTTTTGTCATGTTTTTTCACACATATGTCACATTAATATTTCAATGCTAATATCTCAAATCCATGAAGATTAGATTTGGCTATGTTTAACAGTTGAGCGCCTACAGAGCAACATTGAGTTCAACTTACCCATTGCTTTCATCCTCTGCACGTGCAAGTTTGTCTCGCCAGCTGTAGATAGCCTGCAGCGCTGCCATCTGCTGGGAATTAAACCTCTTCTTGGTCTTGAGACAGAGCTCTAGGTGTCCCTTCTCCTTCAGTGCTGGCTTCTCATATTTCTGTTGAAAAATGGCAATTGTACTACACTCACCTCTAGAAAACAACTTTTCAACAGCAGTGATGGTGCCATTGCTGTGACATGAATGATTGGACAGCAAACAAATGAGACAAAAAGGAGTTTCATCATGTTCAGAGACTCTCACAGCTTTATCCTTTGAACCAACCAAAATGAGCCAGTGGTCAAATGATGTATGCCTCATTGTTTTACTACTAATTTCAAGTCATGAAAAACAATTTGAATGGGAATCGTAGATGGAACCTTTCAAGGTAACATGCCCAGGGTCAAGAACTTTCCTCAACAGGGGTTCAACAGTAAGTTGGAAAGCTGTTGACTCAGCCTTCTGGTCAGACTTACTCAAATGACACAGGGTTACACCATGTAAATATATGAACAAAGGGGGGAGGAGTTAATGCACTGTACAATCAGATCAATAAATTACTTCTGTAGATGAAAAGGTTTCACTTTATGGATTTAGTCCATGGTCAAGACAATATGCTGCAGTAGCCACATACATAAAATTACATCTGTAATATTAACCCTTTCAGCCAAAGAAAAAAATAACAATAGAGCAAGATACACATGTATACATCTGGACCAAAAAGGATTTATTAAATATTTATTGTGTGCCTTGACTGTCAAAAAGGCTATTCAGTCATGAAAGTCTCAACCTGTGGGTAAAAGAGGAAAAAAACCCTGAAAAATCCCCAGGTACCTTTGTGTATCCTAAAATATCTAACATTAAGGGATATTCTAAACTATGTTCACACTCAGCGAGGCTGGAATGCAACAGCAATGCTGTACAGTAGGACCGCTTTTGCTAAATACCTGGCTCATCAGCTACTGAAGTAACAGAAAACTGCACATTATATTCATATTGGACAGTAACACATGTTCCTAATGTAATTTAGGTACATGTGCTGATCATGAGCGATTTTGGATGATAATCTTAACTACCCTAACATGTGCCCGAAAGTCCTCATTATTCCACTTTCTTCAGCAGAATATGCATCACACCCAAATATTTTGTGTACTCTGGACAAACTTAATGGAAACCCTGCATGAAGAAAGCTCACCTTCTCACAGATTTCTTTACTCCTCTGTAGTACTGCATGTAGCAGGTTCTTGCGTTCATTGCCTTTCTCCAACAGCTCATTCTTCATGCGGTCATAGATGTACATCAAGTGGTGTGTGTCCTCCCGTGCATACTGGATCAACTCCTCTGGAAGTGGTCTATACATACCACAGATTTCAACGACATGTCATGATTTTTATAACACTGTTTTCATGCTGCAATCCTTGCCCCATTCACACAATGGAACAGCTTCTGGCGGCCAATGAATGCACTTCCTTTGTGACTGTGTTCATTGGTGTGGGACACACATATGCAGTATCACATTTTGTCACTAGTTCTGACTGTAAGAATATTATCATGATTACTTTGTCTATTTTATTCCACAAATACTACTAGTTGTCTATGACTGACTACTCTATAAATAGAAATTTACTTTTAATATCAATAACCAGTGCATTACATGACTCACTGACCAGTATTAAACCATGAATACCAGTCTCATATTAAAAAATAGAGCCCAGTGGACGGGATATGGTGAGGAATAGATAAGCAAGTGCTGAGGTCATTTGTTTGCCACCAAATCTCCTCCACCTCTTTTCTAATTCTTATATGGTTTCAAACCCTGCTTTACCGAAAAATGTGGTAGGTAGGCCTAACAGTGCTTGCCTTAATCCCATCAACTGTTGTCCTGCCCATTGTTGGCCCATATGCTGCCAAGGGTAACTGGGTGCATTTAATGGTTGTCATTGATTGGAGTCATACACATACAACTGTATGCGCACATGCTACATGATCAGATGGGAGCAGGAAGGTTGCTGTTTATTGCATGCGCCTACAATATGTTTGACCTGGGTTTAAATTGTATTGTGATTTAGCATGTCACAAGGCCGCGTGTATGCTCCAAAACAAGCCTACTGCAGAACAATGGCATTGAGGGGCTTTACACTTTCCAAGCCTGTTGAAAATTCTAACAAAGCCACGCTTTGTGTCAAATGAATTTTAAATACTCAGACTGAAATGCATTAGGAAACTAGAACTGTCATCGCCAGCATCTTGCAACCCCCCCCCCCCCCAAGCTTTGCACACGCATGCGTCCTGTGACCTTGAAAATGTAATCAAATAAAGAAATAGCGTGACAGTACAATTGAGGTAGGTTTGAGTTTCATGAGGCCTCTGAATCATGAGACATTTTGTTGCAAGGGTTCTACAATGGATGAACAGTCAATCAAGCTAAAAACAGTATCCTCCACCCCCACCCCAATTTGTTCACAAGCGTGCATACATATGACATTCCAGTTTCCACTGGCTTTCCCAAGCCTTTATTTTGTTATCTTAAATTAGCTCTTAACAATATCTGCCCACCTGATTCTCCAGTCAGCCAGCTGGTACTGTTTGTTGGCTGATACCTGGCAGTACAGCTCTAACAGGTAAGCCAGAGAGCCATGGGCCAGGCCCAGATGCCTGGCAGCCTGGTGAGTGTCAAACATGTTAACCACATACACGCCAAAGTCTCGCTGAAGCCACAAAATATCATGGTCTGCCCCATGGAAAACCTGAAGCAACAGGATAAGAAATGAGCAAGAATTAAACATGATGGTTATTCACACAATAAATTCACATTGACTTTCATTTTCTGATATATCTTACATAGAGTGGATGCACAAATTACAGACACTCACAGGCTAGGCTCTTATCTCATACGGAGAGGGAAATGAAGGTTAATATTGCAAGTTCTATGATCCTGAAAATTCAGCACAACCATCTATGTGACTATTATTAGAAATAATAGGGCATGTCAGCTACACTATTGTGCATGGAAACAGCACCTGCTTCCTGTGTCACATGACATTTTCAACCAATCAATAAATAGAGAATCTTACATGGCTGAGGGTAGGTTACTATTTTTTCTTTCACGAGGGATCATTGTTGGTGGGGAAAATCAGGAGTGACCGGAGGTCAGGAGTGATTTTCTCGATCAACAATGACCCCAGGTGAGAGAAATATAGTAACTCACTCTCCAGTCATGTAAGATTTTGTTTATTCTACAGATGAAAAAAAAATGCCCTAGGCCTACTTTCAACGCCAACTTGGTGTGCCGTGTTTGTTTATGTTTGTTTAACTTATTCCACATCATGCATGACTTACTATCAAACATCCCTCACACACATTTGATTTTGTCTAAATGTTAATGCACTATGTCACTGATGCAGGTGCGTCACAAGTTATTTGTAACAATGTTTAGGTCCTAATCCACAGTGTTTTACTACTTTTGAATTTCTAGAAAATGATAATTCACCCTCAAACAAAGAATAAAGCAGGTTTAGTTTATCCCACAGGTGTCTCCACCTGCAATATGCAGATATCAGGGGAAGTTATCTGTAGTGTCACCCACAGGCGATACACTCCATTTCTGTTATCAGCAGCAAAATTCAACAAGTTACAACAAAATTTAATTCTGTTACAGCTCAGGTTTTAAACTTTGACATATATCTTGCTTTGCTACATGCACATATTTGTTTCTCCTGCTACCAAAGAATTCTTAACTATGAAACTTAGATCACAAATATTAACATTTAAACATATTTACCTAATGGGGAAAACATAGAGATAAATCAGTCCTTATACCATGCTCAATGTTGTAAGTGTGTTCAATGCCACATTACTGTGTAACAGAATTTCAAACCTTCAGAATGTTAGGATCTGTGAAAACTTCATTTAGGATGAACAAGTCACTGCGCAGCTCCAAGGTGTCAACAATGTAGTCTGCAGTACGTGTGGACAGCTGCATTAGGCAAGTGATGCCTTGAAATGTTCTGTATGAGTGATGCTAGAAAAAAGAAAATGATGGCACCATCACAATATATTTGCCTAGATACACACTCAATTGAAAAATGAAGGCCATGTATCACTAAGACAAACCACACTGGTCTCGTGAAGTATCTCAATACCCAGAGTAATACTGGTGGCAATATTTACAGCACTACATTGTCATGATTATGGTATGAACAAAATTCAATTAATCAGTAAATGGTTTTCATTTGCTATTAACTCTTTAACTGCCAATTCGGACTGAGTCAACAGCTTTTCTAGGCGCCAAGAAAAGCTGTGGACCTAGGATATTTTCTCTGGAACTAGAGGCATGCTGGTACTTGAATGAAAAGTCTTTCTACGTGGAATACAAGTCTGAGATTCTAATGATAATTGAGACTAGTTTCACTTTAGTAGATAGACTTTAGATGTGATTGGCACTGAAAGAGTTAAAATGGGATGTTTTGTTCCGGACAGCGTAAGATCAGAGGAGAGTAACAGCAAAAGTTCAGTACAGGTGATTTAGTTTGGGAGATTAACCTGGTAGCAAGTACAATAAGTGGAGGTGTTGGTTTAAACATATTTTATCAAAACAGCAACTGGCTTCCAGTGGATGTGTTAGGAGTTGGGTTTGCAGGAATGATAGAAAACAGATTATGGGGGCACAGATTTTTTCTTTGCTTGTTTGTTCAATTATTTAATTTAAATTAAAGAAAAATTATTGACCAATTTACACATGAACAATGTTAAAATCAAATTAGAAGGTTCAAATATTTCTCCTCTGTCTCCCTCACACTCAACAGCATTGCTCGTATTGCTCTGCAGAATTTATCTATATTAGTCAATCAACATTTCTTTCTTTTTCGCTGTTCAAGATAATCACTTCTGACACTGGTCATTTCATTTTAATAGGCACTGGTATATTTACACAGCTATCTGAGTGTATTAAGTATTTAGTGTGCCAGTTATCACGATGTTTGGAGAGCCCTCTATTTGTCCATGTCCTGTGTACTATGTCACCTGCTACACGCAAATCTCTGTTTTGTTTGGTATGGTCTTTGTCCTCTATTCATGACAGGAATTTGGATGGAGCATTGACCTTTATCCCCATCTTTATAATGTGTAGATGTGTTGTGATTTAATGAATATGTGATTAATTAAAAGATGTTGAAATGAAACTACTTTTTCCACCAGGCGGTCATTAATGCCACATTCTACACTTAGCATTAAAAAAAAAAAGTCCAAACCAATATTACCATAGAAAGGCAATTTGATGCTCACAACTATTCTACATTGAATATCCCATAAGTTTCATGTATACACATATTACAAAAATAATTAATAGTGGCAACACAAAAAAACTGAGTTTTCAGGTATCGCCTGCACAAATTTTAGAGCACCATCTGAACCATAAAAAACAAAATGTTATTGTAGGCCTTTCTATGTACTTCAGCTGTATTTTGCCCCACACCCTGACAAATATTGGTAAAAATGAAGAAAGAAAACGACTGTCTGTCCTCAGCTAATTTGTTCAAAATGTACCTGAGAAATGCACAATTTAATTTGTATGGCATCAATACATACCTCCAAATCCACAGCAAACTCTGTTTCTTTCTTCAAGACTTCACATAGGTCTTTTAATTCTTTTGTCTTTGATATCAATTCAAAGGGAGTATCCTGTAAGGGTGCCGGCACCTATACATTGTACATAAAAAAGCAAGTTTTATGTGCATGAGTCACGGTGGCACTGTTAAACTTCCCATAAAACTGTACATCATATGATCTTCAACACAAATTCAATAAGCCACAATGTTCATGTATACTTTGCACAGACAAGGGCCCTGTGATCTTGCGGAAAATGAGGTCATGGCCAACAAAATGTAATCAGGTCAAGAACTAGTGTCAAGATAAAGTTCAGGTAAATATCAGTTTGACCTGGCCTGTGAATTAGCATATATTTTGATTGCAAAAATTCTGGTACACATGGGCCTTGTGACCTTGAAAATAAGGTCAAAGGTCACCAAAATATTCAGGTCAGCACTAGTGTCAAGGTACACCTGAGGTAAATTTGAGTTTGATGTGAGCTGTGAATATCAAGATATTTGACTTGCAAGAGTTCTGCAAGAGGCTTTTTTACTGCATACTTATCTGTTGCTGTTTTGACAAACATCTAAAGGAAATGTTCTTACCATTGGATCTGTTTTCTCTAGTTGCTGAGCAGTGGGGTTCCAGTGGTCTAACTCATACTGATATGGGTGTGGGTATACAAAACTGTTGAAAAATAATTATATCATGCAACATTTAGTGAGTACAAAGAACAGGCACAGATAGGGGGAAAAACGGGTTCAGTGTCTACCAACATGATAAAACCTGAACTAGTCAGGGATAATTCAGATTTCTGTAATATTACCCTAAGCATTACCATTACTAGTTTCCATGTGTCTTGATCATTATTGGAATGACCACATCTTAATTTTTTTATTACTACATGCAGTAACATTATCATTCTAATACAAAAACAATTCCTTTTAGCAAATCTAATGGAACGTTTTAAGTACAATTGGGAATGAAAGATAATTTTTTCTAAATATGCCAACTATATTTTTGTGCACAGAAACCTCCAGACTTGACCACAACATAGCTTGTTTTTCTCAAATAACAAATATAGAAACACAACATGAACTAAAAATCCCAGGTCTTTAATGCTTCACAAACATGTTATTTAGTGCATGTGTGTGTTTTGGGGTTTTTTTGGAAAGGGGGGGGGGGGGGAGTGGTGCTGTGCTACATAGTTGCTGGTAATATCTGTTGTATATAAGTCAAACAATACTTTATTTATATTGTCATATAATGAGCAAGCAACTCTAAATATTATACATTTCTTTCTCTGGGTTATTTTCTATTAATTTTTTGAAAGCTTTATTTTGTCTTTTCGGGGGAATGGGAGCCTACTCCTGACCATGTTAAAATTCAATGTGCTTTGTTTCTCTTTGTAATGATCTTTTATTGTATTTCCTGTTTTTATTTCCAGCATTCACTCTGACATCATTGCAACTGTATAGAATCAATATTCTATACAACACACACAAGGATTTTTAACCAGTGTCCACCACTGACAATATTTCAACAGTGTCTCTTCCAGCATCTTCACCTAATATTTTCACGCCTGCATTTCAATACCAACTTCCCACTAAATTACACAATCTCCACAGCTATACTTTGATCACGGAAACATTTTAATACAAAGTTCCTCTTCTTAGTTTTCTTTTTGTTTTTCTCCTTTTAAAGCAACGTAAAATGTCAAAAGGACATTTCTTTAAATCATATAATCAGCCATGCACCTTAGTAACCTGTAAGTACCAAATACAACAATTTCCTCATTGTAATGTCAGGACATTTACGTGATGAAAACTACTCTCACCTGTTTTCTGTCGAGTCCATGTTGGCTTGTGCTTCCACCGAGATTTTTAAGCTGTCTGAAAATGAGTACACAAATAATTACCCCAAGAGTTAAAATCTAAAAATAACATTGAGGAACATCGGTCTGGTGCTCTACTGACCTATAATCAGATGACATTCACACATACACGCACAAAAAAAGTTTTTCTGAAATGCAATTCCTCTAGCTGTGACCTTGGAAAAGTAGTTCACAGTCATCCCCTTTGTGCAATATTAGAATTCCACATGATAAACATTTGTGGTACACTGACCTCGCAAAATAGGTCCAGGTGGCCCAAAATTTCAAAGATTGGATGATTGGCCTAATGCATATTTGGTGTAAGATTTTGTAATTCCATCTCAATTTATTATCAGAGCAATGGATTTACTATGTTTTTGATACTTGCTGTTACATCTAATTAATGTGAGTACCAGTGGCACCACAATGACGGCACACATCACAGACTTTTGTCTGTATAATGCTCAAGTAATGTTTATGTTCACAAGTTAAGATGAAATGACCATCTATATTATGCAATACCAAACTTCGACATATGATACATTAGTGTCATTAGCCTCTTTCTTCCTCAACACATTGAAGTAACGCCCTTTGTTGAAGTGCTTAATGACCTTGAAAAACAGGTAAAGGTTCATCAAAATTTTACAAATGTGAACATAGGCCTAACACATATTTGATATAAATTTTGTTGTTGCATCTCAATTCATTATTACAATAATGAATTTAATGTACTTTTGATACCTAAGATGTTAGTTCCAATTGATGCCACCTGTGGCAGACTTTAGACCTGCATAAGGTCCCTGTAATGATACATGGATATATTTACACAAGTTAACATGTAATAACCATCACAAAAAATCAATATATATTTCCTGAAATGCATTCCCTCCATGACCTTAAGAAAACAGGTCAAGGTCCTCCACGTTTGAAAAAAATACTGCATTGAACTTATTGAAATTGAGTTTAATGTGCTTTCAACACACTTTGGCCCAAGTCGTGTAAGGCTGTAGGAGACACCACCCAACTTCAGTGCGTTCTCACCCTTTTGCCTCATCAAAAGAGTTTTGTGATGCTTCCGAAAGAGCTCCGAAAAACAGAATTAAAAATTGTCACGTTAGCCCATACATGTATATTAAATAATATAGGTGGGACCACCATTAACAAACTCAAATAAACTTTTTTGCCCTTTGTACCTCCTAAAAATTATACAGTGTTAACTTGGAAACTGTGGACTGTACACATTCACGACCAAAGTTTACAGATGGGCATGAGTGACACTATAAGCTCTGTCACCTGTGGTCAGCATGACTAAAAAATTTTACGGATCAAAAAAATATATCCAAGCCTCAATCAAGTTGACAAACTAGTCAATTTCCAATCAGAGGCATAGGAAGAGCACGAACGAAACCTGAATAAACCCTTTCATGTATCACAAAGCCAGTATCATTGATTCAAGGTTGCAAACTTCCTGAATTGTCTACAGCACAAACTACATGCAGTATGAAGCAATAAATGAAAGAATACCCTGTACATTTATGGCATTTCTTGTTTCATCCAAACTCTGCTGTCTGGTATACAACACATTAATTGAGGTTCATCTCATAATTGCTCAGCTGAAAAACCTTCACAACATCAATTCTCTCTTTGGATGATGTTAGCAGGCTAGTGCAGGCATATGTAGCTGTGGAGGCAACACTGGTTAATAATGACCAGGCAATGTACATGTTGACATATGGCTTGATATACAGAGCAGAACTGTTGAATGAAAACTTTTCACAATTAAAGTGAAGGTACAGAAACAAAGTTGGGATGATCCAATAAAGCACCCGCCAAACATGTTGTACTTTGAGAGTATGTATTGGCAGTGGTGTACTCATACTCCATGGCAACTTGTGTATGATTACTGACCAGGAAGATTTATTCGCTTTTTTCCCTGAATAAATATGTTCAAACCAACCAAGAAGAGTTCTGCCATCAAGTGGCAAGTTGCAAAATACCGACCCACTTGCACTGCTTCACTGTGCAAATGCAATTATTACCTGTCACTACGTAATAATGGCAGCTATTGCAGTATTATATTATGTGTACACAAAACTATGCTGACAATATATATTTGCTAAGCCAATATTTTGATGATTTGAAATCATGATAATGTTAAAAAAAATCCCAAAAGATCTTGCATTCCTTGAGTTGGCAAAGACTTAACAGTTTAAATTCCACTTACTTTACTCTGAGAATTCAACTCACTATCAGTTACCGTGCGTGAGATTTTAAATACAACTTGTACAGGGATCTTCCTTGCTAAAGACACCTTGCCAACCAAGAAGTACTTTATGTGCATGGACTAATGATGCAAACCCACAGTGAGTCACGGCTTGCAAACATCCACAGGTAGTCCTATACATGTATGTTGCACAATTAAGAAATAAGGGTCGCTTTTGTGTGTGTTATGGCATAATGACACACGTGATTGAAGCTGACATCGTGAGTGTGACACATGCCAGTATGCCTCGCCCAATGTCAGCTTCAATCACTCGCGTCATCGTGCCATAACACACACACACAAAAGCGACTCTCATTGCTTATATTTACATTGCCCCTTAATTTTTCTGCTCAATTACACAAAATGTAGAAATTTAATATATAGAATTAAGAAAAATGACCAGAAACTGGTTTACTCAGCATGTTCAAGCGTTAAGTTCCGGAAGCCCAGGAGGGTGTTGCTTATTAGAATCTGCGCCAGACACGTGTTATGGTCCGATAACACACAAGGCTCATGTGTTATGGTCTCACTCTCTCCTATACTTGCAATGTTAAAAGTTGGATTGAATGCAAATATAACCTAATGACACTGTAATTTCTAGTTCGCTTATACCTGGTAACATCCATTGTTTTGCAGTGATGAAAATAGCTTGCTAGGCTAGCATCAATTTATGTTAAAGGCATTACACTGTATTTATTACTTATCGCCATCTGTTTATGACCTCGCTTAACATGTCTGTAAGGAAATTATAACAGTGGCTTTGCATTTAGGTGTAAATGCAAAGCCACTGTTATAATTTCCTTGATTGACATGTAGCCTACATGTATCTTTATGCTACTGCAGTTTCCCACTGTGATAAATATCTTCTATAGCTTATCAACAACACAAACATGGGGGGCAAGAAAGAGGAATTCAAAGGGGCTCAATGACTTAGGATTGTGATTGATTGAATATGACCATGACATGACACGCTTCAAGCAGCAATGTCCCAGGCTTTAAGAATGATCCAGGCATTAAGAATGATCCTGTTGCACCTTTTTCTTGAAAAGTGGTCCACTTTTAACGATCTATTTTTGGTGATCTGCTTTGCCTTTAACTTGTTCGGTGCCATATTTTGGACTGAGTCAACAGTTTTCCTCAGATTGCATTGGGTGTATTGTACCCAAATCGCTGAGGAAAGCTGTTGACCTGGACTGTTGTATTCTATGTAACTACAGGCATGCTGGTACTTGAATAAAAGGTCTTTTTGCTAAGAATATGAATGTAGTGCCCTTAATGTAGTGAGACGGGCAACTTTGGATGCCAATTACCCATTTAATTTTTTCACAAGTACATTAAACCTATATATTTTCTGATTACTACATACCCATAGTTTTTTGCAGGATTGGAATTTTTTGAGATTTTATAGCATTCTTTCGGACTTGGTAGGATTTCCACATTTTACAAACTGAAGTCACACAAAATTGTGTTTGCTTTTTTCCCAGTTGAAATCAGAAGAAATTTAAAATATATATTCATGTCCAGGATCGAATTCAATGGTTAGTCCTGAAATAGCACAAATTAAAAGTTATAAAATCTAAATTTAGTCCTGACAGGTTGTTCATTTTCGTTCTATATTCCATAAATTGCTCCAAAAGTCACAGAAGGGGTTGTCAGAAAAAAAAGTATCAGACTATCCAAAAATATGAAAAAGTGATTGGAGGTTATCCAAAAGGTGTCGGCTTCAGATCTTCCACCTTAAGTAGGTTGACTTTAGTTGCAGTTGGCAGTGAAAAGATTAAAAATGGTGTGTCTTGTAAAGTTTTCTTTAAGTCCTTTTTTTCTCTTTGTACCTAGTTCCTTACCTTCCAAAGATTTCATGGCATTTGGCTTTGTGGTTATCTTTGGCACAAAGGGTGCATCAGTATTGTCTATCTTGTCACGGAATTTCAACTGTGGTCGCTGAATATTACGAGCCGCCAGCAGCCGGAAGTTGCTTGATTTATGTGCCTTACTTGCTGATGGGGTCTGCAACAAAAATTTCAAAACCATCCTTGCTATTCAAACCATTTGCATGAAAGATACAGTTAGGACACAATACTAAGAAATTGGTTATGAGTGAAAAATAAAAATTTGCAAATTTGTTAAAGAATCACAGGGTAGCTGGAAAAGTACAAAAATGTACTCTGAGACACTCGAGAAAACACACATCCAGAAGAATTTAGGACTCATGAAAAATATACCATTGAAGTTACAAAATGGAGTGTTTGTGGATTATGATTTCAATTCACTAGATAAAAAACTGAACCATAAACAAAACAAACAAAAAAGCTACACCCTGGTAAATATGGGAACAAAAAGGATATATAATAAAGTGCACCACATATGCAATTACATGCACACGTACTTGATTTTTTTAAACTTTACAAAATAGACATCTTCTAGCATATGTGTGCCAATTATTGGTCTTTTGTTCTCTAATTATGACCCCTTTGCAATGCACAAAGAAAGTAATATATAGACCTTACCAAGTACAAGAAATGGTGACCTCACCATTTTACTGGGTCCAACAGTAAATGATACACAAACATGTCCACTCCTGAGACATTTCATGCCTAGGAGAAGGTAAAACCACTTTCATAGAAGCCTGGATCATATATTTGCACTATCTTTATCCATTTACCTCATTGCCTGTCATTAGATGGGGGGCTCCACTTGCCCTGTCTTAATGCTAACTAACTTGTTCTGGTCCTTGCATCTTTTGGCAACTGTGCCTCACAAATCAGCTTAACTCATTCTTCATGAAAAGAGCTTTCATTCAAGTACCAACATGCCTATAATCTTAAGTCAGTGGTTCTGGCGCTGCCTGGCAAATCATGCTGCAGCTGCCGCAAGGACAGCTGGCAGTGCCAGAACCACTGACCAATGTCTGTCACCATAGTATGGAATGAGTTAATAGTCTGCATTGAAAATGCTGCAAGTTACCCCAGCTATCCAATTAGATAGCCAGTGTTATAAAATGCAGCCTCCAGTCAGGTACGCTGGGAACCAACACGTGATTCACATCATAACAGATACATTGCCCACACCTGTGGTCATGTTATCCTGCCCTTTAATAGGCCAATGTATCTAACATACAGACATCAGTTTCTGTTGAGCCAGAGCAGATAGTTGGAATAGAGACCAACTCCCTGCAAACGGCACACATACACATTTATGATTACCCTGTGGTTGAACAGAACTAACTTGCCTCTGAAGAGTCTAAGTATGGATGAGGCTGGTCAGGCATTTTGGCCATTGTGTGTCTAGTTTCATCAACACTCATTTTGCCTTTCTATGTTTTCTGTTATTTAAGCTTAATGAATATCAGAATACACATCAACAATATAAGTTTGCCCCCAGTTTCAAAATTGTGCAAAAAGCAGTAGTACAACCTTCTTATTCCAGCTTCCACTGACAGGCTGCTTTGGAGTCTTTAAAGTTGCTATCACCAGAGGGCTCTCTTTCTTGCGGAGACCAGCTGCCTCATCCAATAGTGTCCCGGCTCTCTCCAAGATCTGGTCATTGGCATCAACAAGAACATCAAACCTGTCTTCAAGCTCCGACACCTCACTGCTTGTGGACAAATTTCCCTTTGCCCCTTGGTGCCGTATTAGACTCTGAATCCTGCATGAACAATTCAACAAAATGTCAAATACATGCATGTCGTAAACCATCAGATACAGTGGTTCCTGTTATATGCAGCCACCACTGAGAGTGATCACCTGAACTTTGTAGCCAATTTTTCATACCAGAAGTAGGCTTCTTTGTAAGTTTACTTGCCAGGACAGATTACTGCATGTGGCCACTTTTTCCAAGACAAACAGGCTTGTCACATACAACAGGTAGCACTCTGATGAAAAGTTTCAACAATTCCAGTTGTATCTGTAATCAACTGAATTATGCTATCTTTATTAAACACATGTATATTATAATGAAAATAGGATATGTTTCATTTATAAATTTTGATAGCACCATTCTTCCCTCTAAACATGTGAAATTATTTGTTCCAATGGATGCATACCATTGAATCTGTGTAGGATGAGTGTCTGGTTCGTCGCTATTTTGAGAGTACTTGTAACGATTCTATTACATAACAATCAATATGCATAAAAACTGCCACAAACTATACATTTTTGGAAAGCTAACAAACTGTTTGTAACAATGTAAACTGAAAAAGCATGTCTCATTTTGTGTGATTTATATTTTGTTATGGTGCTATTCATGTTTGGAGTTGCATGCATGAAAATCGCTCAATACATCAAAGGGACCAAACTTTTACTCATTCTCCTGACAAAACTACACTGTTATTGAAAATCTGAGACATGCTTTTTCAGTTTACATTGTTTGCCACAAATTTAATGTCTTTACATCAGAAAACAGAATAGTTGATTCCAAATGTCTTCAAGGTTCTTTTAAAAAGAGGACGACACTTGGTATGATTGCTGTATAAACATACAACAACAAACACACAGGACAGTGGGAGAAAAAGAATCAGTAGTTTGCTCGCTTTCCAAAAATGTATAGTTTGTGGCAGTTTTTATGCATATTGATTATTTTATGATAGAGTCTTTACAAGCACCCTAAAAATAGCACTTAGCCAGATGATCATCTTTAAGTAAATTATCACAAACACAAGAGTGAAATGAACAGACATTTCTGCTAAGCAAGTCAGGACACCTACAGTTGCAATATTTTGTTTCCTTCAAAGTCCATCAGGTTACGGAAGGATGGAAAACTTGAGTAGTAGTCAAAATCATCCCCACCACTTGGAAGGTCATTGGAGTTCTTGGTGGCTAGCATCAGAGCCCTCAAAGTTTGCTGCAAGTATATGGGGAACATGTACATTTATATGTTGAATTTACACACTATCAAACCAGCTTTGTGACATAAATCTTATCACATCATGAGGAATGTCACAGTCCTGGGCTCAGCTAACCTTGGCCATACAGACTGAAGATGTGTGGCAACCTTCAAAGTAATATCAGGTTCACCACTTTATAAAACTCATTATCAATGTTTTACTTCTGCAGAGTCATTTTCAAATAAAAAACGACAGGATGCTATGTTCCTAAGATATAAGCAAATATATCAGATTGATCTTTCATGGTCACTCAAGCTTAAAATTAACATCAAAAGAAGCCCCATAGACATTTTCTTGTTGAAGTTTGGTAGTGACTGTGGGCCCAAGATCCACCACTACCGAGATGCTAGTCAATAGGTCACTTTGACCTTTAAAGGTCACTCAAGATCAGAATTAATAACACCGAAGAAACCCCACAGATACTTTCCTGTTAGTGTTACAGATTAACCACGGCCTAGGATCCACTGTTACCAATATATAAGCTTTGCTTATAGGTCAGATTTGCACTATCTCTTTGCAACAATGCTAACATGTACATATACCCTTACTGATTTTTCACAATTTTGATAATTTGTGTTTAAAAGCCTGGTACATTCTCACTAAGTTTGAAGAGAACCCATACCACAGTTTGGGAGAAATAAAAAAACAACAACAACAAAAAAAAAACCGCATAAAAATTAAAGTTCAGGTCTACGAGTCCTTAGAAGTGCTGTAATGCAATTTTGATGGAATTGGTCGAGTGGCTTTAGAATTTTTCACAAAGATTTTTCCAAACAATGAAAAAAGTAGGTAATTTAAACCAATAGAGCATAACCATTTGAACAATCTCAGTAGAGGGTATATCATAAACCCATAGATTGAAAGTGGAATGACATGTCTATGTGTAATACTTTTTAAGATATTTATATTTTTGTGCATTTGCCCAATTTGCATATATCAAAATGCTACAACTTTGGTTAATGGTTCATTGGATGTGGTTATCTCACAAACCTATAAATTTGATTTTGAACGACACCTCTTTCTATGACAGTACTGAAGGTATTCAAGATTTAAATTTTTGAATGCCCTACTTACCAAAAAATTAGGCAACTTCGTTTTACTTTCAATTAGACTGACAGGTGTCACAAAGCTGTTTCTTTAAGTTGTAATTTTGTGTCTCTCTGTGTTAGTTTGGAAGCTAGGGAGCTTTTCAAATTTTAATTGCCCCTTAATTTGCATAGATTTGAACATTTGATTCTTAGATTCCTTTTCAGAACGTTTCAGAACAATCTGCCTGATGGTTTTAGAGCAGAAGTTTAAAATACCGAAAACACACACACACACACAAAAATCAAAGTGCTGCCTGGTGAAAAAATTAAGATCTGGGGTCCCCGGAAGTGTCTTATGCAATTTCAAAGCACATAGTAAAGCAGTTTGGGAGAAGACTTTTTACCATGTTGGCAAAAAATGAAAAAAACAAAAAACAAAAAAACATAATACATTGTAAGTCAAACATGACTGGAGGGTGACCATTTGAACGGAGGGAGTAGAAACCCATTCAAGATACATCTCTACCAGAGAATCCAGTTGACAGTTTTGAAGGACAACTTGTAAAAAATGGAATCCCCATTGACCTTTATATTACTCAATGGGATACATGCATTAACTGACAAATACCCGAATTGTAAAATTCATTACAAATCAGAGACCCAGAGTATCACCACTTATAAGGACACAATTTTTTAAACCCTCTGACAAGCTACACATCCACCAAGTTTCACAACAATCTGGGTGACAGTTTGGGGGAAGAAGTTGAAAAAAGCTTTAGCATGCAAAAATTGTAAAAAAAAAAAAAAAAAAAATCCCAGTGCTACCTGTTGAAAAAATAAGGTCTGGGGGACCCCAGAAGTGTCCCTATACATGTATTCAATGGCTTTGCAGTTTCTGAGTTTTTTTTTTTATTGTGCCAAATAATGAACAAAAAAAAAAATCCAAAAAACAACTGGAGCAGGACCATGGTCATGCGGTAGGGTTTGCGCTGTTCTTTTGACTGATCCACAATATGCCTCTAGGACACATCATGCATATTTTACAGTCTAACTATTAACTCAAAGAATGGACATCAAAATGTTAGTGTCTTCTGAAAGAATTACAGTGGTCCCTCTCTCATAAGACTACACCAAATGCACCAGAAGAAGGGTGGCCACTTTTGAGGGGGTAAAAACAATGAAAGTGCCATCACCGATGTATAGAGAAGTGGCCTTTCTAGAGGGGTGGCCTCTCTACAGAGGGGCCTTACAAGACGGGGACCACTGTACAATATTATTATTAGTCTATTAAGCATTGGGGTAGGAAGTTCCACTCTGTGATTTCTAGTACTTAAAGAGAATGAATACTGATATCCCTTCATAGATGGTACTTTAGGAGTTCTAGCTTGTAGCTACTCACTGTCAAATATACAATTTTTCCCCAATATCTTCTACTACCTGCCCCTGCAGGTGACACCCTCTGGCTCTGGTCTATCATGTTTATGAAGGCTTGGAAGAAGAGAGCAACAGCTAGGGTTACTTGTAATGGTATTGCTTTCATCAAATGCACTGGGCCGGACAAACATTGCCCTGGGCCTGCTGCCTTGCATGGATTCAGTTGACCAAACAGTTTGGTGATGCTATTTGATTAGATGTTAGAATGTGTCAAATTCACCATGTGCAGATGTCATTGGCATTGGATCCTTATTTATTGGTTTGGGAGAAGCCTTGCAAAGTGAGTCATGTACAGGAATCAAGCCCCATGGTCTCCAAGGTGTCTGAATGAATCAAGATGTCTTAAATCCCAACAAATATGTCGAAAACTCAAGCTGGCAATTAATTCCAATTATATTGAAGTTTGGACTCAGTATGTGAACCCCAAAGATGACAACCAAAATAAGTAGGGTCATAAGTTGCATACATACAAGGTTTAAATGAGACTTCTATTTAGAAAATTCAAAAATTACAATTTCCTGTGGCAAACAACATCTTTTCTCTAAGCTCCATATCAGTGCCCATACTCTCAAAACAGAACTGGGCAGGTATGCTGTCCCTAAAGTGCTGCAGATAAACATCTCTGCGAATAATGTCAAAAAAGGAGTTGTGGAAGACTAGATGCATTTTGTCATGCACTGTAGTAAACAAGATTAGGATAGGATAATAATACATGATCATGATGATAACCTTAGTCTTTTTACAGCCTTTAATGCCACGATTGAACATGATAAAGTTGTATTTATGTCTTACAATAATGGTGACACAGAAGTCTTGAAACATATGTCATCTTTTAATTGTGCCTTCACATAACATGCCAGAATCCTAACAACAGTAGCTCAAAAGACATGCACACTGCTCATACATGTAACTTGTTTCATTGCAAGTGTTGGTCTCATTGGTGAGTAATATAATTACCACATGACAGGTGGCACATTGTGTCCAATCGTGACTGATAGATTTCGGGCTTTTACAGGCACATTCCAACCCGCAACCTCCATCCGGGAAAGGACTCTGAACATAACCTCCATAGACTAGTAGCAAATGAAGCCCGCTCTCACAATATTGGGACAAGAAGTTGAGAAGAACATGACTCACAGTCACATAGTGTTGTCAGCTTCGAGAAACTGTACCTTCAGAAAAACAGTTTTTCAGAAACCTGACCTTTTTGTGGCAGTTCAGCATCTAAAAAGTTTCATTTTCAAGCACACACATTACATTGAAAATTAATCAGTTGCTTCCATTTCAATAAAAATGAAACTTGAAAATATTGTACAGCCTGATTTTTTGAAGACATGTTAGGACATCTACAGACTTTTCTTGGCTGGCATTTTGGTCCAATGGAAACATGTCGCAAATGGCCAGCGCTGGCTGCAGGCACCAAATGAATTTGACTCATCTAACATGACACGGGCCGACACACGTCATGGCGTGTGCTGTGCATGTCTGCAAGTGTAAGAACTAACCAGGCCGTGTACGCAGCCTGGCAAGGTGTAAATGAACTTGTCAATGGGATGGCTTCGCCGGATTCTTCTGGGTTATACCCATTTCATAGCGAGCATCTACGCCAGGGCAAAATCGATGAAACATCACCCTGACTGTAGTGTTGGAGGTGCGATAAGCAAATATAAACAGGCGACTGTGACCTTTCTCCGTACGCCATGCCCATGGCAACAAGCACGTGCATGAGAAATCGACTAGATCGGGGCAATGCGTTCTGGGGCCTTGGATAAAGCATATGTACATTTGCGAATGGGAATTGGTCTGAATTTAATTTGACAGGATTTGTACTAGTATCTTGGTGAAGGAAACCCCCAGCAACAGAAAACATGTTGCCTATGTTCTCCGAGTTGCAAGCTGAAGTAGTGCAGTAGGCTTACTATGACGCGCTAGTGATGGACCACAACCCTCTCTTTACTTGGACGCACAGGCAAAGATTTGGTCTTGTGCAGGTAAAACAGGATAAGAAAAAATGACATACTTTGTCAAGTTTGTGTATCCTTCTTTTTTAGTTGGAATTCAGCTGATTGGTAGAATTCCGCCCCCAAATCGAGACCGCTGCCATTGCCATGTGAGAATAAAGCTTGCATGTGCGTGTAACTCGCATGAAGCACGGCAATGCCAATGGCAGCGGTCACGATTTGGGGATGGAATTCTATCAGCGGCATAGAAAATGAAGTCAATATCTTAATTCTTGTACCCTATGTCATGACACTTTACCAAAATGCAACATGAATGACAGAGACTTTCAAGGAATACATCAATATGAGACACTGGACCGGAACATTTATGTATATCGTGCAATTGAGGTATTTATGAAAAGGTCTGCGTGAAACGCACAACCTTTTATGAGGCGGAGATGGTGGCCGTATCAAAACAACACCGTCGATGCCTCAGAAATGGGGCTAGGCAGATTCCATGCTTGGTCCGCATTGGAAACTTGGGAGGATCAATATTCGTTGTCTTGGGGCTTAAATTATGCGTATCCTTGGATGAACTTGTGTTGTTTTGAACTAATATTTACAATATACCTGTGAAAATGCATTTATATCTGTAAAACCGGGAATTATCTCTTTTTCTTCGCCACTTTCTGCTTTCGCCACGCTCGATCCCTCGCCTGCGTCCGCCATGCTTGTTGGTGCTCAAGCATAATTATTCACGACCGTAAATAGTAAATATTCGATAAAAGAACGTCCATTGCATATATTTTTTTCCAAATTTACGATAAAAGTAAACAAATTTCAAATTTGTATCTGCCTTCTTTAATAATATGAGAAGGTAACCCTACGGTCTTGCAGAGTGAATACGAAATTATATCTGAAAATATGTTTTATGTCTTTAGCTCAGTTCAACTTTTTCAAGCAGACGTCACAGTCTGTCAAAACAAGACGAAGTGGCACAGGGGCGCTAATAACAGAAGATTTTTCAGACTCCAGGCTGAAATTGGGCATTTATTTTGAATGCTTGCAAGGAATTAGGAGGTACAATCCAGGAAAAGGTGGCAGTGAAAGGCGAACAAAAGAACGGTAGGCATCGACAATTTTGTGTTTTATTTTGCCTGTGCCAGTCTACGCCAATACCAAATGGCAATGCCAATGCCAATGGTACTGACTGACTGACACTTTTTTCTTGCCGTTTGAAGTTCAGGCTTTTTGTCAACAGGCCACAGCACAGTCAGTCATAAGTTACGGCGTGTCAAAGCATATTGCAGTGTGTTCAATATTGAAACATCCAATCACCTTTCACAATCACATGTTGTTTTTGCATTGTTTATTTTGTTTTTAATTTGTATTGTAGTGTCACAAACGGTACAAAATGATTAGAGCATCGATGGGAAGAAATTGAAAAATTGTTCACACTAGCTTGTGAATTTATATCCCACATAGCTTGAGTATGAACTCAGGTGGACAGATTGACTGACACTTTTTTCTTGCCGTTTGAAGTTCAGGCTTTTTAGGATTGAAGGGCGATTTTCCAGGAAGTAGAGTTGGTTTAGAGTCAGTGAAAGGCTTCTTGGTGCAGTGCTGGGAGAGTAGGAATAATATCTTAGGATTAATCACGGAAGAGAATAGAGGACAAACTTAGCAAGGGAAGGGAGAAGGTAGCCCTTATTAGGGCTCCCATGACCCTGCCAGGTGGCATCATCAGCAGGGGCTGTGGGCATGCCGAGCGCAAAGTTGCGACAGTGGGATAGGGCTTGCTTGCTTCCTTTTTTTTTTTTTTTTTTTTTTTTTTTTAGGCCACCTGGCTAGCTACTAAGCTAGCCAGGACCGCGGCAGATAAGCGGAGTGCCACAGAATATTATAATTAGATAAATAGGTAGGTACATGTAGGTAGGTAGATAGAAGTTTTATTCAGACCTCCGTTGATCCATGCAATGATTGATGGATATATATGTCAAATACAATTTAAAGTGTGTGCACAAAGTTTTAAATTAAAGATCAAGATATTGCTTGGCTAAACAGTTGTCATTCAGTGCCAGATACAGTCAGGTGATAAGGTGTGAATCTTTGAAAACAAAGAAATAAAGATACAAAAAAGTCTCTCAACCCACCTAATGATGCATGGGTATTGCTTAAATGGTGGGTAAAATACACATAAATGCTACATGGGTAGGCCCAGTAAAGTCGCATTTGATGCAAAAGTCTGACAGGGAACTTTTTTTTTTTTTTTTTTATCTGCATTCTCACGATTTGCTAAGAACATGTATACATATGCAGCAAAGTCTTCAAAAGTTGCTGGCATTGTCTGGTCATTGGGGTACCTGGTTCGGGATTAATCAAAAAGGTAAACTGCAGCAAGGCTCTATGTGCCTTTTAAATTGTCAATACTGCTAATATATAAATGGAAATATATCTGATCATATAAATCAGGAACTTGTAAAAGTGCATGATTAGCCCACTGCTGGTAAATTGTCTTTGAATGTCTATAAGACTGAATTCATATTTTTCATTTCCCCTTAGCGAAAAATAAATTTTGCCAACACACCTATCAAAAAACTAATAATTTTGATTTCCTAGGATTAACTGTTAATGATCATCCCTACTGGAATGATCATATCTGCAAAATTTCCACTAAGCTTTAAAAAAATATTGGTATTTCAAAAAGATCACATAATTTACTAGTCTTTGCCTGCAGCTTAAATGCTGATACACAATTCACCTTTTCTTCCTCATGTTAGCTATTATATACTAGCCTGCGGATATTATTCAGATCATATCTTACTTCAAAAACAAGCTATGCATGTGATTTGTTAATCTAATTTCCACACATACACAGGACCTCTTTATAAAAAGCTGCATTTGCTAAAAATTGAGGATATTATGCATGTCAGAGCTTTAAAGGTCTAGTTCTAATATAATGAACTGCCGCGATGTTTCATAAATATTTTTGCTGCTTAACCCTTTATACACCGATATAACACCTGATACTGGGATAACCCCCGCCTGGTCATTCCAGTCAGAAACACCACCAAAAATTCTAATAATATTAGATTTTATTTGCCAGATTTACTTAATGAAATGCCATCTTGTATCAAATATAAGTTTTATACCCCACTGTGATGGTTTTTCCAGATACATGTACATATTTTCTTTTCTTAAGTCAATATTCTGAGTCATGTGCAATTGAAAATTGCTACACATATATGTAATACATGTAATTGAATACGACTACATAATGATCACTAACATATTGATATATTTGTACTGATCACTGCCATGCAACCCTTTGGGGCCATTTGTCTTTGTTCTTTTGTGGCTTTGCATAAGATTTGATACATTTTGGTTGTATCAGTTAAAATTATTGTAGTCCCATTGATAGTAGATGAAAATATCCTTAGTTGGGGTCATCCTGACACATCACTGTGGCCTGAACAGGTTCTCTGTTTTACGTTTAAAATGTTAAAAATGGTCTTATCTTTTGTTTCGAATCAACTACATGTATGAGTAATTTTAATTGTATTTTTCTGTCAAATAAAATGAATTGAATCCTGAATGTCTACAATTCTCTTTGCCTCCCACTTGTCTGGACAAGTTCTCAGGCCTATCTTTTGAACTTTTTTAGCTGTGAGGTCCCAGAGCTTAATTATGCGACTGCTCATGTCTGTCCATCCGTAAACTTTTGTTCGTTAGCATGATACTGTCCACAGTTTTCAAGTTAACTCAGTATAATCTTCAGAACTTATATGGTTTATGAAAATCAATGTTGAGTTTCATATATTGGTGGTACCACCTGCAGTATTACGTAATATATGGCTTGAAATGTTTAAATCTTGTGAACATTCTAGCATATGTAATTTTTGGTGGATCCTCATGAAATGTGGTTGGATTAGGAGAGAGGTCAAATCTCATTTAAGGGTGATACTAGTGGTGCCACCTGTAGTTGTACAGAAATTATTAGTCAAAATGTGTTCAAACTTATAAATTCATTATGTCAGCAAAGAATGCAGATAATCTTACCAAATTTATATGATATATATGCAGGTCAATAGCTTTCATCGATGCAGGATTGGTGCACTGCACTCAACCTGTTGTGAGGAAGTCTGTTGACGCTGTCTTATTCTGACCAGGAAGGGATTAATTGTCCTTGTCAGATTATATCTGCACTTGGTCAGCAGAGCCACAACTTAGTGGAAATGAATTACCCTGTATTCATTCCAGTATAAGCACCCCATGCCAGTGCAAAGATTTCCTGGATCAGACATGGGTTTTTGTGTCCTCATTTTTGTCTTATATTTTGTAATATCGATGGCAATTACACTTATTACAGAATCCATACAGCTTGTTAAAATAACAACAATGAACCAATATTTTCATCAGACATGGTTATTTTTTTTTTTTTTTTAATATTGAAAAATACAGAACTATAAGATCTACTATATTAAAAATTAGGAGAATACTTCAGTTAGGGCATGTACTACAATTGGAATGAGTACGGTATGTCTGCTGGTCATGCAGTGTACATATACAATCTGGGTTGGATGCTGCTTGGTATCATCATCGTATGTATTTATTTTGGAGGGTCTTAATTTGATATTCAGGATTATCAGCCTGACATATATGTATTGAAATGACATATATGATGTTGTTGCTATTCAATGGTCATCTTCTTCACACCATGGACCTATTCATGATCTTGTTAATAGGTCCATGGTCACACCCAAATCAACTCTTGGCAAGTTGGCTCATCGAAAATAGTCATGTTTGTGTTGTGTGACTAGGTGACTTCACTATCCTATGTTCTGTCGTGCATCACAGGTTTCCAGTGAGCATGCTGTAAATGCAAACTGTCAACTCAGCAGTACGTGTTTCTGGTTGGGACGAAATGATTCTGGGCAGAAAACCATGAGCCGCAAAGTGGCGAGTGGTTTCCTTGTGCAGGATCATTGAATCCCAACCAGAAACAAATGCAAATGATGGTTTGTGTAATTTATCCCGTAATATTTCTATGGAATATTTTGTTTAAGTAGACAACAAACGATAGTATTTAAGCAAAAAATAGGCCGGAAATAGGTAGAAAAGCATAACCACCAAACACTGCCATGCACAGAATCAGAATCAGAATCATTTTATTTGACATATAGATCTAACAAATTGTACAAGAAAATATGCAACAAAATAGATAAGATGACATTGTTTTGAAACAATCTAAGCAGAACAAAATATGTCAGGAGACCTCACCTAAGGATATTTTATCCGCTCTCGCTGAGGCCACCTACAAAGGAGTGATAACTTTTTTTACAGCATTCACATTGGGGATCCAAAACACTAATGCTGAGAAAAGAAAATACAATACTGAGATTTTAACTTATTTCCAGTGGAACAATATTTAGCTTCATAATTGTTGCATACATAACAGTTAGGTATGGTACACTCACATTGATATTTATTCACAAAATATGACTTATTGTATTTTGAAAAGCCAAGGTATGAATGTGTTAGAATTTTGTCTTTAATGCAGGGAGGGATATTTTGGAGTAAATGAGGAATGTAGTAGCAAAAACAATTTTTCAATGTTGCTTTTTTAGGGCAGGGATAATAGGTCTTCCTCTAGAACATGTAAAATGAGGGTGTGATACAAGAGTAAATTCAAACATATTTTCAAAATAACTTGGAACTTCACATTTAGTGTATCGGTAATAAAACTTGAGTCCCAGAATATCATGTACTTTTAAAACATTCAGCTGCTTAAATAAGGGATCTGTATGGGCATTATACCCAGCATTACATATGAGACGTATCACTTTCTTTTGCAACATGAAAATTGGATCAAAAGAATAACCCCATACAAGAATACAATAATTTAGATGTGATAGGAATAGGGAATTGTATATTAAAAGT
Source organism: Hermodice carunculata (assembly GCA_964020975.1). Taxonomy (NCBI): domain Eukaryota; kingdom Metazoa; phylum Annelida; class Polychaeta; order Eunicida; family Amphinomidae; genus Hermodice; species Hermodice carunculata. Next base: position 35,021,552 of record OZ026626.1, read on the forward strand.
AAATGATGAATCTGTCTATTTTTCTGGAAATTGTAATGTATGTGTAAGGAGAGCAGACATGATGACCGTAACACATACCTTTATTACCTCCCAAGGGCCCCATTATGGGATAATATCTGTGGAACTCTATTGTGTAGGAAGAGGAGGGCAATAAATTTATGGATACATCTATGTATGTCAATGAAAGTCCATGACAGAAAATACATTTTAAGTTACTGGGCAACTTGATTGGTGTTCCTAGTACAAAACAGTACTTAGAGAAAATGATTATGTACAATAACAGTTTACTCTCATGAGATTTATGGCAAGACAAGTCTCTAATAAAAAACCTGTGAAGATTTAAATACAATGTTAAAATGGTCTTGCCTGTAGTCATGCACTGAGCTCACTTTGGGTAAACTTCAGATCTATCTTTACCTGGTCCAGCCAGACAGAATTAAAATGATATATATAGATCTTTACTCATAATCCTTAAATATTGATATGTCATCATTACTTTGCAATTTAGTAACAGAGTATTCTCCCCAAGTGCAGTTTTCACAGTATGTTGGTAGATAATATGAACAGTCAGTTGCATTTGACAACTGTTAACATAAGAAATATTCCAAGAAAATCTGAGGAGTACAGGCCCTATTTTTGTTTGATTTGGTTTGACCACACACTTAAAAACCTTAAAGGTACTTTTGCTTACCCTCGCAAATCTTTAAAATAAATTGACATTCTAACCCATTATGTCCTAAAATGTACCAAAAAATCCCTATTACATAATTCTTTCTTCAGGAGAATATATATGCATTATGCTGGAAGGCAATGGGTCAAATTGTCCCAAAGCAAAGTTGTCCCAAGTCAGCTCATCTCCAAACCATTTTGTCTCAATGTTAAGTTAACTCATTACAAACTAATGTGTCATATTGCAATATCACTCCATTGTCAGGTCATCCCAATTCCAATTCGTCCAGAAGATCATGGTTTCTTCCACACCTGGGATGTGTAGAATTTGTTTGACATACTGGGCTGCAGCAGCTTGAGACTAGTTGCAGACACAAAATTGCAAGAAAATATGTGAATTTGCAACAATTTTCATTTGGAATCACACTGAATTGGTGCCTGAGACAAGTTTGTGTATGTCTCATGAATGTTGCAGGAACTCCTGCTGAAATTTGAGCGAAGATTTGCCAGGAGTTCGCATACATATTGTGTGAATGTTGGTAGAAATTTGTACAAAATTCACCGGAATTTCACACAACATTTGCATCATATAATTGTGAATTTCTTACATTTGTGACTGTTGTGCAACAGTTCTGCGATTGTTGTGCCAATGTCGTACAACAGTGATGCAGTTCGTTCGCAATTTATTCTGAAGTCACTTGCAATTTTGGTGCCCCCAAGCCAGTTCACAAGTGTTTCGCGCCCTGAATTTCAAATCCTTGCTTTTGCTTCCAGTCAGTCACAATTTAGTTTCATAGGTCACTAATCCCTCACAAATTTTTCTTACATTTCTTGAACTTTTTAACTCACGGAAACTAAATTGAGAAGGGTTCCGGATGTGTTCAAGACACCCACAACGACTCTGTAACTATTTTGAGAGAAAATTTGTCACACATTTTTTAACATGTTCAAAATTCTAGCAACACAACAGCTTGGCCCTGCGACTAAGGCAAGGAACTTAGAACCCCTGAAAACATTTCAAGACATTTTGGAAACTCCCAGGCGAATGCCATTCGCAATTTGTCACCAGCAGTCACATCCAAGTGAGATACGGGCTTAACTATGTGTACTTCTATCAGGAATACCTCTATAAGATTAAGTACTCTGCATCTGCATATTAGCATCTAAACCAAGATTTTTATTTTGAAACTGTATGTGGTTTACATTTTTTCTGTAACTTAGATACAATACTCCTGCTTTATTTTATTTCAAAGAAAATTGGGATAATGCTGCATCAGGTGGCAGTTGAAGATTTACGTTTTTTTTTCTCGGTGGTATGACTTTTTTCTCCAGAAAAACAATAACAACAACAAAAACCCACAAGTCTCACTTACATAACCAGAATTTGCTTCTCACATACCCATGTTTGACAGGAAATTCAAAAAAATATCTTAATTGGAAAGAATTTATCTTTCACTATTGTGTCGTTTTCTTCGCCAGTCAATAGGCTGACTGTTAGAAAAGGAGTTGCAACAATGAAATCTTAGGAAAGGTATACTCATGGGTGAGAAAAAGGCGTAACTATTTCTTCACTTATGGTTCCTCAAATGCATGGATTTAGTGTTCTATATATAGCAAATTTAATAAAGTTATGGCCTGCATTGGTTAAAGTAACTTTGTAATTTTAATTTCATGAAGCTTAATTTATTAATCATTCACAGCATTGGACATCCACTTTTTTATGGATATGTCAGAAATTGGAATTGTGAACTTTTAAAGTGTTATAATAGCAAAAGCTACGTGAATACTTTTTTAGTCATCTTTGTGATACTAACTGGATGAAAATAGTGGCTCAATAGAATCAATTTGATCTCCTGAACAGATCACCCCAAAATGTTTTGCATCTGTCAAGATCAGTCTTATGATTAACCCTGTGATATTTTCGGAAGTAATGGGCTAGCTGGAGAGCCACATGGAGAAATATCCAAATGCTTTACTTGAAGCAAAAGCACTCCTGTGATTTTCATAAGGCACCATATCATGCAAAAGAATGTAGGCCCTATGTGTATTCTGATACTGCATGTTTCGTTGCATTTTTTTCTTATATAGATGAGAGTAACAGTCAGTAAAATCAATACTAGTCTTTATACAGGTCTGCTACTGAGTTACCTAAGATCATATCCCTATTTCACTATCAAATGTGAACATGACTGTTTAAAGAAAAAAACATCATTCGACTGTTTACTTTTTTGCAATAGAGGTATAATTACAAGCACCAGATGTGATTAATTTTTTGCATGAGACAATCTAATTCAGCAACAGACACATGCTGCAGTTTGTTTATAGGGAGATATAAAATTTAGAACCATTCATCTTTGCTCTCTATGTTAACACAGAAATAAAGTGTGTACAGTGGTACCTGCTCGAAAGACCACCTCTCATGAGAGACCACATTAATTTTTAAGACCACCCATACTAGACACTAGACATTTATTTCTTTGTTAATCTACCTGCAATTAAAGACCACCTGCAATATGTGACCACTTTCGTCTGGCATAAGGGGTGCCGTAAATAGCAGGTACCACTGTATAACACAATAGACACAGTGGCGATCAGCCTGAAATGAACACTTTCTTTTTAATTCATAGGCTGTAGAATTAAAAGGATTTCATTTTTGTAGAAAAAACCTGTACCGACGTAAGCAGTTATGATTAATGTTAAGTTTTGAGTACTATCTGCCATACATAACTGCATCTTTTGAATACTATCTGCCTTATGTAAAGTTCTGCATTTTAGTCATTCATGTCTGCATTCCATTTGGTTTCAAGTTAAGTTAATTGTGTCTGACACACAACTGACATTGAATTGAAGAATCCAACATCCAGCATAATTCACAATGTGGAATCTGGCAAAGTGATATTGGGGTGACTTGGTAATGGGCAGGGTGGTTGATTGGGACAAGTTGGTATTGGGATAACTTGGCCATGGGACGAATATGCATCGGGCCAAGTTGGATGTGGACGAGATGGTCAGGGACAAGTTGACAGTGGAACACATGTACTTGTGCACCCTTTATGCACACATACATGAGCATGACTGAACCCATATTTTTGTCCCAAACCTGAATCCACAGATACAGTGAAAACTGGTTATAATGACACCATCTGTTCCCTAAGAACTGTGTCAGATACATGTAACTGAACATGTCAGGTAAATGAATCAAATATCAAAGAAAATAAACTTCTTCCGTGGTCTCCACAGGTTTTCATAAGGGCAGGACAGTTTTATCTGAAAATTAAGGGCAACTTGTCAAGGTGGGTAGGGACCACATAGGACACCTCAAAAGTAAAGTTCTAGATAAAATAATGTATCTTTCATGCAAAACTGAAGAAATTGTTGATTACTGTATCTAAATTATTGTGAAAATACTGTTTTAAGATATTGTCTTGGAATTCAGCGTACACACCTTAGATTTGTAGTCAAAATTGAAGAAATATGCCATAAACCATCAAATCATGATGCATATATCACAGAAAAGAGGCAGGAAGCAAAATAAAAAGGCAGGGAGCAAAAGAAAAGGGCAGGGCCGGAGCAAATGAAAAGGGCAGGGTAAATCTACCTTTTATTTTAAGCTGCAGAGACCACTGTTCTTCCTATGAAAATTTGTGTCATTATATTGAATATGTCAGATATCTGAGTGTTGTTACAATGAGGTTTTACTGTATTGCACTTTTACTGAACCTGAACATCGTTTGGATTTGGTAGGCTGAAATAGAATGCTATATTACAAGCATGGCAGGGGCCGTGACACAAATTGATTTATATACATATATATATATAGGAAAAAAAACAGGTCAATATACATGTAGTATCTACCAGCAATTTTATTGTCGACTTTATTGCATGCTCAGTATAACCTGTACTTCCATGAGTACACAATGTACATGTAGAAGTTTGCATTACAAACTTAGTGTCAGCACTAAGCTTCAAAGACAAAGTACATTGTATACACACTACAGTAGCTGTTAGTCTTCCAAGTCATTGCATATATTCAGCACTGCTTCTTACATGAAGACACATCAGACAGAGTCGCTTAAAACTTACATGCACGCTGTGTAATCAATAAGTAGCCATGTCTAGAACCATGCGTACATGTCATGTTAAGGATTAGGGAACAAATGCCAGCCAAAAGTACTTGACATTTAGTAGAATGATCTTTAAAATTTCAATAAAATAAGGTAATTACGAGCTGGGCTGGTCAATCAGCATGTTGTTCACTTTGGTTCAGTCGATTACCTGCGGCATAATTAATGAGCTATGCTCAGTGAAGTGCATTTACAGAATCCTTGGGGGAATAAACTAGCAATGTGTATTTGTTGATAGCAGAACAGAGTGTTAATTTTCAACAGGCATTAAACAGTAAAACACCAGGGTCAATTCAAAATATATTGTACACCAAATCTGAATGTCTTGGCTTTTGAATTACGGAACCTGAACCAAACCCAAAGTCCAAGATTGGTGGATTCAGATGTAGTCATTCAGATTTGGTAAACTGTAACATAGTGTTAGCCAAAGGGGTGTCCATGTGTCTTTTGGGACACCCGGTTTCAAATTTGGATACCCAAAATATCGTGAATGATTTTTATAATGGAAAGAATAGGAAGTGACACCTTGATGTTATGAATCTGGACAAATTTAGCATTTTGGATCCCAAGATTTTCAAATTCAAGGTAATATCCAGAATATATATACACGGTGTGTGTATATATATATATATATACAGTGGTACCTGCTATTTAAGACCACCCCTACAGCCAACAAAAAGTGGTCTCATACTGCAGGTGGTCTTAAATTGAAGGTATATTCAACATGTAAATACAGCAGAGGGTCTTGAAAGAGTGGTCTTAAAAAGACATGCGGTCTTAAATTGGAGGTGGTCTTTAGAACAGGTACCACTGTATATATATATATATATATATATATATATTCTGGCCATGCAGTTATGTACCACCCAACCACCCTAAACTTTAATGAATAATTTCAACTCTAGTGTTTTAGCCAGCTATATATATATATACAGTAAAACCTGTCACTACCGAACACTTTGGGGACCCAGCAAAAGTGTTCGGTAGTCAGAGGTGTTCGGTAGTCGGAGGGTTGGTAATTAGGGTAGGGAATATGACTACATACATGTACCCGGAATGTCTTTCAGGCCTAGTTGTTAACAGTCAAGGGTCTTGCACACACAACTCTTCCTTTTAATACATTTGCTTTCATACAGTTTCATTCATACCGCCAAGCATTCAAATAATTTAACATCAAGATAAAGTTAAAATAATTGCTTTGTTCTACATTTTTTCCTTCCCTTTTTGCCAAATACATGTACGTGTAATGTAATATCATGCACAACATTGTGAGGGTGACATTTCCTGACAGAAAGAGACATGAGGCTTTGTATGCTTTGAAGGGGTAATCAGATAACAATGAGTATGCCAGACCCATTCAATCAGAGACAGAGCTGAGTTTAACACATGAGTGATATTTGTGTTAATCCTGTCTTGTGTTTTAGAACACCTAAAACAAGCTGCAATGGACACCATACCCTGATCACTTTGAAGAAATAATCAGTGAACAAGGAACATGTCAGACCTATTCAATTAGAGACAGAGCTGAGTATAATGCCTGAATGATACCTATAGGTATTTAATCCTGTCCCTGCTTAGAATAGCTGGAATCAGAAATGTTTTTGTTCACTTAAAAGGAATACTCAGTCAACATAAGCATGTCAAAGTCAATCCACATGAGTCTAAGTAAGATAAATGAGTAAATTAGCCAGGGGGAAGAAGAATCTACTGTTATGGAGTTTATTCTGGTCAACATATTTTTAATTCAAACTTTGTACAATGACAATTTAAACAAACAAACAAACAAACAAACAAAAAGAGCACACAAATTAAATAGATTTACAGATTTATGTTCAAAACTACTAAATTTTTGTGTATGAAAGACTTCCTGATGTTACTTAACTGCTGGTATTACAAAATATCATGAGAGTGTTCGGTAGTGACAGGTTCATTTTGGGGTTTGGGACCCAAATCAGGTGTTCGGTGTTCATAAGTGAGAGGTGTTCGGTAGTGACAGGTTTGAACACCCAGGTCTCCTATTAAATAACATGTAAATCATTTGGGACCGAAAAAAAGTGTTCGGAAGTGAGAGGTGTTCGGTAGTCGGAGGTGTTCGGTTTTACAGGTTTTACTGTATATATATATATATATATATATATATATATATATATATATATATATATAGGCAAATCTGACTAGACCGTAGATGGAAGAGGCTTTGTGGTTTTTCAACGTAAGACTAGTTTCGGTGATCTCTTCACCTCATCAGTTACGAAACCGACCGTTGAAAAAAAAAAAAAAAAAAAAAAATACATATATATATATATATATATATATATATATATATATATATATATATATATATATATTGCTGGCTGAAACACTAGAGTTGAAATTATTCATGTAAGTTTAGGGTGGTTTGGTGGTACATAACTGCATGGCCATCAGATCACATGAGCAGATGAACACATTGAGTTAAACATTGATTGTGCCTAAGCAGATCAATTAAAGTGTGTCTATAATGAAGCATCCAATCCTACTGTGGCAGTTCATATTATTCCCCAGAAGCCAATGTTGATGCTATATAAAATGCCTGCTGATTGAGGCTCTTCATGCAGCTACAAAAGTTGCACATGTACACACACAATGGTATAATAAGAGGCAGTTAGATGTCCATGAAAAAGGATCAAAATTCCACTGATCAACCATTAATTTACCAGTCAGTGACAGGTTAAAAAAAACAGCGTAAAGCAAAATTGTTTTTTGTGAAATGTTAATCATGTTTAATTTCGTAACTATAAACCTTTGTTAGTCCTACAGATTATAAATGAATGAATGAGTGAATGATAAAGTATTAAGTTTGCTGTTAATATACTCATAAAATTTACAAATGTGATATACAATAGCCCCCTTCTTATAATACCCACCTCAGAAAGAACCCACCCATCCAGAGACCACTTCTCCACACAGCAAGTATAGTGGTACCTGCTGTATGTGACCACTGCCTTGAACAGCCACACTGCATTTTGTGGCCACTAGGCTCAGACATAGGAGTCACTTTCTTTGCAAATTTACCTGCATTGACAGGGCTTCTGCTGTATGTGGCCACTTTTTCTTGGCTGAAGGTGTGGCCACATACAGTAGGTTCCACTGTAGGATATTATATGGCATGTTCATTTTATTTGACCCCTCAGGAGAGGACACCCCAGTCACTAGGTCTCATTTCTGGTACAGGTGGGGTACGTGGCCTTACCAGAGGGAAACCACTATATGTAAGACGTGAATAAATAAGCCAATTTGTGAAATGTGATTATACTCCTGTTCATATAATAGTGCATGGAAGAGTTCATGTAGGTTCTATCACATGCCTTTTTTTCTGATCCAAATATATTTTTCAGTCTGGAATGCCCTGACTTCATCCTGTTGCCTCAGTATACCCCTGTGACCAGTACCTGTTTCATCCTATTTGACTTTGGACAAGGCTGAATCATCAATGTGCTTTTATTTTGGGCATTATAAATGTGGAAAGCACATAAATAGAATGAACCAGATATTTTAGCAGACTTGTAATATGTACTCTGGCAGAGTTCAGGGCTCGATCTTTTTTCACATTGTATGGTATGTTGGAATTTTCTTTCTTTTTTTTGTGAAGAATTGCAGCACTAGATAATATTTCGGATCTTGTGGCCTTTTTTCTGTGAGAAAAGAGCTAAAGAAGGGTTAACCAGTTTCCTAGCAGTATAGCTTTTATGGTGACAGACTTCATCCTTTAACGTGTTCAATTATGTAGAAAGTGCCATTTTTCTTCATTTCGGAGGTTACAGCTTGTATATTCTGTTTGACTCCTGCTGAAGTGGGAAAGGCTGCATGAAGTTAACCATTTTACTTTGGAGAAGATCAGAACCACAGCAGGCAGCACCAGCTATGAATCATGAATTCAATGTTGGTGTTTTACTTATATAAGATAGGAAGATTAATAAAAAGGCTAATTGCAGACTGGCAGAGCAACAGGACTTATGCCATCAATAATGTAAGACAGAGACACAGACAGACAGACAGACAGACACACACTGCATAAATAAAAAAGTAAACAAACAAATAAATAATCAATAAATCATAAATGATGAAAATATAGACAAATAAACACATTTGAAAAAGATCTCAAAGTAACAAGAGGACTGTGACAGTCTTGTGGTCAGCTGGTGGTGGATGTACAGACTGAAATTAGTTCTCTGGCCTTCAAGATTGGATCAAGATCACCTTTCTTTAAGTCAATCATCATTTGCAAATAATTGTATACTGGCTGTATAGTTCTCAAGTAACCATTATATGCTTTCAGAAATTTACAAAAAATCAGAGAATGCTAGCAGCAAAATGTAGTGAACAAACTTAGTTCAGATCAAGGCAAGGTGCATTCTCACCAAGTCTGAAGGATTCGTGGTCAAACCATAAGGCCACCCAACTGTAAGCCTTAATTCAAACCATACCACTATGAAGCAGGGTTATATGGATTATGACTGATGGAACTGTAAGCAGTATGGATTTATTGGACAAAGCATGTGTTCTTTAGACATGTTAGAACTCCTGATCCATGTCTGTCAGTATACCTATAATAATGTAACTCAAGGACACTTAGTTCAGGCATTTGTATGGGGAACATCTACAGGGGACACACTGTCTCTGATCCTATGGATAATATTGTTAATGTGAATGAAGATGACAGTTTTCTGCATGGCAAGTAGGCCTATAGACTACATGTGTCTCCCTTTATGGAATGTGCGGTCATTTAAAATCTTCAGAATTTTTTGTGCACACAAGTTCAATTTACTTTTGTGAATACACCTCAGCTGTGCTTTATGAACATAAAAAAGATACATAGAACACCCAACAAGATTTTATCTAATTATTAGCTCTGCTGACCAACGGTCACAGAGCTCATGCAATCACTCATGTCTGTCATTCTGTCCATTCGTAACTATTTTGCTTACAAGTGAGCACAATATATAGTCCACAGTTTTTAAGAAAGCCCCATGTAACTTTCAGGACTTTTCAAGTGTATCAAAAATATCTAGCTTGAGTTTTGATATTTGTCGCACACTCACAATATTATGTATATTATATGGGTCAAAATGTGAAAATCTTGTGAGCACTCTAGCGTCCGTAATATTTGATAGCTGTTCCTGAAATTTAGTAGAATTGTGGAACAGGTCAAAGTCTCAGTTGCTTAGGATACTAGTGGCGCCACCTATAACTTCGCAGTAATTGTGAGTCAAAAGGTGGTGAAAGATGTAAAATTCCATATCTCAAAAAATTATTGAATTAGACATTTCAGATTTTTAGGATATGTAGATCATGTCCACATTAATGTAATATCAGTGACCTTCATGTATTTTTGTAAGGTCACCAGTCCTGTTAAGTTGAAAGAGGTTATTTTGTAACATTTTCAGGTTGTAGCTTGGACATTGATTGCAAAGAGAATTGAGTCTGCAGATCAAATTGCACTTGAGTACATTGTACATAAAATTCTACTTGCTGACCTACTTTTGGGGTCACCATGACCCAAAGATTACGTAGTTGAGCATTTGTCCAGGTTTATCGTTTTTTTTTTCAAAAACTCGAAAAGTTATTACTTGATTTGAACAAACAGACCATGATGGAAAGCTGGAAGCGGGGCACACATTTAAACAACAACAGTTTTTAATCTAAGTTGAAGGTCAAGGTCAAATGGCCAGTTGGAATGTAAATGCAGGGATGATCTTGTGAATGCTGTGCACCCCCAGTTTTTGAGGTAGGCCCATATAACTTTCAGAACTCATAAATACAGTGTATGAAAATCCATTTGTTGGTGGCGCCACCTACGTTGCTATGTTTTCAACATATCAGTCGAAATGTGAAAATCATGTAACTAGTTCAGCATCCTTAATTATGCATCTCCGGTAGGGGGATGCATATACAAGTGGCGTTTAGTCCTGTTGTCTGCCACTGCCACCGCATATCTTATTTTCTTAAATATTTCTGTCCCCTCTTGACCTATTGCCTCTTAATTCAGTACTGATAATCTATGGGTCTGGAAAATTTGTCCCATATAATAATACAGAACTTTGAGGTCAGAGGTCAAGGGCAAATCCTTGTTGCATTTTCTGCTGACTCCGCAAGATTCACATATTGGCTAAATACCTTCTTTATGGTGCATCGTAGACCCAAAGCTACTGCTAATTGTTAATAGGAAAGTACTTATATGGGCTTTCAGTTTGAATGGTTTATTTTAAACCTGAGTGACCTTGAAAGGTCAAACTGCATACATTCCTGTTGATTACTATGTAAGTGAATAGGGATTGCTGTGGATTGTGTTTTTGACTTCAAGTTCAAAGCTGTCAGCTAGATTTACTTCGAACTTGGTAGGGATGCACCTTGGGTCAGTCTCTACCAAGTTCCTGCCAACTTTTGGTCACAGTCCAGTGATCAGGGTCACAGGGCAATTCTTTATTTATAGGGTGATCCTTATTTCTATTGTATCTCTGGTCCCTATTGACCCATTTCCTCCTCATTTGGTATAGATGATCTATGGGTCTGCAGAGTTTTTAATTATATGTTAATGGATGACCTTGAGGCCAAAGGTCAAGGTCACAGGGTGATTCTTATTTTTATAGGGTATTCCTTAATTATTTTATACGTCTGCCCCCTATTGACTCCTTATCTTCTGTTTAAGTGCAGATAATCCATGGATTTGGAGACTTTTTTAAGTCTGAAGAGGATTCAACTTATGGTTATGGAGAAAAAGTCAGACAAAGTGAAAATACACAAAAATTCTTTAAAAGCAAGAAAATGATCACAGTGCCACTTGTTGAACAAATTATGGTCTCAAAGAGAGGTCCCAAGAAATATCCCTATGCAATTCCAAAGCAATTGGCTAGGCAGTTTTGGAGAAGAACATTTTTACTCTAGCTGACTTGTCAGTAAGCTGAGGCTAATATTTTCTCCAAAACCACTCTGCCAATTGCTTTGAAATTGCATATAGGGACACTTCTGCTTACTCCCACGCTTAATTTATTCAACAGGTGGCGCTGCAGTTCTTTCCTGTTTATTTAGGATTTTTTGTGTGTTTAAGGCTTTTTTTCACCTTGTTCAAAACTGTCACTGAGATTGTTTTAAAAGTTGGTGAAAATGTAGCTTGTTGGAGGTATAAACAAAGTTGTGTAGCATGTGGTGATCCCTGAATGTTAATCATTTTTTCAATTTGGGTACCTGTCAGTTGATGCACGCATTGCTGTTGATTACCATGTAAGTCAATGCTCATTGCTAATGGAAATTCACATTTTCAACTTCTTTAAAACCATCAACCACTTACAGCATCATAGGGACAACTAATAGCATCTAATGGAGACAATTCAGTGTCTTGATAAATCAGAATTCTTAATAATGGTTCTGTTAAAGAGGTCCTTAGACATGTTTAAGATGTGAAAATTGAGCACAGGGATCTAAATTTAGAGGCAATAGAATATGTCCATCTGTCATAAAACTGAACTAATCATGAGTAAATGTAGACAAAGTGATATTATTACATATTCATACTAAAGGCCAGTGCTAGAGGCAATTTTTGACAAATGTTTGTCTTTTAACATAATACTACATTATAATATATTGCTGATCCAGAGTGGGTCTATTTTTCTCTGCCTCCATGTTCTTCCCCAGACTCACCCAGCAACCCTTACCATCCCCCCAAACTGGATAAGTTGGGGATAGGATTGTTGCATGAATGTACTACCAACAGCCTACAAGGCTAGCTACTCAGTGTATTTCTGTGATATCATAGAGGGGTTCTGCAGGCAATTTACTACACTTTTTTTTTTCCTGTAGGCAGGTCCGAAAATTGAGAAATAGATATGTACATGAAAAATATCAAGTTACCCAATCACTTGCTTGGAAGTCTTTACTTGTTGTTGTACATTGATCGGTGCCAGCTGCAGTGCATGTTCTCTATTGATTGCCACCTGAGTGGGAAGGATTTTTCCTGTCCTTCCTTCAGGCATTATCATAGACTGATTTATCACACACACTAACTAACTGTTTGCGTTACCTGCTCAGGTTTTGTAACTTGCAAAAATGCTTTGTGATGTTGCAAAGCTTAGTGATAGCCACAACCTAGACCTAGACCTAGTAGCAAGCAGATCTGCATGCTGATTTTTTTAAAAACTTTCAATTGTAAATCTGTGCTTTATATTTGTGTGACTTTGTTTATTTCCCCTTAAAATATCTATCAAATACTATGTGGAAAACATGTATCAAGTCCTGGTGGGGTCTTGAAGCCCCGGATTGCTCAGGGGAATGGGTCTTGTAGTGGACCAGTAGGGCCTACTGACACAGAGGCAGTCACATTGGTTCATACAGAGGATACAGGGCTAAGAAAATGAAAATTTTGTTTGTTTGTTTGTTTTTTGTTGCAAATTTTTTTTTTTGAACAGCATCAAAACATACTGGCAGGGCAACTTAAAACTCTCTGCATGCATTACACGAAAAAACAGAAAGTTGAAAAGGATTGCGAAGATTCTTTTCGAAAATTATCTGCCCACAGTCTACCAGTGGACAACATGTGCTTTAAGGCTGCCATTCGGTGCAACCTTATGATAAGTGTGACAGATGCATAAGCTTTCTTATATATAAAATATTTTCCTTACATTACCACAAACATGGACTTCAAACTGTATGTAAAGACAGCAACGACAGGAATTTTACGTGATAGGGACACACAGAAGTTCTCCACTGGTTAGCATTTCTTTAAGCAAGTGTTGTATGCAAAACAAAAGTCTGGTAACTGATTGCTCAAATAGGTGCATTTATTTTAACTGTCTTCGGCCGGGGCATGCCCCCCTAGACACAAAATGTCTTTGGCAGTGGTCATGTTTAGTCAGAAAGTCCTGCTTGCTCCTATGCCTTGGGTGGGGTCAGTGGATGAGCTTTGTGCCTGCAGCCAAGCTCCTCTGCTTGGTGGCACCAGTTGCCCCTACATTTGCAGTTTCTCAAATTTTGGTTTGAAGAGGGGCTTGTGTCAGGGTTCTATGTTTGGTGCTTAAGTGGGATATTTCCACAAGTAGTCAAGATACAACAGGACCCAGTCTCAAGCCCCTCCTTCTTGCAATCTCACATTTTCAGTGTAGAAATAAAACACCAGTGGGTGGTTAGCCCACTGATTATTCAATCCAAACCATCTGTGTCTTTCGTGAATGTGCAAACATAGCAGGTACAGGGAGCAGTAGTGTAGTTGAATGTTATCTCCATCATTCCATACTGTAGTCACAGGCCTTGGTCAGTGGTTCTGGCACTGCCTGACAAGTCATGTTGCAGCTGCCTTTGCGGCAGCTGCAGCATGACTTGCCAGGCACTGCCAGAACCACTGACTTAAGACTATAGGCATGTTGGTATTTATGCGAAAGCTCTTTTCATGAAGAATTTAAATGTGGAATTGTCGTCTTAAATCTAGGTAAATATACGGAAAAATCAGGGACTGGTATGGAATGAGTTAAGTAGGTTGTGCAGGTCATAAAGCCACTCTGTTAGCCTACACACCATGTTTGAAAGCCCATTGTACACACTTGAATAATACATGTGTGCTTTCATTGCCATTCACCAATTTGCCAAGTTACTAAAATGATTTTTAAAGTGGCTAATAAATTTTAATTTATTACTAGGGGTCGCTAGTGGAGTGTAGGTAAATTTGTGAAAATTGTATAAATTGGGCTTTAAAACTAAAACTTTTGAGAGGGACCCAAGATAATAGGCATATGGATAAAGCAAGCCTCATTAAAATTGAACTGTTTTTTGTTTTTTCTGATGGCTTATATTTTTTACTATATTATTCATTCATGATATTAACCCTTTCCCCCTTGAATTAAGACTGAGTCAACAGCTTTCCTTGGCATGGGTTGGGCACTAAGTGCCCAACCCATGCCAAGGAAAGCTGTTGACCAGGGGCATGTGATCTTGATACATCTCATGTACTTTTTTCAGTCAAATTGTTTTTCATAACTGTTGAAATTAGTTGAAAACACTGAAGCAGATGACATTTGACCACCGGCCGGTTTTGGCCGGTTTGAGGGGGAAAGGCTTAAACAGAGCCTGTGTAATAGTTCAGAAATAGCGTATTTTCCAATGGTACATTGGTAGTCTCAATTCTCAAATATTGCACACCAGTTGTGTTTATTTTGTATGACACACACTTCCTATGAATGGCTCACATTCATTTTCTCAGGAAAAGCCGTGGTATTATATTATATTGTCATTGATGAAACTATCTATATGGATAAATACAGGACATGCATAAATTAATTGCCCACCACACTGCATGCCTGATTGCCAAGTTGCTTGGTGAGATACGGCGTCTCAGATACTGGTCGGTACCTGTGTGGACAAGCTGAATATTACTGATAATTTGGAAATAAAGAATACTTATTCAAGGCAGATGGCAATTTTTTTTCTTATATATGGTTCGGGAAGTATTTGATGAATACCAGTTTGACATATGTGAACTTAAAGTTATAAAACTCTGCTAATTTTGTGAGAAATGAGCATGGCCCTGTTTGTGACATTGATGTGACCCGCATGTCCCCTGTGAATTGACAAGCGTCAGACCCATTCTTTGTGGCGGGAAATTAATATGCATGCAGTGTATTGTGGGTGTTTCTATGTGCAGGTATGGGCCTCATCATCTTGATCATTTCAGCCATATTTTCTAAATATACTTTTTAATATTAAAAACTGTAGTGTGCTTAAAGGGATGAATATGGAGTTTCCTTAACTCATTCAGTGCCACATTTTGGACTGAGTCAACAACATTCTTCAATGCGCTTTGGGCACATTCTGCCCACAGTGTGCTGAGGAAAGCTGTTGACCTGAACTATTATATCCTATGTAACTGCAGACATGCTTGTACTGAAGGTGAAAAGTCTTTTTACAAGCTTAAGGAACAGGAATCTAGTACCCAAAGTATGATTCAGAACATTCGATTTTAATTTGTTTGACTTAAGTCACAGTTGGCATTGAAGGAGTTATGTAAGTTGCAGGTGGTAGCTCCCACCTGTTGCCTCGGTAACGTATTAACCCTTCCTCCTGGATTCAGACCGAGTCAACAGCTTTCCTTGGCATGGGTAATGTTATCTTGCTGGGTCTCATCAACATTTATTGTGAAAATTGTTTTTCATTAATGCTGAAATTAATTGAAAACATTGAAGCAGATGACATTTGACCACCAGCCAGTTTTGTGTAGTTTAAGGGTGAAGCTTAAGGGTTAAGATACCAGCCTTGCAACCTGTCAGATAGTTGGTATATTGTAGCATTGTTCTTTGCAGCTGAAAATAGAGGAGTGATTTACAGTGCCTTTTTGTTTTGCTGCCTACCCTTTCTTTCTGATTCCCATCTCAAATTGCACTTTTGTGATTACAGTGTTTCCTATGCAGTGTATTTTGATATGAATTTTCTTAAATGTCCATGAAACAGTTAATTCACTGCAATTTATAGTTCACCTTTAAAGATTTTCTGTTTCCTATGTTGTAAAAATGATCTAGTCGTGGAATTCTTTTCTTTGGTTTCCTTTTACACTCCAAATGTTAGATTTGCATGTGCTATTTTAGATAAATTTGCCCTACCCTCTTCAAAGGCTGCAAAGACCGCTGATTCAGCCTTAATTTAGAGGTTTTAGAAGCCTGTCAAATTGTACATTTTTGAAACTGAGAACCTGTTGAGTGTCCTGTATTTTATAGATCTTCATTAGGAGGCATGGATGTTACAGGAGCCATGTGCTAAATAGAATGATAATAATATGTAATATTTCTTGACCCTTGGTTTGTTTGTTTGTGTTTTTTTGGTCTTTTCTTTAGCTCAGCTGACTTGTCAGTCAGCTGAGCTAATATGATGGTTCGTCGTCCATCCACAATTCACATTTTCAACTTCTCCAAAACCGTCAGCCAGATTGACTTCAAACTTGGTGGTGATGTACCTTGGGTGGGTCTCTATCATGTATTTCAAATGCTTCAGTGATTTTTGGATTTTTATGAAATTTTTGGTTCTTTTTGGGGGCAAATAATTAAAAAATCTACTTCTCGGAACTGCTCACCCGGTTGCTTTGATATCACACAGGCATACTCCTTGGGACTCCTAGTTTGTTAACCAGGTGGTGCTGCAATTTCTTCTCTGCTGACTTGTCAGTCAGCTGAGCTTATCTTATGGTCCTCCGCCCATTGTCTGTCCACTCGTCTCAAGTCAGGAGTGAAATTTGTTTCTTTACATTGGTATTGGAAGGTGAATGTTGATGCTTTGGTAACTCTGGAATCTATTTGCTGTCATTGTTTGGTTTTATATTTATGAATATGGGTCATGTTTTTCTAAGCAAGTGTATCATACTAGAGACGTTCATCTGTAGAACTTGAAAAGTATAGTGAGGGTCTTGTAGAAGTCTTCTCCTTGCATTTGATACTCTATAACAGTGAATCAATCACTTTACTTATTAATTGCATAATGTTCCAGATTCACAGATATCACAAAAATGATATAGGCCTACTTTCTACTTTTGCTATAAACTCAGCTGATGAACTAGTCAGAAGAACAAAAAAAGTGATAGGCCTGCCAATTCTCTTTTTATTTTTGGCAGAAGTGATAAAATTTGGATTTTGAGTGGTTGGGCCTATCGATAATTTTGGAAACACTATAGTCTGCATTTAATGAAGAATATTTTAAAGGTTGAGAGGACCAGTTTAAAACCACCAGTTGCCTTTTATGGGTGACTGCCTGTCTCAAGTCAGGGGTGAAATTTGCTTCTTCACATTGGTATTGGAAGATGAATATTGATACTTTGGTAACTGTGGAATCTCTTTGCTGTCATTATTGGGTTTGATATTTATGACTATGGGTCATGTTTTTCTGTACTATTTGATGATTTACTTCCTCACCAAACAAGAGACCAGATAAACCAATACTGTATAACCACTGACATGCTTTGGTAATTCACATTTTTGACTTCTTCTCAAAAACCATCACCCAGATCCACTTCAAACTTGGTGGGAATGTGCCTTGGATAGGTCTCTACCAATTTGTTTCAAATGGTTAGAATCCAGTGGTTTCTGGATTTTTTAAAATTATTTTTGGGGGGTTCTTTTTTGGGCAGATCTCAAAAAATCTTTTTCTCAGAAACCACGCACCCAATTGCTGTAATGTCACACAGGAACTCTCCCAGAGACTGCTAGTTCTTAATTTTTTTTCACCAGGTGGTGCTGCAATGTTTTTCTAAGTTTTGAATGATTTTATGTTGTGTTTTCACTATTTTTGACTTCTTCTCTAGAACCGTAACTCATATTAAGCTGAAAATTGGTGGATATGTTCTTTGTGGAAGGGTCTTGAAACAAAGTTGTTCAGTATGTGGCACTGCTATGGATTCCTGATTTGTAATGATCTTTTCAATTAGGGTACTTGTCGGTAAATGCACCTTTAATTCCTATTGATAAAGTACTATGTAAGTCGATGGGCATTCTAATGCTAATTCACATTTTCAACTTCTCCAAAACTGTCATACAGTATGACTTCAAACCTGGTGGCAATATACCTTGGGTGGGTATCTACTAGGTTTGTTCAAATGGTCATGCCTCAGTGATTTTTGGATTTTTTATGAATTTTGTCATTCTTTTTGAGGGCAAGTCTGAAAAAAAATCTTCTCCAAACAACTCCCCCAATGGCTTTAATACCATACAGGGACACTCCTAGTAACTTCCTGTTCTTCATTTTTTCTCCAGGTGGCACTGCAATTTTATTTTATTTTTTAATGATTTTTTTTTTGTTTTTGCTATTTTTGACTTCTCCAGAACCATCACTCAGATTAAGCTGAAACTTTGTGGACAGTATATTCAGTGTGAAATGGTCAAAAAAAGTTTTTCGCTAGGCGGCACTGCTGCTGATTTCTGTTTTTTAACGATTTGTTCAATTGGGTGCCTCTGGGTAAATGTAATCTTCCCATTCATTGTAATTACTATGAAAGTAGACATAAATGGGTGACCTTGATCCTATCCCAAGTTCACAGAGCCACAAGTTTGACAAATCTCTAAGTCAGATGAGCATGGGCTGTTCACACAGCTCTCTTGTTTTGTTTTGTTTTTATTTTATTTTTTTAAATGTATTTGTACATTTATAGTGCAAGTGATTATTCATAGATGGTCTGCATACACTAGATTTGTGTCCTTGTGTTGTTGTGTGGTACTTCTAAGCCTACAGTATTTTTATTCAGTTCTTGAAATTAATATGATGAATTATGTACACCAGCTTAATCATATGTTAGAAAGTTTGTGCTCATCTGTAGGTGCTCACCCATGTGCACATGGGAGCTTTTGGTGATGTATATATTTCATGCACTTGAAAGACAGACTTTTTAAGTTGTCGTTATAATGGTATTATGCAAACTTTGTCCTTTCTCAGCATTTGCTTCACAGCGACTGACCTTTTGAGGGAACTTGAAGTTGAGGAGAAATGGTTACAGTGACGCCACTTCACATCCATGGCGCCCTGTTGATTGACTCTATGCGACAAATGGACTGTGCTGGGTACACACAGCAGACATACAGGGAGGGCCTCCACCCACCAAGTGTCACCACTTGTTTTCCTGTGAAACAGACCAGCTTGGTGCTAATACACAAGGTACAATATTACTCATGTGAATGAGAAAGTTGGTTCAGTTAGTTTAATTTTCTTCTGTGATCTCTCTTTCTCTATCTCTCTCTCCCACATGCATACATACATACACACACACCTCCAAGACTAAACTCGGCCAATATTATTTGAAATGCCTTCCAGTTTGAACTGTAAATGGTATAGAATATTGATCCATGTTACAGCAGCTACTGATTTAGGCTGCAAAAATGTGAAATATGTCGAACATTGACCTAAATTCAGCTGTGCTTTTTTAGTAATTCATCTTAAAATATTTCAGCCATTTATACTTTTCTTTATGCAAAGTTAAAAAACAGTAGCATTTGGCTGACTAGTGGTAGCAGAGTTCCCTGATACAGTCATCAGCAAAGAGTTATTGCTTAATTTTATACAAATTTATCAAATTGTTCAGTTTATTCTCTGCAGATTCTTGGAAGATTTGAGATTTAAAATACAACAACATAGTAAAAGTCATTCTTGAATTACAAAGGGGTTAATAAATATTGACCCAATTTTAACACCACATATGTATGTATGTATGTATGTATGTATGTATGTATGTATGTATGTATGTATGTATGTATGTATGTATGTGAACTGCATCGACTACTTTGCTTAGTTATTGTTGAAAAAAGAGTGGTCAAAGAAAGCTGTAAGGATACATTGGGACATAACATGTAGTTAAGCCTTAAAGGTGAAAGTTGTTGGGGAAATCACATGTATACACGTAAGCCCTTATGGTTAAAGTTGTTTGGGATGTAACATGTATGTATGCCCTTGAGGTGAAAGCTGCAAACATAGGTTGAAGGAAGATGTCAGGGACATACATGTACTGTATTACTCCCTGAAATATTAGAATAAGAGTATTATAACAGCCAACAAGTCTCTTTGGCACAGTTGGGACTTCTGTACATTTTTTATTAGCTCAGCTTATTTGTCAGTCAGCTGAGCCTTTGTCACCCATGCACAATTCACATTTTCGACTTCTTCTCCAAAACCTGCTGTCAGATTCACGTTAAACTTGGTGGGGATGTGCCTTTGCTGGTTCTCTACCAACTTTGTTCAAATGGTCACGCTCCATTAATGTTTTTATTTTTTATGAATTTGTTTGTTC